>OU015501.1:86203986-86213986 GCA_907164885.2 Dolomedes plantarius | reverse complement strand
TTTCTCTTCAGATAGGTAAGTTGATCATTAAATAATCGAGTCATGATTCTTCTTTACGAGTCTTACATTTTGCTACACCCGAGAAATACCAGGGCTACTGATCCCTGGTCAAAATCTCTTTGTTTATCTGTAGACATCATCGGTAACACTTGTAAGGTATACACAAGATTCGATTCACAAGAATCGAACTTTTGAGTGAATGAATTAATTTACGCTGCATGGTATTTATACTAAGCGCGTATGCCGAAATTAGCATATCTCAAGCAGCTTCTTTAATTCATTCACTCAAAAGTTCGATTATTGTGAATCGAATCTTGTGTATACCTTACACACTGCTGTCACGTTTTCACTCCGTTACATTTTATCTCGCCCTTTAAAACAACAGAGCTCTGTTAGGATTCGAGCCTTGACCTTCTTCTATCCCGATAAGTGTTCTTACCTCTAGCCTTACTATGATCTTCTTTTATTAAGGGGATAGTGGACTTTCAAATTACCAAAAATCGAACAAAAATTGGATTGTTTTTTTGGTGTATTTATATTTCTATGGTGCCCGGTATAAAGGGCTTAAGTCAAAAACAGTGATTTAAATATACCAAGTTATTGTCTTTTATACCAATCGCAGAACAGTAATTTCGACTTGAGTCTTTTGTACAAAGAAATGAGATTTTGTACAAAGATAAAAATAATACACATAATAAATCACGTACTATTAAGTCATACAATACACCGACAGAGGATGCTGTTACTGGGGATTAGGTTTATTACGAATTATTAATCATTGCACAGAAAAATGAAGAAATTTTTTAATAAAAAAAATATTTGATTTCATTTATAGCCATGACCAAACACGAAATAAGAACTGATTTATTTTAAATCTCTAATGGATCCTGCTGGATATTACAGTTATTGAGGATTAAGAGCATTGGGCCATCCTCTAGTTCTCAAATACACATCTGATTATCCTCTCTTTTTATCTACTTTAATAAATATAGACTCTTATACTTTAATAAATCTATGGTTCCCGGTATAAAGGGCGTAAGTCAAAAACAGTGATTTAAATTTACCAAGTTATTGGCTTTTATACCAATCGCAGAACAATAATTTTGACTTTTGTTATTTATCAAATTACCAAAAATCGAGCAAAAATTGGATTTTTCTTTGGTGTATTTATATTTCTATGGTGCCCGGTATAAAGGGATTAAGTCAAAAGCAGTGATTTAAATATACCAAGTTATTGGCTTTTATACCAACCGCAGAACAATACTTTCGACTTGAGTCTTTTGTACAAAGAAATGAGATTTTGTACAAAGATAGAAATAATACACATAATTCACCAAAAGTAATGTTGATACATTAAAATATGTATACATTTACCGGGCACCATAGATTTTAAAAATATGTAAATATTGGAATAAAATACATTTAAAATATGTAGTGAAATTTTAAATATTATTCATTTCTTTTGTACAAAGAAATGAACTTTTGTTTACAAAATTGATAGACTTAAGCCTTTTATACCGGTCAAAAGATTTTTGTTTTGTTTTTTATCAATACTAACAAATATCTAAAAATAACTTTTTTTGATTTAAGCCTTTTATACCGGGCACCATAGATTTTAAAAATATGTAAATATTGGAATAAAATACATTTAAAATATGTAGTGAAAAGTAAAACGAAAACTTGGTGAATTTAGAAAAGTAAGTATTAAAGGTAGGTGAAAAAATATCTTTTAAATAGCTTTATCTCAAAATGAGTAATTTCCAGATTTTCAAGTCTTTGAAATGTTCCTTCCGTCATAATTTTTTACAAAATTTTATAAAATTTATAAGAAAGACTCCTCTAATACATTAAAATATTAATCATTAATCCTCTCCTCCTCCCATTAATCTCCTCTAATACATTAAAATATGTATTCATTCCGGGTTTCGACATCATTCAGATTATCAAAGTTTTACTTAATTGTCGAAAAGCTAAAAAATTTCACGAAAATTCAGAGTAAAAGCATAAAAAATATTTCCTGAAAATTAACTATTCAACGAAAGCACAAACTAATACAAAAATTTGTTAAAACTGTATTTATAAGATATATAAATGCAAAATTAAGGGGATAAGTTAAAAATTGGATCGCAAGGAGCATTTAAAAGATAATAATAATAATTTCAATTTTTTAAATATAAAAAAAAATTAAATATTTATAAAATTTTGTAATGTGTTTGATACAGTTATACTTTAATGAATATATATGAAAAATTTCATATCTTTGAGGTAAAAATTTCAAAAATCGCTTTGTAATGTCCACCCTTCCCTTAGCCTCATATTCTCCCTGACTGAGGAATACATCGTTTTAAAGTAATATTATTTGAAGCTTTTTTCTCAAGAGTCAAATGCTTCGATGTTCCTTGACGAACGATGCGCGATTCATTTCGCGAAAAACGAAATTTCACAAAAAAGATATTTTTTATTTAAAATTAATGGTCATTAAAAATTTATATATAGGAAATTTTACATTTGTAAATGTATCCTTTAAATCGTTAAAGTTGTTTTCTTAATAGCTAGTGAAAGTGAGAGAAAACATCGTTAATGTGCTCAAAAAATGTTTATATATTATTGACACAATTTTTTGTAAAATAATCAGCTGCATCTACGAATTGAATAGGATATGAATAGGAAAATGAAACATTAATTGTACTACAAGAGGTATCGAATATCTAATGGGAATCATGCCTAATACTGCCCTATATCGTACGAGGTAAGTTTATATTATTATCATTATTAATGAGATAACTTTTATTCTCTCATTGACTTATAAGAAAACTTTTGGCTGCATATCTTTTTTGGCAGCGTGAAAAATAATTGCAATGATACCACAAGGTAGGTTGTTCGTTGAACATGTCCTTTTTGGAGATTATTGACGATTTAATACTATAATATCAGTATATTGTGAAAAGAACGGTGATCCAATTCAAAATTAATTGATGTAACTAATTATGAAAAGAATATATTGAAAAAACTCTAATTTATTTACAGTCGAACTTTGACAATCGTGGGTTTAATATTCGGATATAGTTATTCGCGAGTTTGCAATTAATTTACTTACTGTCGAAGTGCGATAATCGTGGGTTTAATATTCAGATTTGACTGTTCAGGAGATTGAAAGTAATAATTTTGATAGGATTTAAAAAAAAAAAATTTGCGGCCCACTGATGTGTTAAAATTGTTCGAGTTTATAAAATTCAGTGCTGCATAGCACTGTACTGTTCATGTATATGTTTAAAAAACCTTAATCAGTTTACATTCTCGGAGATGTAAACAACCATCATGTTCCGAATTCCATTGCTGACTATTTTTGGAATTTATCAGTTTTCTCTACATTAATATTATTCGGGCATGGCTTGAGGTGGCCCTGTGGTACAGCACACTGGCATTCGGTACTGAGGGTGCCCGGATCAAATCCCGGCGTCGCGTCTCTAAAATACCTCCGTTTGTGTCGTCTCTTCATAGGGGGTAATGCTGGTCCGCCTATATGGAGCTCCCATGATAAAATGGCCAGCAAACTACAGAAATTATAGCCGAATATCTACACAAAAAGTGCCTCCGCTGAAAAGGGTATATATAAAAAGTGTATATATATATATTATCCGGGTATTTCTAATTTTTTTTTTACAATCTAAAAACTACCAAATGTATCCTTCTGCCGTCTGCCACTACATCCGTTTCACCATTTTTTTATCCAAATTAACGTGATTATACATTTTACGAAACTTTTAATAACAAAATGTTTATTACTTTCAGAAACTGCGTTTAAATAAGTCAGTATAAATGGCTTTTTTTTTGGGACATGGAGGTATGTAAATAGAGTTTGAGATAGATTTTAAATCTGTCAAAACTAAACATTCCCTAGAAAAGATTGGCAGTACATAATTTTGTAAATAAAATACTTCAAAGTGAATTTCTGTACGTGAAAGTGTATTTATTTTGTGATCGCAGTCAGAATAAGAATTACTTTACTATTTGAAGTTTTATACTGGTTCATAAAATAATTTTTCATGTATAACGATTGTATGCCAGGAGTAGGGATCGAGCCCGTGTCTTCCAACTTCGAGCCTGGATATCAACTCATTGAACAATTCCGGTGAAGGAAGGAACCCTCATTTTTTAGAATTCCATTTCTAACAATAACACAATAATGTTTCTGATTATGTAGAGCAGAGTGGTCCGAGGTAGCTTAGTGGTACCGAGTTGGGCTTCGGACGGAGGTTGCTCAGTTCGAATCCCGACATGCACCATTCAATACCTTCATGTCTAGTCCGAATATGGTCACTTTAAATCATTAGACCGGAAAGTCCTTCAACGATGTCAGTAGGTGGGGAAAGGTACGAGCCCAACAGATGTCGCCCCTGGGGGGTATTCGATCAAATTTGATGTGGCACTAAGTGAGCAATGTTTATTAACCTGTATGGTGATCCCAGATAAAAAGTAGTCAACAATTTACGCGGTATACAGGGCAAATGTTTTAGGACGAGTGCCTCTGCGTTAGCAATAAATAAATAAATAAATAAAGAGAGATAGAAAAATATGGCATAGTTGTCGCTGTTTTTAAATGTTTTTTTATCAGACAATCATTTTTACTTTTTTTAATACTAACTATAATTAATTTTATTAAAACCTTCTCTTCTTGAAATGCACAGACGAATGACAAGTACTAAAATCGACCGATACAAGGTGGTTTGAAGTAAATGTCGCCAAATTTCATTTGAGTGTTTTCTTCTAAATATCTATTTTCAGAAAGGATGCGCTTTATGCTGTTTTCGAATTCTAAATCACGTGAAGTCTTTGCAGAAAACATTTCAAAACTGGGTTTATTCTTCGCGTTTACTGTTTGGAATACAGAACGATATATCATTCTGAAATTGCATTTGAAAGGTAAGAGAAATGGAAAAATTCTGATAGATTTAAAACTTTTAGCTGTGTCAAAGATATTGATTGAAAGGGCATTTAAGAGGCTAAAAAACGGATAGTGTTGAATAAATCGGATGAAATAGTGGAAATAACTGGTGTGTTTCAAGAAACTAATAAAAACTGAACCTAAAAGAATTCCCTGAAATTCTTCTCTGTGGGAAAGAAAAATTGCGTAAACTTTACACGTGTCAAAAAATATGGCTGAAATGGTTATTAAAGAAAATTTAAAGGTAAACACATATAAAAATTGGTAGTTCAAGAATAAACTTATTCAAGCCAAAAAAAACAACAAAGAAAGTAGTAAAGGCCACCCGCATCGCTGTTTTTACAGGTTTTCCACTAAAAAAAAATTTTCTCTACTAGCATATCATGGCAATGAAATTGTCAGCTTCTATGAGAAGTTATTTTAGGATATATTTTCAACACATGGAGGCATTTACAAATTTTTTTTCTGAAATTTGCAGAAATTTATCAAAAGAGACATACTGCCCTATTTCTTCCCCGAAAAAAGATCAAAATTTATCAGCAGAAATATTTCAAAAATGTTTTGAAACCTCACTTGATAAAAGAAGCCACAAAGTTTCATCGATACAACTTGTATTCATGGAAATAAGATTCAAAGTCGGTGCACTAGGCAAAAAGTCAAATAAACAGGAATAGAAAAATTGACTTAGTATAGTATGTACACAGGATTGAAAAGCAAGGACTTCTGACCTGTATTCACTAGAAGTTTGTAAAATGAAGCTATATAGACAGTTATGGTTAGTTGGCTATTTTGGGTTTTATGGCGCAAGGTCCATATAGGACAAGCTGAGCCAAACAGACAGTTACGAAATCTGTAATCATAAAATCCGTAGTCTTGCAAATTGCTACTGAAGATATGAAGAAAACTGTGGATCATACAGTGTGGGCTTCTCAATGGCTTTAGCAACATCTTAATCTCTCTTAATGTCAAAGGAAGAATTAAAGCTGGTCCCTGAATGTCTGAAACTTGTACTAGATGTAAGTAGACAATATAATATTTTACCAACAAATACCAATCAATGTGGATCTTTAAGGATCTAAATTTTTTCCGTTTAGTTGCAATGCAATAGGCACTTACCACAAAGATATTTTACCCCACATAATGTGATTTTTGTTCAATTTTTTATAATTAGAATGTATTGAAGGTAAAAATACATTGTTCTCCACGAGGAGGTAGTATAGGAACATCCATGCCTTAGACGAGATTCGAGTTCGGGCCGACGTGGGGGAATCGTTGCTAAGTCAACTAAAGCAGTACTTAAAACAGCAGCCTTAAAACTGAAGCAGTACTTAAAACAGCAGCCTTAAAACTAAAGCAGTACTTAAAACAGCAGCCTTAAAACTAAAGCAGTAGTCAATTGTCTACTGCTCTAGTTCTAAGGAGATAACTACTTACTGAGAGGACTGATTGCCTTTAACGTTTAAAGCTGATGTCTTTAGAAAGTGTGCAGACATTAAAAGATTCTGTTTTGAGATGTTATAGGCTGTCAATAGCATTTGAGCCAATTTCATGATTCTATCAAATCCAAGTTGGGGGGATTTGCAGGATGAACCGTTAGTGCCAGTTCAATCAATGTGGATGAACCGTTAGTGTCAGACCAATTAATGTGGATCTTTAAGGATCTAGTAAATTTTTTCCGTTTAGTTGCAATGCAACTGGCACTTCCCAGAAAGATACTTTACCCAACATAAAGCGATTTTTGCTGGATTCTGTACAATTAGAATGCACTGAAGATAAACAAACATTGTTCTTCACGAGGAGATAATGTAGGAACATCCATGCCTTAGCCGAGATTCGAGTCCAGGCCCACGTGGGGTATCTTGCACCATACGATATGGAAGTGGTAGATCTGAAGTATTTATTTCTGAAAAGCACTCAATATTTTACTGCCTAACTGCAAAATAATTTTCATTGCTACGTAGCAAGGAAAGATAGTGTATTTTCTATAAGTATATAGAGTATAAAATTAGAAAGGATTCTAAAAGTCGGTAAATTTATAATTGACTGACTAGGGTACTTGATTTTGCGAGATAATAGCTATTATGTCTGTTATGTAATAGGGTCTATTCCCAAGTGTGTTAGACGTACTTTAAAACCACGGAGTCTATAAGAAGTACATATGGATGCGATATGGAAGTCTAGAATTCTAGAATTCTAACTAAAGGCTAAATGTAGGTATGTGTGCGTGTGTAGATAGTTGGTCTCTCTAGTTATTCTAAATTGCTCAGAGAATTAGTGTTTACCGTGATTTCCTTGAGGTGGAACTGAACAAGTGGTGGGCCTTTTCGGTTATAGAACACTGTTGTCCCAAGTTAAGAATGTAGGTTTCAACACGTTCCAATTGTCTGGTGAGTGAGTTCAAGGTCCGGAAGACTTTCGTATTCCTTGTTCCTTTTGATCTTACACGGAAATAAAAGAGTGTTACAAATCGGATAAAGCTTACACGGAGTTTGAAATATTATCGTTGAGACTTGATAACTCGAACGAACCATATCGTTGAGACTTGTTGAACGAACTAAATGAGTTCGTTCAACATTGTTCCTTGTGAGGAATACAATGTCAAATAGATGCTGTTTCCCAAACGATTTGCCTGCTTAAAAACAAAAATGAAGAGATTTGTGTAGAGAGCTCTGAAATACTATATAAAATGATTAAAATATTAAACTGAATTGAGCTTCATTATTTTAGAAAGTAAGTACACATATTTCCAAGCCCTGTCAGAGCCCTCGTTTCGGTACTATTAAATGCATTCCAACAATTTTTGGGGTAAAATGGCTTTATTATGGCAACTGAAATTTAGATAATTTACTTTTTCTTGCACATGGGGTACTAACACTCCTTTGTAAGGAAGCAGCCTTGTATGCATTCTGCACTCTTACAGGGAGCTAGATCGTATTAAAAGAGATAATAGTAATTTCCCTTATACTGTGGCAACGAAATTGTAGTTGTGGGGTTTTATTTTAAAACTTTATATATTATAATTACTTACTAAAAGGTAGGAATGAAACATACTAATTAAGGTGGGTTTCAGTTAAATTTAAGTACAACAATATATGCCATTGGCCATTAGTGGTTAGTACATTTTAAGTTAGATGGTAAAGTTGCGTTGTGTTTATTTTAATGCAATAACCCATAATAATTAATATTATAATTAACACTGGTTCTATACTGTCTGCATCACTGTGGTGATTAATGAGCCAAAAGGAAAAGGAAAAAGTTACGCTAATAAATTTACTATCTAATCTTGGAGAACACCTAGAAAATAAAATTACCTCACCTAAAGGAAAAGCTTCATATCTGCTGAAATAAAAATAAAACCTAAGGCTGAAAATCAGAGAATTTACTAAAAAGGCAAGGACCGACATGACACCACTTTACAAACTAACAATAAAAAATTTATTTAACAATTTCCCTGACATTATGACAACCAAACTCATAATCTCAAGATCTTCTTAACATTATTCTGACAACCAAATTCAATTGAATAAAATACAATTTCGTTTAAATGAGTTCTACTCTCCATAATACAAATAATTAAAAATAAAAACAATGCAAATAAGTGAAGTGGCTGGCGAATAAAAAAAAACTAAATTATTCTATATGCAATTGCTCATCATAAATTTAATTTTTCATTTAAATTTAATCTTAATGATTCTGCTGCAGCTTAAAAAAAGGTAGAGAGGTTATGGATAGAATTTACAGAAAGTAAAGGAAAGGAAAAGAAATTCACCCGTCGCCGTCATATCATCGTCGGGATCTTAGCGTCGTCCCGAGGCCAGAGCCTCAGCCCCCGATCCCTCGGTCTTTTTTTGCCTCCCTCTCCGTTCAGGATCCTCCAAAATCTCTTCTGTTTTCAAACTCCCGCGCTCCCGAGTCAGTACCTTGTCACTACTTCCATCAGTCCGAAAAATCATCTTCCACACCAAGTAGTTCCTTGGTGCTCCGTTAATTCTAATGGCCGAAATGAGGGGGGGAAGGCTACAGGTGGCATTCTGCACTCTGCAATTCTTTATACAATTTCTTTTTCCCACCCCTCATCTCGTTCTTCTTGATTATTTTAATTTCACGGCGACCTGGTCATCCACCCGGCGATGTATCCTTGCGCGCCTTGCATCTGACCTTCTGAGATTTCTCCCCGTTCGAAAAAGGGCGCGTAGCGGACGTATCGGGTTACCGATAGTGGGGGAGGCTACGATGCTTGTTGCTAGGCAAAGGGTCATTTTTAGGGAAAGAAGGAAAACAATGAATATTTCTAAAACCTTTGTATTAAAATTCTGCCAGCCAAAAACCGTACCCGCCAACTCACAATGTTTATAAATAAGCATTATTAATTTATCCATATTTTTAACAATAAGGTATAATCCTGTGATGATCTATTTCAAACTTAATTCTTCTCAATGTCAAAACATTTAGAGAAACTTGCGCACACTTCTCCAAATGCGATGACATTAATCAAATCAATTAATAATTGATCATCACAAGTTTAAACCCTCAGACATATTTAGCAGAGGCTTAATAAATTTATTTAAACAAAGCCCAATCGTTACTAAAATTTACTTACTTACTTACTTACTTTACTAATTTAATTATCTGAATACCCGATATTAATATAAACGTTAATTATTTCTAAACTATTAATTATCATCACAACAATACTACTACAATGCAGGTATAATAGAACTGATAAGAATATCGGGTGCACTTTAGGGTTCATTGGCTTTATTATAAACTCAAGATATCCCTGAAAAGCCCCTTTTATACCGTGCTCGGACCTCCACCATAATTAACGGGTAAACAAACAAAGTCGAACGAATACTGTTCGCTGGGCTGTCACTAAATCCAAACTGATAGAATTAAAATGGTACCTTCTAAAAATCAACATTATAATCATGTACAGTCCATTAAAGATGGGGTAAATAATATAATCAGAACAGTATATTGCTTCACCCTACTCTCAGAAGACGAAGAGTAGAGCGAAAGTACCCTAACTCAAAAATACGTTAAGCTCAAGATGGT
>OU015501.1:85226486-85546486 GCA_907164885.2 Dolomedes plantarius | reverse complement strand
ATTATAATAAACACAAAACATACATTGATGTCACCGTAAAAAGAAAAAAAAGGAGGTTTTTTTTCCTTAATATTCCAAATAATACATTTTGTCAACAATACATAACAAATTTGTCAGATGATAACAAATTTGCCAGATGATACTATCCATTAAAACTAGAATAGATGATCTTAAAAGACGGCAGTTATCTATTGACGTGAAAAACGTATTTTTAGTTTAAATTTTAATTGCTACGCCCACCGACTAAACTATCATTGGGTTGGGTCCTTTGGTTCATCCATGCACGCAGCCAGAAACAATTTCGGTAGGGCCAATAGGAAAAACTGGACTATCTACGTTCCATGGGTAAGCCCTCCAACGTAGGTTTGCATAATATTGAGATGAACAATAGACAATAGCAGAAAAAAGGTACTGAAAAAGAAAGGGGGTGGGATAAAATTACATAGCAAAAAATATTAGAGAAAATATAAGACAAGTGAGAATTTAAATACATGAATTTGGAATAATATTTTTAAGGTGCCAGAGCTCGGATCGAACCCCGGTTAATAAACGCTTACTCTACCACTAAGCCAGGGAGGAAGCGAAAGGAAGTTCAGCATGGTGAAAGGCAATCGTGCAAGAATTAGAGTGAAGTGAGAAGGCAATTAGCCAATATGAATTTTGCCATCCATAAGGCAATTATATAGAATTAATGATTCATCTTGTTTAGACTTGGCTAATTTAATTTGAATAAACATTCTTTTAGATTATTGAAAATTTTATAAAAATCCTGAATTTCAAGTTCCTTTTTGATTTCGGAAACTGTTTCGTTTATTCCCTGAATAATTTTAATAAATTCAAAGCTTTCGGAATTATTTTTGGGTTTTGGATTTTCTGAATAGGATTGGGGAGAGGGATCTAGATTTAATTGATTTGTGGTGTTATAAGAATTTTCAGTGACAGTTTATATACACCTCGGGGGAAAAACTTAAAGACTTTTTGTCAAAGGCTTCCCAGTAAACTAGGCTGTAGCGTAATGAAAGTATGGGGTTATTTTTCCCAAGACCTCACAGGGTGCACGAACACAGCTGCATGCTTATCGGGATACCATTTTCCAGTTCCCATAGTTTTGAACACGTGTGTGGATTCCGAGCGGATTAAAAAACGATACCAACAAATGCCGCCAGAATTTTTGGCCTGAAAATTAAGTCCAGGCCTATCGTTTTCCCAAGCAAGCTGTGGGAAAATCTGGTTGAAAAACAGAAGCGTCTCCCATCTGATCCTAAAACTGTCTTTCTTAGCAATAGCTCAATGCGAATTTGACACTGAAGCGTAATAAAGTTTGCCGGAATGTTTGTCGTTAAGAAGAACTGTCACCCTCGCTAATCTGCCGGTCCCTGCTCTGGAAAACAATTTCTAAGAAGACGGCCGCCACCGAAGATTTCAAGCAGAGTATATATGCGAGACTGTTATTTTAAGGAGATCCCTCATGTAACGGCCGGCTAGGCAAACGTGTTTTTTAAGCTCCTGTGAGACGCAATCCGGGTCTCGTGATAGCGTCGCTGTTAAATCTGCACTTAAACAAGTACAACATAAACAATTGAATTTTAATGTTAAGCTTCTTTGTTATTAAATTGTTAAGTTTTTGTTTTAATATTTGGCCTTATCATTTACAATTAGGACTGTGTCTTACTTGGTCACGAATTTAGTAATTTTAAAAAAGCCTCAGGGAATAGCCTACCTATTTATGATGTCACAGCAAAAGTGAATTTGGTGCTCAGCGGTGGTATTCGTTATCCGTTCTAGAAAGTAGAGTTAGTGCCAATTTGCGGGTCATTTTCGGACCCATAAGAAGTGTAGAAAAAACTGTGCAGATTTTATTACGCAGCGATGAAGCAGGGAGTACCGAGAGGTAAGTACTCCAGTGTTCCGGTGTGTTATCGCATTGCAGTCGAGAAGAAAACCTCCTTTTTTTTCGAAGGAGTGATGTTCGATGAATAGTATGCTAGTGCTTCGTTTGCTCCATGAAAGTTTAAGAGGTCATCGACTCAGCGCCGCGGGGGGGATAGTGTTTCGTTTTGTGCTTATTTGTGTTGCGGTCAAGATCGCATAGCAGGAGAAACGTCTCCTGGTAGTGAAAGTGACGACGGTCAAGGAATGTGCACCTCCGATGTGAGCTGTTTTTGGAGAGTGCCGTACCAAGGAAAGATGTTTCATGGAGGGGATCGTTGACCCTTGTGCTGGTTGTCGGCAAAACGGGGTAAGTATTACTTTAAATACGCGAAGTTGCTTTTTATGGGAAGGTATCTTTTGGAAGTAAGCGTAAGTTTTAAGTTAAAAAAATAAGATACCCATGGTATTTTTTTCTTAATCATGCTATTATTGAGTTTTTGTATTGAGGGTAAACTACCCTAGTGTATTGTTTCAACTGTTAAAAAAAATAGATACGAATTGTATTTTTTCTCGATAATTTTTTGTAAGTTATTATTGAGTTTTTTGTATGAGGGTAAACTACCCTAGTTCAAACTGTTTAAAAAAATAGATACATAGTGGTATTTTTTTTCTTGATAATGGTTATTATTGAGTTTTTGTTAAGCCAAACTAATCGGTTTCATTGGTTTATGCTAACTAGCGATTGTTGTTACTGAATTGAGTTTTAAAAGGTTAAACTAAACTAGTTCCTTTCGTGTGAAGAATATACAAACTGTATATTTCATTTAATTGTTGTAGCGGCATAAGCGTTAATTAACGTTTGCTACTAAGTTTATTTATTGAGTTTTTAAAAGGTTGACTAAACTAGTGCTTTTGTGTGGAAAATATACACGCCGCATATCTCAATTATTGTAGCGGTATAAACGGAAAAATAACGACTTGCTATGAAGAAGTTTTTGTATTGAATTTTGAAACGGTTAAACTAACGTTTTGCTATTTGAAAAGTCATTATTGCAATTTTGAAAAGTTAAGCTAACGTATTTTATATGAAAATTTTGGTATTTTGATTGATTATGTGTGTGATTCCATTGTAAACTATAATGACTTCACAAAGAAAATTCAATTGAAGGCGTATTAGTTATTTTGACGTTCCTTTTTTTGTGCTTATATATTTGTTAGTGATTAGTGAGTAAAAATGGCTTATATAAGCAAAGGTAGAAAGGTCGATTTGCAAATTTTAGCACGAGAACTTGGAGAACATCCAGCCACCAAGTTAGTCATTACCCAGTTAAAAGAACTAATAGAGTAGCCCAAAATATGAAGAGAAATTCGCCAGGGGTCTTCTTGAGGCCATTATAGAAGACAGGGTACGACAAGAAGAAAAAAAGGGAGGAAAAAGAAAGAATTTTTGCTATGGAGAAAGAGGGAAGAGATAGGGATTTCGAATTAGAAAAGTTGCGCTTAACAGCTCAGGCCAGTATTACGACTCCTGAATATACCCATATTAATGGCAGGGAATCTTACTCCGGCTTTCAGAAACTGATCTCTAAATTCGAAACAGAAATATCGGACATTAGCCTATATCTTGTTCTTTTTGAACGACAAGTTAAAAGGGCGAATTTAGATAAGGAAGAATGGGTGTCAGTGTTATTGGGTCTGTTGCCCCTCGAGATTGTACAACTGATATCTCGCGAATCGGACGAGAAGGCGGAGGATTTCGATCACGTAAAATCTTTGTTGCTGCAAAAACTTAAATTACGCCCGGACCTTGAGGTAAAAATTTGCACACCACCAGGAAAAAGCGGAAAATACCTGGAAAGAGTTTTCTTTTGAAATCGGGAATTATCTAGAGCAGCGGTTCCCAACCGGTGGGTCACGACTCGATCTAAAACTATCAGAAACCATCGAATAAACCATCAGAAAAGATAAGAAAAATCGAAACAAATCGAATTTTGTTTTGATTGTTTTCTTGGTTCCTGATTTTGGGCATCTGTGGCACACAACAGAACCACTACATCCCCCCCAGATGACTTACACAGTCACACATGTGGTGCACACTCTGGCAACGCCGCTTCCCCTCTCGTTCTACCGCCACACTGTCGAAGGTCACGCCACGTGAGCACTATTATTTACTAACCTCAGTCACTCAGTCTTACTGTGGACATCGTGCAGTGACCACTTCTTGCATATATTGCAAACATATCGATTGTTAAATAAATAACTGTTTTGCTACAAAGTGCTTATATTTTGTCAACCATTTTCAAATCAGAACACAAATTGTTTATCAATAATCAATCTGTATCTTCAAAAAAGCATATATATATATATATATATATATATATATATACAGGGTGTCCCAAAAGGTCGTTTACAAACTTAACATGTTGGTCTGTCATATCATGATGAACAAGATTTACATAGGAACTTGTGTCCGAAAATTCAAACTGAGACCGCTAGAGGGCGATAAGTGCAGGTTTGGATGAGGAGAAAAAAAATGATATCGACAGCGGTGTTAATATGATTTTTATTACAAAACATCATTACATCACAGCAAATGTTCAAAATTCCTTCCATTCGCCACAATGCACGTTTCACAGCGTCGGCGCATGGATTCACGAACCCGTCCAAATTGGCCAGGAGTGTCACGGACACGTGCTGCCGCTTCCGCGATCCTGGCGAAAAGATCCATGTCCGATGTTACGGGTGTATCGTACACTATGGACTTCATGTGTCCCCACAGGTAGAAATCCAGGGGAGTCAGGTCGGGGGATCGCGGCGGCCATTGGACTGGTCCGCCTCTACCGATCCAGCGATTAGGATAAGTCCTATCAAGGTATTCTCGAACAGCGTAGCTAAAGTGGGCAGGCGCTCCATCATGCTGAAACCAGATGTTTCGGCGTGTAGCGGCTGGAACGTCACCCATCAGATCCGGCAAAACTCTTTCTAAAAAAATGCGATAGGTATTTCCGTCGAGGCGTTCAGGTAGAAGGTAAGGGCCAATCAACATGTCACCGATAATACTAGCCCAAACGTTTTCGGTGAAACGTTGTTGATGTACATGGGTACGTGTACATCTTGGGTTTTCATGCGCCCATACGTGCATGTTGTGCAGGTTCACGACACCATCCTGTGTAAAGCAGGATTCATCAGAAAACAAAATCCACGATGGAAAATCTGGCTGTGCGACCCGCTGTTGCAAATATCAGCGTGAGAATGCAATGCGTTTGGGATAATCGTCAGCGCACAATGCCTGTACTTTTTGGAAGTGGTAAGGGTGTTGCATGTCATCGTGCAGTATGCGCATTATGGTGGAACGACCTACACCCAAGACACGTTCACCTTCTCGGAGACTTGTTTGCGGGTTGATGGCAAACTCCTGTAGCACGGTTTCCTCTACGACAGGCGTGCGTGTAGCACGTTCTCGACCGATGTGGCTACGTACTACGAAAGCACCTGATTCACGTAATCTGCGGTGCAATCGTCCAAACAAAACATAACTTGGCTGACGTCTGTTTGGGAAGCGCTCAAGGTACGTCCGTGCCGCGGCTCGTCCATTTCCATCAGCGGCGCCGTATACGTAATGCATGTCGGCCATTTCTGCGTTACTAAACTCATTCATCATTCTCCTTCAACGTCCACGCCTGAAATGATTGTTTTTCCCACTCTCCCGTTTTCGTGCAATTATCGCCCTCTAGCGGTCGCAGTTTGAATTTTCGGACACAAGTTCCTATGTAAATCTTGTTCATCATGATATGACAGACCAGCATGTTAAGTTTGTAAACGACCTTTTGGGACACCCTGTATATATTTGCAATATTTGATGGTAATATTATATATACATAAGGAAGGGATACGATGCAAATAAGGTTTTTTACTCCACCATGGACCGATGGAACGTTGGGTATTCCGATAAGGATAGGTGGGTCGCGAGCTGAAAAAGGTTGGGAACCACTGATCTAGAGGGATGGTTAGAGGGGTTAAAAATTCGCGATTTTGAATCCTTAAAAGAATTACTGGTCGTGGACCAAGTGAAAAAACACGCAGCCATGGAAGTAAAAGATCACTTCATCGATGCCTGGCCAACCTTGAAATCTATTCCCGAACTAACCGAGAAACTAGATAATTATGATGACGTGCGAAAGGACAAAAAAAAAACAGGGGGCGAAACCTTTTAGAACAGAATCCTCAAACCTTTCGCAGGAAAAGAAAGATTTTCGTCAGGCTGAGAGATCGGAGAACTCTCGTTATCAGTGGGAGAAAAAACCGTAGATAGGAATGTAACACATTTCGAGAAACAACGAAAACCGAGATGTTTTAATTGCGGGAGTACCAAACACTTGAAACCAAGCTGCCCCAAACTTACACATGCTGAGCAGGGCGAATTACAGGTTCTAAATAACGTGGAGGAAAAATGTTACCCAAAATTACTAGCACCTTACCTAAGAGAAGGATTTGTTAATAACCAGAAAATTAACATCTTACGAGATACGGGTTCGACCTTAGACGTAGTGTATAGTAAGTATGTGAAACCAGATTCCTTCTGTAAAGAGAAAGTATGGGTGAAGCAACCACTAGATGTTAATTCTATTTGTTTACTCTTAGAAGTAGTGGACAAAGGCTCCGGTATGTGAAGACAATTTAGACGCATGGCGGTATCTTCTGGGAAATAGACCGCTACTCTAATCAAGGAAGTGTTGAATTATGATTTCGAGAAAACAGAAGAGGGGAAGGAGAGTCAGGTAAATTCTACAGATATTTCACAAATTGGAAAAGCTGTCATTTGGTAGAGTTAAAGATTGAAATGTATTCAGCTTCGGGTAGTAAGCTTGAAATGAGTTGCAATATGCATCTTTCATATGTGCATTATGGTTTTGTACTCGTTATTTATCAGCAAGTGGATAGTCCATGTTGAAAATTCAGATTAGTACATAGGAGGTTGATTTACCTTATATTGCTTGTATGTGTTATTGAATTGTTTTCTTATGCAATAGAAAGGTGTATATAATTGTTGTAATTTTGGTATGTGTATTATAAGTATTTATTATTATTATTTTTATCGTATCAGTGAATGAATATTGCATTATGGAATTTAAGTGACTATATTAAGAATGGCATCACGTACAAAATAGATGCACTGAACGCGAATTTAATAGTTTATTAATTTTCAAAATTTGATTATGTGCTTTGTTTATTTTTGTTTGCAACTTGAGTGTTAAAAGAGGTGCTGGTTATGTGATTTTGCGTCATCTCTTCTTTATGACCGTACATAAACTGTGCAATTTGTGGTTCAAGTGTTTCGACGGACAAACTTTTTCCTCTACGAAGAAAAAGTTTCGTGAAAGTATGGGATTATTTTCCCCAAGACCTCACAGGGTGCACGAACACAGCTGCATGCTGATCGGAATACCATTTTCAGTTCCCATTGTTTTGAACACGTGTGAGGATTCCGAGCGGATTAAAAAACGATACCTACAAATGCCGCCAGAATTTTTGGCCTGAAAGTTAAGTCCAGGCATATCGTTTTCCAAAGCAAGCTGTGGGAAAATCTGGTTGAAAAAAAGAAGCGTCTCCCATCTGATCGTAAAACTGCCTTTATTAACAATAGCTCAATGCGAGTTTGACACTGGAGCGTAATAGTTTGCCGGAATGTTCGTCGTTAAGAGCTGTCGCCCGCTAATCTGCCGGCCCCCGCTCTGGAAAACAATTTCTAAGACGGCCGCCACCGAAGATTTCAAGCAGGGTATACATGCGAGACTGTTATTTTCAGGAGATCCCTCGTGTAACGGCCGACTAGGCAGACGTGTTTTTTAAGATCCTGTGAGACGCTGTCCGGGTCTCGAGATAGTGTCGCTGTTAAATCTGCACTTAAAATTCAATTGTTTATGTTGTACTTGTTTCATGTTAAGTTTTTGTTTTAAGATTTGGCCTTATCATTTACAATTAGGACTCTGTCTTTCTTGGTCACGAATTTAGTAATTTTAAAAAAGCCTCAGAGAATAAACTACCTACTTATGTCACAAGGCCAAAATTTTACGAGTGTGCTTGTGCGTGTGTGTTGGGGGGGGGGGGTGTCATCTTTTCCTATGTCGACGTTCGGAAAAAACGGGCAGGGAACTGCAAGTGTGTCGATAAACGACAAAGATAATTATAGGAATTTCTAAATCAATACTAGATGGTGCGAAATTGCCCGAGAATGTAATATTGCACAGTGTAGTGTAATGTTTGAGAAGCGGCGTTACCTAAAACGCAAGTGCTGTACCACGTGATCCCCCTTCTACCAATCAGATGATTGGCTGCGTGGACGGAAAAACCCCAGGGGTGGTGAGGATCGTCGGGCAGTCAGTTAGAATAGAGAAAGAGAGAGTGTCTCTGGTAGGGATCGGAGGTCTGGCGAGTTATTTGCAGGCTCGTCTCACCTCTGGTGAGTTGATTATTCTGTGATTAGATTAGAGACAGAGCGTCTCTGATCGTGTTAAGAGGTCTGACGACATACAGCAGGCTCGTCTCGCCTCCGTTAAATTAATTGGTCTGTAACTAAGTCGAGTGTAGTAGTAAGAGCAGGGGTCTGGTAAGATGCTGTAGGCTTGCCCACCTCGTGCTCAGTTTTCTGTAATTTTTATGTTAAGTCTAAAACTGTACAAAGTTGTAAAAAATGTTATGTTCGTGTTGTTCAATGACGACTCATTTTTGCATTACCTCATTTGTCCCCATGCCATATAGAAAAAGAAGCTAGGTGAACCGAGGGAGAGTTGTTCACGACATTGGCTCAGTCGCCAGCATGGCATGTTCAAGGGGTGAGGTTATTTCTTAGCGTAGGACTTTGTGACTGTGTGGTAGTACTTTACCTGAATAAAAAGGATTACCTGTGGATGACGAGGAAGAAGCAGGTAAGAAGACTCAATTTTTGATAAGTTAATGAACAATCGAAGTTAAGAAAATGTTCAAAGGTTTGAGGAAAGAAGACTTTAAACTTCTTTCTGAGGAAACTGGGGCAGAAATTATCCCCAATGCGAGGATTGTAGACCTCAAATACAGTATTACGGGAAGTGATGAATTTAAGAAAGATGTCGATTTTATAATGGGACTAGCAAAGAATATTTTAAAAGGGAGAAAAGCTATGCAAGAAGAATTAAAATTAGAAAAGAAAAGAAAGTATGAGATAGAGCTCCCTCGAATTCTTGCCGGGAATTCGAAATTCAGTCCAGAGTTTGACCGAAATTTCGTGCGGTTTCCCTGAACGGGACATGATAGAGAAGGGAGAAAATAGCCCAAGCCAGCAGAAAGAATATTTTCAAGGAGCCGCTGAGATCGGGTTCCCCAAATCTACAATTTCTCCTCCTTCATCTCAACTCGGAGGGGAAGAAGTCATAAACACCCCGAGTTCTTGCACCCCAAATACAAGCAATCTGCCCGCGGCAGCGAGAAAGTTCATCGAACATCCAGAATCACCCCTCGCCGAAAAACCCAGTGGAAGCGAGAACAGCGGGGCTACTTCACTGAAATGTGACACCAAGAGAACCGAGCAGGACGGAGTGTCCGAAATTACGACCGGAATAGTAAGATCCCCATTACCTCCGTTGAAAGTGAAAAAGATAAAATGGGATGGAAGGAGTTTGTTGATAATCGAAGTGTTGCAGGGATAAGGAGTGTGTGTTTGTTGGGCAAAATAAAAGGTCTCCTTGGGTGAAGTTGACCGCAGCGACTAGCTGCGGACGAACTAAGTGTACGGGGAGAACATGAAAATGAGACTGAGGACAGGAGAAGAAAAGTGTTCGTGTTGGAAATGTGTACAATCTTATGTGGTGAGACCTCGAGATGCACTTTTCCTGAACAGAATGTGGTGGAACAAGAGAGTCAAAATCACAGAAATGTGTTGGTGATAATAAGACAGACTTCGGCAAACTTCGCAGACCCAATTGTGAGGCGTGAAAAGGAAAATGGGCCCGTGCGATAATGTTTGTGTGAAAAAGAACGGAGTGTGCACGTCAAATATTACGTATGACGGGCAGTGCGATTGTCAAAGGTTTTGGTTAGCCTTTGCTGTGGCCCAAAGTGTCATTGAGCAACGAAGTGTTATTTTTCTAGTGTTTTTTGGATCACGTTAAGTAATGTGTTCATCGCATCGATTCTTTCAAAACTTTAGTGAAGTGCATCATAACTATGGTGTTCCAAGACATTCTAGAGTGTAAAGAATTCTTCTATTGTGCTAACTTTAAATGTTTTCGTGTTTACGTGATCCTGAGCACAGTCTTTTTATGATACTGATGATACAAAATTTGTATGGTGCCTTCTGTACATCTATTGAATTCTCCATAGTAGTACGTTATTGTTTTTAAGTGTTTTACAAGATCCTGGTAAACCAATTTTGTGTGGTGTCTGTTGAATTCCCTTAGTAGTATATTTTAACTTAAATTTGTAAGTGTTGCCTTAATATTTTTCATGCTTATAAGAAGTATTTGTTTAGTGCGTGGTTATATAATTGTTTAAGTGACATTTTAATAATTTCAATTTGTGAGTACGGGTTAATTCAATACTTTTCATAACTATAATTAGTAATTATTTAGTGTGTTGGTATAAAATTGTTTATTAATTTCAATTGTGAGTAATTTGTGTTGATATGTAGATACTTATGTTTGAGTATGTCAAGTTGAATTTAGGTCAAACATTACTGATTTTCAGATTAGTGTTTGTTGTTTTCAACCCCCAATACTTATCTTGCGAGGGGGGGGGGGTAGTGTAATGTTTGAGAAGGAGCGCTGGTTAAAGCGAAAATGTTGTACCCCGTGACCCTCCTCCCCCCTTCACCAATCACAGGATTAGCTGCGAGGGCGGAAAAACCCATGGGGGGGGGGGATCGTGGAAGTCAGAGAAACAGAGAGAGAGCGTCTCTAGTAGGGATCGGGGGTCTGGCGAGATATTGTAGGCTCGTCTCACCTCTGGTGAGTTAATTATTCGTTAATTAGAATAGTGGGAGAGAGAGAGAGCGTCTCTGGTAGTGCTAGGAGGTCTGGCGAGATATAGCAGGCTCGTCTAGCCATCGGTGAATTGATTAGGCTGTAACTAAGACGAGTGCAGTAGTAAGAGCAGAGGTCTGGTAAGATGCTGTAGGCTTGCCCATCTCGTGCTCGGAGTTTTCTGAAATTTTTATGTTAAGTGTGAAACTGTACAAAGTTGTAAATAAATTTATGTTCGTGTTGTACAGTGACGACTCATTTTTGCACTACCTCATTTGTCCCCATGCCATATAGAAAAAGAACCTAGGTGAACCGGTGAAGTGTGAGTTCACGACACACAGGAAAACACTTTGCAATTATAAGAAAAAATTATTTAAAAAATTTTCACTATTGAATTGAATTGTGGCGGCAAACTTTAAATTCCTGTTATTTTTGCCCGAGAAGGGAATAAAAGTGTTCCAACGAACGTAAATTACTTCGTTAAAGCATTAGTGTTGACAGCTCTTACAACAAAATTAGTAATGTTAAACTTAAATAAGGAAAATTCAGATAAAAAATTAGACTAGCCAATGGTCGAAATCGTATTTTGACGGGTTTAACTGCAGATAACTATGCATAAATTAGTAATATTTAACACTAGCTACAAGAAGAATGCATGCTAAGCCTTATTCAAATCGGAGAATTCAGGGGACTAGCCTTGGATTTTTCTAATAACAGTGATGATCTGAGAGCAGCATTATCTCGAATGCACTCAGAAATGTTTTAGAACTCTATGATGTCTGACTGAATTTCGACTCTGCCGTTATGTTAGCTGCATAAATATCTTTATTTAATGGAAATAGTCATAAATGTGTGTGTGTGATAAATCCAGTAAATGAAACAATTATAGCATTCTTTAAAGTGAGAAAGATCCTTCTAACCATCAAGCATAATTATTATCTCAGGCCCATGCTAGAACCTCAGAGGCGCTCAAACTTTCAGTTAAATAGAATTTGTTTCGTAAATAACCCGAACATTTAAGTGGCGCTCAACGTGGAGCCTACATGATTGGTTAAAAATAACGAAAACAAAAAACTTAAGTAGTATAATAGAAAAAAATGAAAGTATAATTTTACAACTTTTAAGTTATAGACGGTACTTTGATTAAATCGAAACTTGTTTGCTTTCGTTAAAATGGCTAGCGAAGATCAGAAAATTCCTGCGATGTTGAAAGAAAAAGAAAAACTGTTAAATCTAGTACTTCCAACTCTTATATAAAATTAATGATTTACCGAATAACGACGATATAAATTTTAGTGATTTGGAAGAAATGAGAACACAGTTATTTGATAAAAAAACTCAGATTATACAGCTAAAAGAACAAATTGAGAAAGAAATTAGCTATTTAGATGAAGTAGAAAAAGAAGCAGAAACAAACATAGAATACCGAGAACGAAACCTTTCTACAAAGTTTTTCTTTTCTCTTTTGGTAATAAGGAGGCACTTGTTCGAAGACATTCGCACGTTATCCGAGAAAATCATTCGTTGCTTTCAGTGGGGGCACCGTATAGGTGAACTAACACTACCCCCTTGTGCGAAAACAATTCTGACAGCACACCTCCAGGGGAAACATCTGGAAAGCTCGTACCTTCCCACATCCCTCCGACCACATGGAAGGACTTTCCGGGCAACGGATTTAACGTTCCCGTATCCGGCCTAAGACACGATGGTATTTACTGGTACTCGTCGGGAATCGAACGGAGCACCCTCCGTCAGAATCCCAACCGCTACCTCCAGGCTACCTCAGGCCATTTCTGCAAAGTTTAAAATAAATTAACGTTTAAATCAGATTTCTACTATTATCAACGAGTACAACGAGTTGGGTGTTACAACAGCAAACTCGGAACAAACAAAGCCGAAGATAACATTAAAATAACCAAAAATAACCACTGATAAATTCTGTGGGGATCCTGAATTATGGCTTGAATTTTGGTCAAAATTGAGCTCTGCGATTCACGAGAATGAAGCTTTATCCAAAGTAGATCATTTAATTACATTAAAGGTCTTTTTATTAAAGGTTTGGCATCTGTAGCAGTGTAGGGACTTTAGATACCTGAAAACAATCACGATATCGCCATTGATGTCTTACAGAAGAGATATGGTAGAAAAGATATTCTTACAGAATTTCATGTAAATAAACTAATTAATTTATTCCGTTTGAAATGCTTCAAACATTAAAGAGTTTTGAAACGTTTATGAATCTTCTGAGATACATTTTAAGAAATCTTGAATCGTAAAAAGTAGAATTAAAAAGTACGGAAATTTGCTTTTCATTAAAGTGCTCATTAAAGTGATTAGTTTGGGATTATAATAAAGAAAATTCCGAAGTACGTAGGATGTATGAAACTTGTAGACTTCTTAAAAACAGAAGTAGAAAATCGCGAAAGAACTGTTATGTTTCATAAAAAGAGAGAAGATGAACATACAGCATATCCTAATTCGAAATTTGTTCCTCATAAGAGTTATGATCCCACTTACGTTACAGAAAAAAAATAAAATTCAAAGAATCTCATATACTTATGCATTGAAACCAGGAATGCATATTTTGTAATGACTCATCCATTTATATATAGATCCGAGTCTCTTTGAAAAACAGTTTCAGAAAAGAAAAAAGAAATAACCAAAGAAGGTAGATGTTTTAGTTTCTAAAGAGGCAACACATGGTTAGAGCTTGTTTATGAAACACTCGTGTCAGAATTACAATCAAAAACATAGTACGTTAATATGTGAGAACGATAATCAAATCGAAAGTAGGTCAGAGCACTTGAAAGAGTCAGAGGCAGTAGTAACGTCTATAACACAGAGTAGTACTGATGAAGCGCTTGATGAAGTGCTTTTCACATACATGAATGGTAACGTCGTCTGGCAACTGAAATAAATTACAGACGGTGGGGTGCATTTTAGATGACGGCAGTCAAAGATACACTGCTGTAAGAAATTAAGAGAATTTGCAGACTTGGTCGATTATCTCTAGAACTACTGTACCGATTTTAATGAAATTTGATATGTACTTACATTGATACAATACAAAACACATGACCATTCAATAATTGTAATACACACGCATGATCGTGCGTAACACTCGTTGGAGTCGGAAGGTATGAAACAGCGGTTGCAGAATAAACAAAAAAATGGGTTAATTCTTGGTGTTATTTTGCAGCAATAGGTAAATTTCAAATTGTAACAGTAAAAATGAGTAACCACCAACGTTTAGATGATGGAATGAGGTGCCGAATTGTGGGGAGGCTAGAAGCAGGCCAATCTCAAGTCCAAATTTGTAGAGAGTTTAATTTAACGCCCAGCGTCGTGTGTAACTTATAGAAACAGTTCCAGGATACCGGATCCATCGAGAGAAAGCCTGGGCAAGGTCGTCCAAGAGCCACGACGGCCAGAGAAGATCGCCATTTGCCGATTATAGCGGGGCGTAACAGGAGTGCTACAGCTTCTCAGCTCTCTCGTGACTTGTATGCAGCCACAGGAACCCGTTTATCAAGGGTGACTGTTTCCAAAAGACTTCAAGAGAGAGGGTTGTTTGCAAGAAGACCTTCTGTTTGCGTCCCGCTCATTTCTACGAACAGGATAATCCATTTATCATGGTGCAGAGAGCATAGAGATTGAAGTATGGATCAATGGGCGACCGTTCTCTTCACTGATGAGTCTCGGTTCAGCCTAAACACCGATTCTCGCCGTACGTTCATATGGAGAGAACCAGGGACCCGCTACCTACCCTCCAATGTCTGCGAAATCGACCATTATGGCGGAGGAGGTTTAATGGTCTGGGCAGGCATCATGTTGGATAGCCGCACACCTCTCCATGTCTTTAAAAGAGGCACTGTGACTGGTGTGAGGTATAGGGATGAGGTCTTGGAGCCCTATGTTCGGCTTTTCAGGAGTGCAGTTGGCCCCGAGTTCATTTTAATGGACGATAACGCGAGACCACATAGAGCTCTTCTGGTCGACGAATTTCTTGAGAGTGAGGATATTCGCCGGGTGGATTGGCCAGCCATATCTCCAGACCTTAACCCTATAGAGCATGTCTGGGACGCTCTGGGGAGGGCAACTGCAACTCGCAACCCCCCCTCCGAGAACCATCCAGGGAATGAAAACAGCGTTGCTGAACGAGTGGGACCAATTGCCACAGGAAATGATAAACTGCCTTATTTCAAGTATGAAATCCCGCTCCGAGACCTGTATATGTGTAAGAGGGGACCATACCCCATATTAAGCCATCTATTAACCCATTTTTTTGTTTGTTCTGCAACCGCTGTTTCATACCTTC
The DNA here is from genome assembly GCA_907164885.2 of Dolomedes plantarius. Lineage (NCBI taxonomy): Eukaryota > Metazoa > Arthropoda > Arachnida > Araneae > Dolomedidae > Dolomedes > Dolomedes plantarius. Next base: position 85,531,303 of record OU015501.1, on the reverse strand, counting down.
CGACTTCAAGGAGTGTTACGCACGATCATGCGTGTGTATTACAATTATTGAATGGTTATTTGTTTTGTATTGTATCAATGTATGTACATATCAAATTTCATTAAAATCGGTACAGTAGTTCTAGAGATAATGGACCAAGTCTGCAAATTCTCTTAATTTCTTACACCAGTGTAATTTCCTGATATAGCTTTCAAAGTTATCTTAAAACTGAGTTAAATGTATAGAAATTATTAAGAGTTTTTAAATTTCCCTTAGTTCGTGTTACTTAAAAAGAAAATGCTATTTAACTGAAAGTTTGCTTCTTTTCAAGGTTGAATAAAGAAATAATAGCTATGTATTAAAATTTGCTAAAGATTTCTATTCTTTTTATTAAATTTATTGGTTCGCCTATATGGTGTTCCCATTATAAAGAAGCCATCAAATTCGAGATGTGGAATTGACAAGTGCCTGTCGCGTTAAGAAAAAAAAATTGTTCATAATCAAAATAACTGGATTTAAAGCAGAAAACGGCTTAAAATTTTTTAAAACGTTACATTAAAAAATATAAATCTTTCAAAAACCGCAATGCAAAACAATGTGATATCAAATAACATAATCCGAAAGCTAATATTAGCAAAGAGCGAATTTTAAACAACTGTTTTCGTCTTCATTAAAAATTTATTCCATCAAACTTATAGTAAAAATGGGGAGAGAGAGTATATTCATGTATACTAAGCGTTATGTTTCGCTATTCCCATTCTGCCACATATCAGAGGATAAATATTTTGTAATACTTAAACTCTGTTTTCTCTTACATATGACTATATCTGTTCTCAGAAATGTAAGATTCTGTTAGTACGACGGGAGAAAATAATTAAAAGATTAAGCCAATTCTTATCGTTTATTTAACTTTATGGGTATCTTCGGTCACTATGAGAATGTCTATAATTAGATGAGTTAAAGAAAAATGCTTGGAATAGATTTTTATACCTCTTAAAAAGTAAAAAATATAAGTTATTTTAGTTTATGGGGAATATAACTGAATTTATTTTAAGCACAACTGAGTATTTCACTTTTTATATAAAAGATTCTATATGCCCTTTTAATAATTAAACAATTATGCTAACAAAAACTATGTTGTCTACGGCACACTTCCTTTTATGATGGCTATTAATTTCAGTTAAAACTTGGCTAATTTTAAGATAAAATACCCCTGGGGAAGTGCATTTTATAGAAAGTTTTGCATGGGAAAATATGCGTTATTTACGTTACATGGCATTAAAGTTACACCGCACACCCCTTGGATCAAACTCAGGACTCGCGTATCCGCAACTCTCCATATTCAGCAAGCCCACCACTCGTTCATACCTCAGCACAGTGGCGCACCCAGGATTTAATCTTGGGGGGGGGGGGGCGAGTTGAACGGATAAAAATATTTATAATGCATATTCAATATTCATAATGCAATTTCTATTTCTTTCGGGAGGGGAGGGCCCCTTGGCCCATCCCTTGGGTGCGCCACTGCCTCAGCACTTCCAAGAAAGCTAGAAACACGAAATTAAAACCCTTTCATGTCAAATCTCTTTTTGTTGTTGTTGTTTGTTGTCAAATGTATTCGTTCAAATTTTAAATCTATTCATAAATTAAAAAAAAATAAAATAAGGATTTTTAGTACAGCATATTTTGTGCTTTTCCTTAAAATTAACAAATTACCGATAATTATGGTTATTAAACAATCATTTTTCTCCGAAAGAGTACATTAAAGATATACTCACCCATAGCAGATCAAAGTTGTGACGTTCGCTGTTTTCCAACTGTTACCGCTTCCGGATATTAAAATTACATGGCAGCATGAAAAATGTTCCCAGATCAACAGTTCACCACACATATTCCAAGACATGCATCACAATAAGCAGATATAAAAGGTATCACTTCGTTCGTTAACAATAAAGTTCATTGACTGAAATGAAATTTCAGTTAACGAATCTTAACAGTTTTATGCTCGTTAAAGAACCTTAACGAACATAAAACTGTTACAATGCCGTAAAAATTTCACACACATAAGTTTCATTTTCGTGATTTTCTTCTTCTGTATAATCAATATCATTTACAACTTCCCATAGCGTACTAGCACTATGTACAAACCTACAAAAGAAATACGAACATACATAAACTCAATTTCTCCAACACAACATTTGAATAAAATTCTTAGAAATGAATCTTTAAATTAAAATATGAAATTAATATTAAAGTTACATAACTTTCAGAGCAAACAAATTGCAAACGTACTTGTAATAATAAAACATAAGTGATAACAGTTGAATAATTAATAATACATAAAAAAAATTATTTTTAGTGTTAATAGGTCTAAAAATAAGCACTACAGCTAACACGATCAACTAAAAAATTATAAGATTTTATACTTATTTTCTATATTTCATGATTTAAACTTTAGCATAAAAGATCAACGAATACATACCGAATCTCAGCATCATCAAATTTCAAAGCAAATCTGTCATCCTAGTGTTACTTCCTCTCAAGCTGAATCTTCAGCCTTGTTTCAAGTCTCAGAGAAGATTCAGCGGCACATTTTCAAATGCAATCACGAGGAAATTTGAAATGTAATTCGACGGGGAGTAACCAATACTTGCTTCATTTGAGAAGCTCTTACAGGAAAATTCAAGAAAATTAATTGCCCATTTTAGAGCTAAGCAGACCCCTTTTCACATCATGCACACACACAGAACTATCACAACGCTATATTCACCCTAATTTTCTTACTAAATCACATAAATAGCTGATGCACCTACTGAAAGCTAACACCAAATACACCAACTCCATTCCATCCTCATACTAATTTAGAGATAGCAAACATAAGGAGTTCCTAAAGGAGTTTTAAGGACCCGCGAAAGCATTTTTAAGGACCTTAAACATGAAAGAAAATATGTTTTACTTCCAAAGTTTACATGTTAAAAAAAAAAAAAAACTTTTATGTATTTTAATCTACAAGAATTCCTTTCATTTAACTTCGGAAATTTAAGCCATCTTTTGGACTTATAGTAAGAAATAACAGCTAGGTACCTCTTTCCTATCGTCAGAAGAGGTAGAAGAATAAAAATTTTCAAAACTAAAATTAAAAAATAAATCTAATAAGCATTCTTATCCAGCATTAAGAAATTAAACTCATTTTAATACGGAAATGTTTTTCCGAAATTTCAAGTGTTGCGTTTTGTAGCTCCTCTTCAATTATTCTTATATTGAAGCCAAACATAAGACACGGCTGGTTGGCTGAATGACAGCTCTGTGGTCACTTTACAAACTATCGTCTAAACCGACCAGGACTTGCAATTTGAAACCGATTCCAAATGGTTACAAAAGCCGATATCAACCACGGGATCCGAACCACAAAATCCAGCTCTAAACTCAAAACAATCCGAGGACCATTTGCGCAAAAGGTAAATTACGGCGGGCTAAGTGGAATTTTGGAGAGAAGTTCATAGTCTAATGCGCAAAAGGCGAAATTGCTTTCGTCAAATATCAGATTCTCATATTGCATTTAATATTTTAACATTAAAATAATTTTAAATCAAACTATTTAAAATACATAAAAATTGAAGGTCCTCAAAAAGACTGCATTATAATATAGGGCACATTGTATTATTGATTTTCCAGAACATTGAATTCTTGAAAAAAATGTTTGCTTAGTGAAAAATTAATTTAGGCGATATCAAAATGTATATATGTTTGACAAAAAAAAAAAAAAAAAAAAAAAAAAAAACTTTGTAAAATCAAATATTTTTGCAATTAACAACTTCAAAGTAGCAATTTTGAAAGGCACTTTTTTCTAAACCTCTGTATATATAATAAAAATGCATCTGATTTTTGGAAAATAAAACATTTTTCTCAAAAAACAAAACCAGTTTTTCCTACAAATGAAATCAAGTCTGATTCACAAAAACATGTTTTTATTACGAATCAAAACATAAAATCGGTTTTCTAAACATCAAATGCAGAAAAACTTAAATGAGATGCTTGCGCATGGGCACTTGATACAACAAGGGATATAAAGTCAACGTCTATTTCGGATAACGAAACACGAGGTGCGATAAATTTTGACCACGTTTTTTTAACTTGCTTTCTTGTTTGTGTGTTTGTGTGTTTGTCAAATACAAATCTTGCAATCGATTTTTAACTAACTTCCCGACTAGATAGACATTTGAAACTTTCAGAATAGCTCAGAACACGATGACAATGCATTTTTTTAATACTTTTAGTCATCTTTAAGCAGAATTAAATTAATTTTCAGCTATTTTCAGTTAATTTTGTTTTGTAGACTGGTGCAGCCATCTATTGCCCGGAATGGGAACGAAAAGTTATATGCAAGTTAACTTCCAATTAAATTCATTTTCTTTCAAGTTGATGGGATAATTCATCAAAAAATTTTTAAAAAGTATTTCTTAATACATAGAATTGTCAAGTTTATATGATTCAACAAAAAATTTAAAAACATGGTATATAAAAAGTTCTTTTTATCGTGTAATTATTATCTGCAAGCCTACTTCTTTCCTTTAATGTGTTTCATGCTGGAAATGGTGCTTTCACACGCACAAGTGCTGCTGAACGTGGAACAAGTGAATGAAGTATTTCGTTTTGAAACAATATATTCTCTTTCAATTGCTTTAGTGTCGTGGGCCGGTTAAAAAGTTCTGCCGGGTCGGATACGGTCCGCGGGCCGCTAGTTGGCCATCCCAGCACTAGATCCTCAGAGAAGAACAAACTACAGCGAACCCCGTTATAGCCAACCTGGTATATAACGAACTCACGGCTATAATGAACGAAAATTTTGGTCCCGCAGTTTTACTATTGTACGTAATTTAATTAGTATTGTGTCAGTTTAATGTAATCGATTTTAGTCGATTTAATTCATTAATAATCCTTTTAATAAATTTTATCATTTTTTAATACATCATTATTGAATACTCATTGCAACTGAGTTATACATTTTGTGAACTCTAGCTTTTTCTTAACGGTTCGGATATAGCGAACCACCGGATAAAGCGAACAAAACCTTTGGTCCCTTGAAGTTCGTTATAACGGGGTTCGACTATATTTCAATCTATTTTCATCATATTTTTGAAACGTTGTAGTATGCAAATATAAGATAATGTGTATGTGTGTGGGGGGGGGGGGACTAAATATATTAAGTGGCTCTTTCGCTCCTCTTGAATTGTCTTCTTTCAACTGCTCTTCAATTGTCTTTAAAGAACAAATTATTAACTCTATGCTAGCAAATTGAAACAGTATTAGGAGAAAAATTATTTTAAGAAAACTAACTTCATACGTTAAACATCTTTGTGAAAAACAAATGACCTGGATGAAAAGCTTTTTGGTTTCGCAGCACTTTAATATTGGTAGGTTGCCCATTCCGGAAAAGCCTTTTTACACGAAATTGCTTTCCAAATTAAACCATCTGAAGTATAATCGACGAACAATTAATTGGGTAGGATGCGAAAGAAACTAGCCTAGATAATTCAGAGGCTGAAGCCGTAACAAATACAGTCCCCCCTCCTCTTCCACATAGATCCAAGATTTCAAATATCCATAGGAAAAAGTTGAAATGGATCAGATACAGTGATTTCGATTTTGAGCAATTTTTTTTAAAAACCCGGGTTTCGGGTTTCACGGGTTTTTTGTTTTATTTAAAACCCGGGTTTACTTGGTTGGTTCCAGGGGGTCAATAGCAAAAGAACTAAAATAATAAATAGTTTATTAGAAACATTTAATTCATTTCAGAATTTCAAATATAAAAAATAACAGTAAATAAATTTAATGTTAATAAACATATACATATATGTATAACATAAATAAAAGTGGTACAAATATCTCATTTTTTATAAAACTGCCTTACATTGCACTCAACGTATCATCATTGAGTCGGCTTCTGAGTTTGTTAGCAGAGACCCATTAGAGAAAATGCTCGTTCTGCTTCCACCGAAGTTGGTCGAATTGTTGTTAAAGACCTGAAAAGTTTATCTAGCATTTCAGGTCGGCTTTTTGTTGTCCGAAACAACTCATTTTCTTTTCTGATGATATATGAACCAGATTTTGATTTTTTTATGGATTTTCCTTATTATTATTCTCCTGCAGAAACATACTAAGCTCATCGGATAGGGACATTTGTTTAGTACAAGCACCAATACTAGTAGCATCATCTTCAATTCCACCTTTAACTCCCACCTCAACTGCTACTTCTGGTTCAGACTCTGAACCATTATCATTTACGTTGAACAATCGTTTTATTGAGGTTGTTGCCAGATCAAATATTTTGTTTTTAAAATTTTTACAACCAAACTCATATGATTCATTGACGAAATCGGGAGTTTTCAAAAATTTAATGAGAAGAGCCGGCTCTGGGATTCGACGCTCTTTGAATCGAATTTCAAATTTTAGGAGTGTTTAGATTTCTTAGCTTATTCACTGTAAAAACTAATACTTTTTCAGAGAGAGTAAGATCGGCATCTTCTTTACATAAATATTGCACTGCGACTTCAAGGGGAGTAAGCGCATCACATAATCCTTTAATCTTGTCTAATTCCTGATTATTGAGATCAAAGTGATAATCTAGTTGAAGCATTGCAGTTTTAACTTCTTTCCTCATCTCCTAAAAACGTTGCAGCATTTTAAAAAGAGAATTCCTTCGGGTTTTACAGTCCAGCAAAAGATTCTTCTCTTTACCAAAGGTTTCCGAAGTCTGTGGCTGCAGATTTGTATCATTACGAACAGGGGACTTTCGGAACATTTTGACCATTTTCCTGACTTTTACAACAATTTTCTGAAGCTTAGGAATAAATATTGTTTAGTTGTCCTTGTACTCGGTGGGTTCTTCAACAGAATCCTTATTTTCATCTTCATAGTCAGAGTCATATTCTTCAAAATAGAATTTTAAAAAAAGGGGTTTTCGGGTTCGGGAAAGCCCTGGTCAAAAACCCTAACCAGATAACGAAACTGACGGCTCTAGATTAATAAAGAGGAAAAATGGAAGTAGTTGTTCCTCAACTGCTAACATAACACTTTGTGACTAAAAAAAATTTCTTTGAAGTCAGTTTCTACCAAAAAATAAAGACGTTATAAAGACAAAAAATCAAGTGGGAAAAAAACAACAACTAAGAACCACGAATGCAAAAATAAGTACTTTTAAAAACACTTTAATGGCCATTAAAGATGAACCTTTTCAAAAAAATTCAAAACTTGCGGCTAAACAGTATGATTAGAAAAACTTAATAAGCGAAGAATAGTATTCGCTGTTATATACAGACAAATAAAAACTCATGCATATATTTTTCAGCGTAAACAAAGCTCTTTGAGGGGAAAAGATTTGAGGCCGTAAACTTTTCGTCCAGATAACTTTGTTCACAACTGACAATGAATTGAATTAGGTTTGTGTATCATGAGTGAAATCTTCAAACCATGAAGCGAATGAGATAAAAGCTATTAACTTCGGGTCGATCAACTTAGTAAGAGAAGGCAAATAATCGCACAATAACCTAAATTGATAACTATTTCCATCTTTCCTCTCTTTTTCAGCTGATACCTTGAACAAAGTTTAGTTTGATTTCATTACTTATCCTGCATTAGATGAACACTATACATTAATAGACTACTTAGTTCATAACGGTTAGTATACTCCACACTACATAGTACACATAAAGTCATTCTATTCTCATTTAAGTGTAAACATTGTAACGACACGTGAAACCTTGTAGGACAATCACTAGCGACAGAGGATTAAAAAACATCAGTCGGGCTGAAGAAACCATCAGTGAAGCCGTCGTCAAATTCTAACATTCTTTAGGTAGGGAGCTATAAGCCATGCATATCTAATCTTTTCCGAAAGTTATGGGAAATATGCGTGTTAAAAATCATAGACTACCTCGGGACTCATAAACCTGTCACTTGGTGGCCGTTATTCAAAGAATTTGACACTACAGAAGACATAAATAAGTTTTCACTTAACGACCTATCGGACCGATCCAAGACGCGGCCTGTCATCGGTAGTTAATCCCACGCTCCCGTCCCGAAAACAAGTGTTTTCACCCCCTCCCCCCCAAAAAAAAATCGCTGTCAGGAATCAGCGGGATATATACCCAGACTCTGTTTTTTCGAGAGAGTCTCTGTAATAAGGCGTTCACATTCATGTGCTCTGCGGGGGAAGCCAGTGATTTATGGGCACTCCGTTCTGCTCCTATCCTGCGATCGAGCGGTCCCTGGGACAGAGCATCAAAGGCGGGGCGGGGGTCACGCGGGTCAAATGGTGTCAAGCGGAGTCGGGGGACAGCAATCAAAGAAACACGAGGGACCTTGGGGGCGGGAATGGGGGGTTCTAAATACCGTGACTAATGTGATGACAGGAGTCGGGGGATACTTCCTACAGAATTCTCTGCATGAATGTGGATGTACCATTAGATGCGGACAAGAAGCGGCCACACGAGTTCTGCCTCCTGAAACTAAACTAGCCGCTGTTAATAAGTCTTTTGTAATCAAACGTCCCGTTCAGCTGTAATTTGTTCAAATCAATATTAACTCAGTTAAGTTTCAGTTCATTATTAAATTTGTTAAGTTTTAGTAAAATTTTGACCTGTTTTATTAATCATCAGAAACTACTCGGACATTGCTTAATATTTGCCACGAAATCGATCAGCATACACGACCAGCAACGCCTCATCATCTCGCCAGAAGTTGTCACATCTGTTTAAAAGTTTCCCGAGTAAACATACCTAATCCATAAATAATTTTTTTAAAAAAAGGCTCACTGGCATAGACAGTTTTTAATTTCCCCTCTTATATATGGGCATAATACCATTTAGATAGTTCTGTAGTCATCAGAAACGCCGAATAACTGAATTATCTTAGATATTTCCATGGATTCCCAGAGACCATATTATCCCAGCTTTCCTGTGATATTAGATTAATTATCTCTAGTTCTATCTTTCTAAATATATAAATACCCATTCACTTATATGTACCATAAACGCTTAAAAATAGTAAATATACCTTTTCTATTAAATTTAACACGTAAATAAATAACGTATCAGTGCAGATCATATCAGTTATAATTCGGAAATACCTTAAAATATTATAAACAAAATATTTAATAAGATAGAGGTAGCAATAATCCAAGTCAGAAAGATATGAAGTTTTCCTAATGATGACTTTAATATAGTTTAAACATCATTGCATTGAAAAAATAAATCAATTTCCAAATGAAAATGTTCGTAACGTTCGGGGAACCAACGCATCCCGGACACTGCGTTCTTAAAAGTATAATAATCTTAACTAATAATCTAAAAAAAGGTTCCCCTAAATTAATACACAGCGTCACGGGGAAATTTATTACACCCATTCTGTAAAAACCAAATTATTGGTTGGGCGATATATTAATACGATCAATCATACATCCACTGGCCGCAGGCCAGATGTTCAAAGGGGAAAATTTTATTATTTTTTTTTTTTAATATACCATCAGAGTGAAGTACAAATAAATCTACACAAAAAATATAGAAAACTCGCATATAACGATGCAGTACAAGCAAGCACTTCACTTCATTTTTGTCTAGGACAAAATAAACAGCTGTGTTATAAATTCTTTCCTGAAGCATATACCTTCTTACTTTACTCTCTCTATGTAAATGCTAGAAATAACCACAGTCATTATAACCAAGCCAGGGATTGGTATTTACCCTTTAACCAGGTAGCACTGGACGGTCAAAATTGTGAGTCTAGACACATTACCTAAGTAAAAATACTCCTTTACCCTACGCAATATACCTTTGTGGATGGCCGGGCTCTGGCATTCGGTCTGGAGCATGTGAGTTCGAGTCCCACTGTTGTCATAGATGTTTATAGCCGTTCGGAAACGGCTTTAAATTGTAGGTAACAGTCTAATTAGCCCTTGTGTAGCAAAAGTTGACCGTAGCGCTTTAACCAACTAATCCTACTGGATAATTTACATAGTTCTGATATCAGGAAAGTTACACACAGAATATACTCTCTCTCTCTCTCTCTCTCTTAATTCCAAAAGTAAAACGAAATCGACTTTGAAATGTTTATATTATTACCATACGTAAGACTTTCTTGGGCTGCCCAATAGATTCTCACGTTGTGGAGCAAAAATTCTCCCACCACCACCACCACCACCACATATCTTTCCATTTAATTGTCTAATATGAAATATTTTTTCTCTTTCGTCTTAAATAAAACTGTCCCTATGTAACTAGAATGACAATTACTGAAGGAAAGTGAGCAAGGACTAATAGTATCAGGTGCCTGGAGTACAGGATTCTGAGAAAGTCGAGGAAGTCCAGTTTACCCGATTATGAAAGAAAAGCAGGAAAAGAGAAGATCGCGAGGAGGCAGCCGGGGGTCGAGTCACCCGAGGGATCAGTTTCACCTACGTTCTAAGCCGAAAATAGATGAAAATTGAACAGGGGGATTACTTAAAACATTATCACGCCCTCTCCCTAGACTATGTGTCATCTCTGGTTCTCACGAAGATAAATGGGATATAGGGAAAAAGGTATATTATTTTGTCCATTTCAATCTGTCTTACGCAGTTCATCCATACATTATTTTTGCCAATGTACATGGTGCCACGAATAAAATTTTAGCTCCGATTTTAAAAATTCCTCCTTTGAAATGGGGACAGGCTTGAATTATATATTCACTGTCATAGCAAATTCCTTTTTTTTTTTTAAAGGAACATATGGAGAATTTTTTAAACCATAGGCGATTTGACAATAGAGAGGCAAGTCATCTACGAACATCTTACTAAAGGGGGATTACATAGTATTTACTTTGCCCATACTAAGGGAATACAGAAAAACCTCAGAAATCTAGACATAATTTCAAGCGCACTGAACTAAGTACAACTCCTAGTAATGTCCACTCACTCAACAATCAAATATTGAAAAAATTTTAAAAACCCTTATTTTTAAGCTGTTTCACACGAAAAATTCATCTTCTCTTTTCAATCGATCAATTTCTTTGTATTAATATAGAGTTATTAAAATAATAGGGACACTGACCATCTCTGTAGAACTTTTAATTAATAAACTGCAGGTTTACCTTTGGCTTGCAAAACAGCATGAATTCGAAGTGGGATAAAGTTATATAAATCTTGTATATAAGATATTAGGATTTGCTACCATTCATCCTGCAATGTGCCCCAACAGTTGCAGAAAAGGGTAATATTTATAATGTGGTCTTAGGTTTTCGTCATACAATCCGTACCAAGAGTTCCATCTTTTACTCGCCCACATCTTCAAGGGATATCCATACTTTTTGTGTAAGAAGCAACACCTTGTTCATGTGTGAGTCGTGTCATTAACTCTGATATAGTGCCTCGTAATACACCGACAATTTCAAAACGATTTAGTTACAGATGCACCCGCAGGCCTCGCGTCAATTAGCACAACTTTCTGCAAGACACTCATATCCGACATTTTGCACGTTGATTCCACATAAACAACGAATTCTACATCAATTTTACTACTACTGCGTGAAAACTGATACTAGTGCCTCCTCGTATATACCCGAAGTCGTTCGTATAAAGGTATCGTGCGCCTCACGAACACATAAAATAACAATTTTATTAACAACTTCAACAAATCCGATTATAATACGATTACAGCTAGCATGACACTGTGTTGCGTTAACGAACAAAAGCGAAGTGAAAAGTAACGGATGAAATGGAAATTTCGGTCAAAGTTCAGCTTCTGACATTCGGCCGCCTCAGTACCCCCCTCCTAATGACAACGTCTTTAAAATTTGAAGCGTACAGGAGGACGTATCCGTCGTCCTTTTATTGTCCTTTGAACGTTTTCAGAATTTGTAGGCAGTTGCTGAATTGAAGTATCAATGTCTTTTAGTAAAAATGCAGGTTTTAGTCTGTCTACTGAAATCACCATCTCTTTTCCCCGTACAAGAACTTTGAAGAATTTATCAGTCCTTTCAATGACGGAAAAGAGTCCTTCATATGGAGGTTTCAAAGGGGGCTTCACCATGTCTTGTCTTATAAAAACATGGGAAGCTTCAGTCAGTGCGTAAGGAACTAATGGTTTTTGTTTGCAATGGCAACTCGTCGGAGATGGAGATATTTGCTTAAATGTCTCTTGCAACTGGATAACAAGTCCGATGCATTGACATTGGTTGGACTTTCAGTGAAAATTTCACCAGGTAAACGTAACTCAACACCATATACCAGTTGCGAGGTTGTTGACTTTAACTCTTCACTGTAAGTTGAGCGTAAACCCAATAGTACAGATGGCAAGACATCAACCCATCGTTCAGTCAAGCAAGCTTTAATAGCAGACTTTAGTCTACGATGCCAATTCTCAATTAAGCGATTCGCTTTAGGATGGAATGAAGTAGTATGAATATGCTTTATTCCGAATAGATTCAAAATAGAGTGAAATAATCGCGACTCAAATTGCCCACCTTGATCGGTAGTTATGGTTCGTGGTACTCCAAAACGAGCAACCCAATGTGCATAGAATGCCTTAGCGACTTCTTCCGCCGCTATTCTAGTTAGCGGAATTGCTTCGACCCAACGCGTAAATCTATCGATCATAGTCAAACAGTATTCATAACTATGATTTGGTGGTAAGGGACCTATTAAGTCCAGATGTACATGCTCGAAACGAGCATTTGGAACAAGGATATTTTGAGTTGGACTTGATGCATGTTTATGCACTTTAGCTAATTGACAAGGAATGCAACATCGTGCGCCCATAATTTTGAATCCTTATTGATTGACGGTCATACAAATCTAGTTGCTAAAAGTTTACTTGTTGCTATAATGCCGGGATGAGAAAGTTTATGAAGTGTATCGAAAACAATTTTGCGAAATTTTGCAGAAATATAAGGCCAAACATTAGGAGTAGAAATATCACAATACAATTTAACGTTTGAATCAGGCAGGTTAATGTGTTTAAATTTTAACCCAGTATCTGAATTTAGTAATTGTTCGACATTTTCTTGAGCTACGGCGATTTGTTTATAATCTAAAGCAGTTGGTAGACTGGTGGTTTCAATTCGCGAAAATGTATCAGCTGGGATATTATCGACCCCTTTGACGTATCTTATATCGGTGCTAAATTGACCTATAAAATCTAGATGGCGCATTTGGCGGGGGGAACTTTTATCCAAATTTTGTAAAAATGCATAAGGGCTTGTGATCTGTAAATATCCCAAAATTTCTCCCCTCTAGCATGTGTTTGAAGTGTTTAATTGACGCGTAAATTGCAAATAGTTCGCGGTCAAAAGTCGACCATTTTTGTTGCGCTGGTGTTAATTTGGAAGAGAAAAATGCGCGTGGTTGTAATATTTGGGAACCGTTTTTGACAATTGTTTGATTAAGTGAGCTACCTATGGTATTCGTGCTTGCGTCTGTAAATAAAGATAACTTAGTAGATGGTTCGGGTGTGCTAGGAGTACTGCATTAGCTAAGTTTTCTTTACAACCGTTGAACGCTGCTTCCGTTTGTACCATCCAAGTTATTCGAGTACCGCTTTTTATTTTATTTCCTTTGAGGAAATCATTCAAGGGTGCTTGTAAAAAGGCTGCTATTGGAATGTTTCGACGGTAATAGTTTAAAAGGCCTAAAAAACGTCGTAATTCTTTTTTTTTTTGCGGTACAGGATATTCCAAGATAGGTTTAACTTTTTCAGGCAGCGGGTTGAATTCCTTTTGAATTAATGAGAAAACCTAAAAAGGATAGTTCTGGCACGCCAAAAATACATTTTGACAAATTGATTCAAATTCCGTATTCGGAGAGTCTTTGAAAAAGAATTTCCATATGTTTTAAATGCTCCATCTTCCGAATTGCTAGCAATCAAAATATCATCCAAGTAGACAAAAAGGAATTCCAAACCATTCAACACTTCGTTTAGGGACCGCTGAAAGGTTTGGGCTGCATTTGATAATCCAAAAGAAAGGTATAAGAATTCCAATAATTCGAACGGCGTCGTGATGGCAGTTTTTGGCACATCGTCAGGATGAACGGGTATTTGGTGATACGCCCGTATAAGGTAAACCTTAGAGAAAATTGTTTTTCCAAAAAGTTGGCTGGAAAAATCTTGCAAATGGGGCAAAGGATATCTGTCAGGTACAGTGATTTGATTTAATGAGCGATAATCCCCAGGGGTCTGAAATCTGTGTTATTTGGTTTTGGCACTAAGTGTAAAGGATTTGACCAATTGGATTTACTGGGACGACAGATTCCATTATCTACTATGTATTGAAATTCCTTTTAAGCTGCAATCAGTTTAGCTGGATGTAAACGTCGTGGTGTAACAAAAACTGGTAGTCCTTTTGTTTCTATCCTGTGCACCGTATTATGTTTTACCGTCATACCAACTGGATAAGGACGTGTTATTTCGGAATATTTGTCAAGTAATGTTTTACATTTGACATCATTAGAAATAAGTGTAATTTGAGTTGTGGGTCCTGTAGGACAGGAACCTCTTGTGGTTAGCGATGTCAATGTGTCACGAAGACAGGAATTTTTTAAATCAATTAAAAGACCAAAATGTTTGATAAAATTAGCTCCAATAACGGGTTTGTTAACGTTGGCTAAAATAAAAGGCCATTCAAAATTTGGTTACTGTAAATTTAAATTTACACCGAATCTTGTACCGTAAATATAATTAGCGGACCCATTTGCTGAGTAAAGTAATATATTTTGTGGGACATTAGTTTTCATGCCTCCTTTGTATGGTAACACACAAACATCCCTTCCACTATCAATCAAATATGGAATACCATTACTCGAATCTCTTATAAAAAGGCGACTTTCAGCAATCTATTTAAAATCACATTGCGCGTATAATGTGATTTTCCCTCTTGTTTTCCGAATTTCTGGTTTTAAAATCGCAAGGAGAACGGCAACGCTTTACATTTTCACCAAAATTTCCATGATACCAGCATTTACCTTCATTGTTTGAATTTATGGATCGTGGGCGATTTCTACTGAAACTTTTAGAACGATTGCGCTTTTGGCGATTAAAGCTAGGAGATCTTAATCGGGATCTTGAAAGTCTTTCCATTTGCTTAGTCAAATCTGCAATTTGCTTCTGGATTTCAAATACGGGATCGTGTTTAGAATTTACAGCATGAATTTCATTAGAAATCTCATTGGTAGTAACATCTAGAATTGTATCAGCCATTAAAGTGAGCTTATCGACGACTTTTAGCATTGTATTTAAAATCACATTGCGCCGTGTTATGTGATTTTCCCTCTAGTTTTCCGAATTATTGTTTTTAAAATCGCAAGGAGAACGGCAACGCTTTGCATTTTCACCAAAATTTGCATGATACCAGCATTTTAATCATTGTTTGAATTTGTGGATCGTGGGCGATTTCTACTGAAACTTTTAGAAGGATTGCGCTTTTGGCGATTAAAGCTAGGAGATCTGAATCGGGATCTTGAAAGTCTTTCCATTTGCTTAGTCAAATCTGCAATTTGCTTCTGAATTTCAATTAGGGGATCGTGTTTAGAATTTACAGCATGAATTTCATTAGAAATCTCATTGGCAGTAACATCTAGAATTTTATCAGCCATTGAAGTGAACTTATCGAGGCTGTCTTCCGAAACCGAAAGTATGGCTTGCACATTTTTATTAACAACTTTAACAAATCCGATCATACGATTACAGCTAGCACGACACTGTTTTGCGTTAACGAACAAAAGCGAAGTGAAAGGTAACGGATGAACTGGAAATTTCGGTCAAAGTTCAGCTTCTGAAATTCGGCCGAGTTCATGATCAGAGAAGGGATGCCGGGCAGCATATTTTGAAAGACTAGCGATCTCCGCACTCAATTGCCGGTATGACGAAAACATCAGTTTCGCCATCTGTTGACATATATAGGAATCTTTTTATTATAAGTTTTTTTTTTTTACTTCTATGCAATTTAGTATGTTTTAAAATCTGAATTACATATATAACACAGGATTTAAAGAGATTTTAGCAAAATAAATAAATGAATAAATTGAAATAAATATATTATTGAATTTTAAATTTACTTTCTTCAAATATCCACAATAATTTTAATTTTTAAAATTTTAATGTTAATTAGAAAATAAATGTATTTAATAAGCTTTAATTAAAAAAATTAAGTTGCATAAATTAAAAAATTTAAAGTTTTAAATTCCAATAATATAAATTTATTTTAACATATAATTTTTAAAAAATCAAATTTTAAATTAATCAAATTTTTAAAATATAAAAATTTATTTCAATTTGGTTACATTTTTATGCTAAATTATTGAAGAAATGAGGGAATGATGCTGAGTATGAAGGAATGACAAATCACTATTAAAGTTGACTATTTTCATATAACAAACTAGTTTTGATGCAATTATTAGTAGGCAAGAATAATACATTATTTTAATAATGGTTTATTTAATTATAGTAAAAATTTTATCCATAAATAGGCACATGTAAAATTATTTATCAAGAAATTTATATTGGCTTTCTCTGCTATTACAAGGTGTAGGCTGGGACAGTTCATATTTTATACCTATCAAGCTGTAAGCATGAATGTCCTTTGTTGAGGGTCATGCATATCTGTAGTTTCCTGTTGAAACCATTACATTTATAGTGAAATTTTCAATGTCTACTAATAGGATCTCTCCAGGATACAGTGTTTTATCATAATTTATCATCACCTACTCACCAACTTTGTATTTAGTGTTTTTGATCTTTTGATCTTTCTTTGCTGTAGATTTTTTTTGTTTTATTTTCAGAATTTAATTGAAAATAAGAGCATTTGAAAATCTTGCACTGAAAGCAAGAAAGTGAATGAAAGTCTAGTACTGTATGTGCTGAAGTATATACAGTCTGATAAAAATGGTTCTAAATCTTTTTCAAAACAAATATGATTACTTTCAATTATACAAAACAAGTACGATTACTTACACATCTTAAATTTTTTTTTCTAATTTTCTAGGCTTTAAAACATTGTATTAAGTAATTTCGTGTTTTCAAATCAGAAATACTGTATTCAATGCAATATTTTAACATGAACCCATACAGATCCCACTTTTAAACTTATACAATCATTTCAGTACTATATAAAGTATTATTTAAAAAAATTTGAAAATTTTTCAAGCGGCGCATTTTGAAAAATTCAAATTTTAAATTCAAATAAAATAAATTTTTCTAAGCCCTAATTGTGTTATATATCATTGAAAAAGGTCTTGAAAATTGCTTTAAAATGCCACCAATCTTAGCTCTCTAGCTCTTATTGTTGAAATTTTTTTGGACAATTGAATTAAAACACAAGGAGTGCGGTAACGAAGAAGTGAAAACATTCTTTCACTTCTGAATGTATTTGATTTCGTAATGTCTGAATGATTATATTTGGATGTAAATATATTTATACATAGCATATTTATACATGTATATAGCGTAATACATGAATATATAATACATTTATATTAAATTGAAATAGATTGAATTTGATTGTTAAATTTGAATTTATTCTTATTTATTGAAATAGACTGCAAAAATTTTTTGCACTTGAGTAATTTGTATGATTTTTTAATCTGATTTTCTTTAATTTTAGTGACGCTATCTACTGGAAAAATAAACTAATAACATAGGTTTATAATTGAATCATCTTTCCTTCTTTCGTTGGCTTTGCAAAATATGAAGTAACAAATTTAGCATTTTCAAATTATTAATTAATAAATAAGTAAAAATTATTGTGGATATTTGAAGAAAGTAAATTTAAAATTCAATAATATACTTATTTCAATTTATTCATTTATTTATTTTGATAAAATCTCTTTAAATCCTGTGTTATATATGTAATTCAGATTTTAAAACATACTAAATTGCGTAGAAGTAAAAAAAAAAAACTTATAATAAAAAGATTCCTATATATGTCAACAGATGGCGAAACTGATGCTTTCGTTAAACCGGCAATTGAGCGCCGAGATCGCTAGTCTTTCAAAATATGTTGCCGGACAGAGGGTCGTGAGAGTTCGGCCGCCTTATACCTTAGCGCATAAGCCCTTTTAATGTGGTGTGTGAATTATTTTGATAACCCCGTGTGTGTGTGTGTGTGTGTGTGTACGTATACAACCACACAGAGAGAAAACTATTGGTTTCCGATTAAGCTGGAATCAGCTACCTCACATTGGCTCCTGAATGCTGGTTGGTTAGTTGGGGTTGTATGGCGCAAGGTCCAAAATAGGAGATAAAGCGCCAAAACCATGACTAAAGCGAAAGAAAAAAACATATATAAAAGTGACAGACTCGAACCAACATAGGAGATTGCAAATATGAAGCCAACTTTTTTCGATGATAAAAGGACATGCAAAAGTGAAAAGATTTACATAAAAAAGGGATTAACAACGAATGCTACCAACTTCTAGACAGTCATTTTACTGTATGATACAGATGCTCTGATGCTCATTTTTCATTAATTCGCATTTTTATTAAGAAGCAAATATGATATATCTGAAGAATGTATGATTTTCCCTGTATCACAACAATGAACGTTTATTTTTCTACAAAGGTCAATATTATCCAACACTCCTCAAAAACCTCCTTCAAAATAAATAAAATCATTTTTATTATTAACAACAAACAATAACAAATTATCAGATTAACTGAGAATTTTTATCTTGTACTCTACACATCATTCAAACACCATTTTCAAGTATAGGGTACGTACAATCATTACTATCGTAAGCAGTTAACTGCGTAGTGATTTGAGTGAGATAACGGTGGTTGAACTGAACATTTTACTAATGATAAGACTGGAGTCAGAAAAGATATTCACTTTATTCTAATCTCTAAATCTTTTTTATTTCTTCTTCTAATTATTTATGTGCATGTATATGAGACAAGGAGATTATGTGGACAAGACTCAATTTAAATATTCAAAGATTTGACTCTCCTAGTAGAAGCATCATTAGAAATAAGACTCGAGGTAATTTTTCTACAGCAACAACAAAATTGCAAACGTCAAAGAAAAAATGAAGCACACTGCAATAAACAGAATCAGAATATATACTGAAAAAATTAGACACGTTAGTGAAGCAATGAAAAGAGTTAATAAAATACAATCCTCGTGTGTTAATTAAACTGAGTGAACAATTTATTATGACCACCTATTCAGTACATAATTGAACCTACTTCTGCTCTCAATATTTCTGCGATTCTTTTTGGCATGATCTCTATGAAATGTTGGTAGATGGTTTGATGAATCAGAATACACTGGTGTTCAAAAGTAAGAGAATTTTCACATTTTATCGAATTTCTGGAGAACTAATGGACGGATTTTAATGAAATTTGGTATGGATACACCAAATTTCATTAAAAGAGAAAAGAAAAAATTATAAGAGGGATAAGAGAAAAGTTATAAGAAAAAATTACATTATACAACAGTCATGTTACGTCCTCATGATCGTCAGTTAGGCTCATCAGCACAGGAATGTCCAAAACCGACATTGCAAGATCGAACATAAAATGACTGTAATAGGGGGTATAGACGCCTCTCACTGTGCGATGCCATACTGGAAACGAGAAAGTTTGTTGAATCCCTGTGGAATTAAGTCCCAGTCCTGCAATAACGCAGTTTTCAGCTCCTGGATGGTTCTCGGAGGGGGATGGTGATCTGTAATTGCCTTCCCAAGAGGGTCCCAGACATGTTCAAATTGGTTTAGGTCTGTATTACTGGCGGGCCAATCTATCCGGTGAATATCTTCACTTTCAAGATAATCGTCAACTAGGTAAGCCTTAAGTGGACAAGCATTGTCGTCCATAAAAATGAACAGAAGGCCAACTGCGCCCCTGAAAAGTCGAACGTAGGGCTGCAAGATCTCATCCCTATACCTCTCACCAGTCAGGGAGCCTCTGTCAGACACATGGAGTAGTGTGCGGCCGTTTATCTAGGTGCAGACAAAATCAGCCTTGGACTAGACTGCAGTGGGGTAATGTTCTCTTCTCAGATGAGTCGCGATTAAGCCTGAACTCTGATTCTCGACCTACCTTCATCTGGAGAGAACCTGAG
Source organism: Dolomedes plantarius (assembly GCA_907164885.2). Taxonomy (NCBI): domain Eukaryota; kingdom Metazoa; phylum Arthropoda; class Arachnida; order Araneae; family Dolomedidae; genus Dolomedes; species Dolomedes plantarius. The sequence goes on along the minus strand of OU015501.1, from coordinate 85,511,245 downwards.
ACCCAATACCTTTCCTCCAACATCCGAGAAAGGGACCGCTAAGGCAGGGCATGTACCATGGTCTGGGCAGGCATCGTATTGGACGCCGCACACCTCTTCATGTCTTTGACAGAGGATCCCTGACTGGTGAGAGGTATAGGGATGAGGTCTTACAGCCCTATGTTCAACTTTTCAGGGGCGCAGTTGGCCCTAGGTTCAATTTTATGGACGACAACTCTCGTCCACACACGGTTCACCAAGTCGGTGATTATCTTGAAAGTGAGGATATTCACCGGAAGGAATAACCAGCCATATATCCAAACCTAAACCCTATTGAACATGTCTAGGACTCTCTTTGGAGGGCAATTGCAGCTCGCAATCTCCCTCTGAGAACCATCCAGGAGTTGAAAACTGCGTTGCTGCAGGAGTGGGGCTGACTGCCACGGGGACTCATCTAACTACCTCGTTTCCAGTATAGCAACACGCTGTGAGAGATGGAATGTAAGAGGCGTCCATACCCTTTAATAGAGTCGTTTTATGTTCGATCTTGCAACGTGGGTTTTGGACATTTCTGCGCTGATGAGCCTAACTGACGATCATGAGTACGTACCATGAATGTTGTATGGTATAAATTTGTCTCATATAACTGTGTATCCATACCAAATTTCATTAAAATCCGTCCCTTAATTGTCCAGAAATTGAATAAAATGTGAAAATTCTCTTAATTTTGAACACCAGTGTATATCCGATGAATTGCCCTTTCCACTTCTCTAAAATATGAGGTTCTGGATCCAGCTGCCTCATGTCCATTTCGACCTCATCCCACAAATGCTAAATTGGATTGAGATCTAGTGATTGTGGAGGTAAACTATAAAAGGTGAAGTCTCCTGATTTAGGCTTAAACAATGCCAGGAAAAAAAACCCAAAACCATAACACTACCTCCAACAGCTTGATGAAACAAGTGTTGTGGCAACGCACCTAAGGTCCATGTTTTCGGGCTGTTTTCCAAATATTTGCATCCTGCCATCTGCATAGTGTTATTGAAAACATGATGGGGACGTCTAGAGACGTTTGATCTTATTAGTTGCAGACAGTAAAGGCATCCGGACAGGCCTGCGGCTTCCATAACCTATACGGTGTAATGTGCAGTGAACAAAACTATGTTGAGAGGCCATCAGAGTTAGCCCTGATTAAGATTAGCTGTAAAGTGACGTACTGTCGCCCATCTGTTATACTGGAGAAGTCTAGAAACTCTCCTTTCAGAACGAGTATCCAGTATCTCAAGCTGAAAGGAGAAACTTTTAACACCTCAAAGCGAAGCAGTTTTTTTATACTCGCTCCACTGCTTCTACCACCCACAATCATTCCCCATTCAAAGTCCGTTAAAATGCACTTTTTACCCATTCCTTTACAACTAATACACTTCAACTGTTTTTAAGATCACCCAGCAATCCCTTTTTACACCACTAATCTTACCCTCTAGCAGCGATAGCGTTACGTCAGAGATAATTTGCATAAAAATGACAGTTGATCATAATAAATTGTCCACTCAGTGTATGTAATCAATTGTTTTTGTTACACATATTCTAGCGGCATTATTAGGTTTGATGATTTTATTTTTCATGTGCAGCAACCCCTCACACTAATTTTTAATTCAGTTCTAATGTTAAGTTGGCTACCGTAGTCTAACTCATAATAAGGGTGCTACCTACCATTCAGCAGGATAGTTAGACCATCTGTCATCCCGCTATTGCTTTTTTTTTTTTTAACTTTAGGCTTTCAATACTCGTATGTATTCCTCCTTATGGTCGAAATGACAGGCTTTACTACGATATTAGTATATGGTCACCCATTACTGAGCGAGTCAAAATCTTTCCACTCAGTTTTACGAATATTTAGAGTTAAATTAAAAAGCACGTTTAAAGCAATAAAAAAAAAACACCCTTATCTTGGACAAAAATTAAATAATCATTGTAATGAAAAGGCAGTTTTATCTTTTCTTCTTTGTTCTATATAGCCTTACAGGGAGCCGTCTCAAAATCTCACCCGTAAATCAAAACCTCAATAACCCCAAAGGTTCCCCATTGGAAACTATCCCACTTAACCTTTTAAGATAATTTGTTTTTCCCTCCCTAAAACGGAAAACAGATTCATATTTAAGCTGTACAATAGTAGCCCTGTGTCTACATTTAAGAAGACAGAATAACTAACAACCCTCGAAACATTCTAGTATTTAGCACACATCAGCGAAAACAGCGTGGGTAAGCAAGTCACATATAAGGCTTTTCAGAACATATCTAATTCAGTGGTACAAGATTTTCCTTTTATTAGCTTTAAAATTATGTAATTTCTTCAGATACAATTTGCATATGCTCAGACAATAGAATAGAAAAACATTTACGTAAATGTTCCCGAATCAGTTGACACATATCCCTAAATCCGCTCACATACCGAAATAACCAATGAACTCTTTTACAGAGACTACTTCTGCTATAATATCAAGATATCACATCAAAACTAGAGTATTTGAAAACACTGTAATTATTAGCACCCTAAACTGCTCTCTGTGAATAAAGAGCAAATTAATTCTGAAAAATGATAATGGGAGTAATTATTCCCGCCATAAAGGGAAAAATTAGAAGAAAAATTTTTTCAAAAAGAGAGACTAAACGTGCCATCGGGACAAAAGTGAGTCGCGTAGACCCCAAGACTAGCGAGGAAACCTTGACGAGTTTCGATACATCTATTTATTGATATAAAACGTGTAAAACTACTGAACATGGTATCAAACACTATGATACCCGTCCGGAGAAGAAACAATTTTGATGAAGAACGAAAGAATCGGAATATAGCTGCTGCGAGAATATTACGAGGCAATAGTACGTAACCCTACGCTGTAGAGTACACAACCGAAATCGGCGAGTTACGGCAACCGTCACCCCTTACTCGGTTTGGCGTAGAAGGGTCATCGATGCTGGCTTTGCATTGGTCAAATCTGAGACCGGTTTCGCCCATTCTTGCCTGGACTTATCAGTTAATCAGTAAGCCGAAACATCTGTTCGATCTTTCTAATATGGTTATATCAATAACAATGTAAACATTATACAGTTACGTTAATAACAATGTAAACATTACACAGTTACGTTAAAATCCTTTGAATTTGCTTGTTTTGGCGGCAAAAACAGAAGTTATGTGATTGTAGGGTATTGATTTATAACCTTTTGATAGTGTAATCTTGTAGACTTGAATGCTCCCAGAATAAAACACATCAAATTTACTGACAGGTGTAAACTTTAAAGGATACTTTTGTGACATTTGGTTATTTAAAAGCGAACGTCGATGCATATCTTTCAACTACATATTTCCTAGTAAATCATTAACATGTTTTCTTAAATTTATGATGTACGACAGATAATTGAAAAGTTGTTTAATCACAAAGTATGTGGCTCGATTAATTTTATCAGTTATTTCAGCGCAAAACTTTGAATCAGTACATAAAAATTACGGCTTTCATGTATTGTTTCAAAAGACAATGATGCGTGCAATAACAGGCCGACGGTGAGAAATTAATCATATTTCTTAAGTGTCAATAAACTTTCACAGATATATGTGAGTATGTAAGTAAGTATTCATGCACGCACACACACACACATATATATATACACGAGTGAATTTTTTTAATGAATGAAAGTTTGAGAGTTATACCTTGTATATAGTTATAGTAATATTAAATGAAGTCCTATCTCTGTTATAAGATAAAACCACCAAATCACCTAGGAATTACATTATTCTTCAAAACAAAATTGAATAAATATTATAAAATGAAATTTTTAAAATAATGTTTTTGGCATGTCCTTGATAACTTTTTGTTATTAAATATTCATTCTTTACACACACAGTCTTTCATTTGATTAAAAAAATTGTAAAACACAAGAAAACTCCTGTTTACACTGTACTAAGTCCAAAGATAGCAAAAAATCTACTACAACGTGGTTATGTACGCATAGTTACAGATACCATGGAATTAGGATACCTGTGGTTTCCTTATCATTTTGCATATTCCAACTACAAATCTAGTATGGTAATGGATAGCAGTATAAGAAAAAACATGAAAATTTTGTTATTTTATTTAGATTTTTTAAATTAACAACATTACATATAATATAGACAAAGCCAATACTATGTAATATATAGGGAAGATTCAATTTAGAAATTTTATGGTGCTACTTATTAGTAAATGTGTAGGCTTATTTTTATAAAATCCTTTTCGCCTATCAATGAAACGATACAACAAAATTTTGTAATTTATACTGTCATTCAGGGTTTGTTGGCTTATTAAGCACTAACAGTCTTCGACTTCAAGAGAGCCAAAGACTAAAACATTAAGATCTTTAAGCTTATTCAAAATAGTTAGAAAAATCAGTGCCAATGAAGAGACCTGCAAACACAAGTAACTGATGGCAATTGTCTTGGCCATTCTTAGGGGTGTTCTGAGCCTTTATAACTTTAAAAAAATACTACTGTAGGGAAATAATTTACAAGGCATTAAATAGAGATAAATTATGCAATGATTATAAGAAGTACTGTTCTGAAAAAAAAAAAAAAAAAAAATTGCAAAATCTGTAAGACTCAGTCTACACCTTATTAACCCTTCGGTGGGAACATCTGCCTCTCAGGCAGCTATGGTTTCTTTATTCAACATTGCCCCCCCCCCCTTCCTCTTCGACCTTGGGTACTGTGAGTTTACACATGCTTCAGTCAACATCTTGTCTTCAGTGTGGAAGGGTGATGCCAGTCTTCTATGGTTCAGGTAAAGATTAGAGTAATCAGAGCAAAAATTAAAAATCTAACCCAATCACTCATTCGACTAACTAAATGCCTCTAGAAAACAAAATATAATATAACCTGTGATAATTGGTTCTGTTCAATGGAAGCTGGTCAAGAATTAAGGAGAAATGGTTTGACGATTGTAGCTACCATGAAATATAATAAACCACAAATACCCTCTGAATTTCTAGTTAGGAATTCCTGGGAAAGAGATATTCCATCTATATCTGCCTTCCAGGCAGATGTTCCCACTAACCGGGAAAAGAATCATGTTCCCACCGAAGGGTTAGTATGTGTTTGTATATTTTTGAAATCAAAACTTCAAAAATAATATTTCAGTGTTCATATAAAATTCTCATTGTATTTTATAAAGTATTTTATGTTCTAAAGAATAACACATTTTGCTATGACTGAAAACATTTCAATTATTAGAACCCTTACATTTTTTTTTCACAACACACACTAGGTGTTTAAATATTATTCATAATTTCTTCTCGTGAGAATGCTACAATGTAATCTTTTTTAGAACTAGCCTTCTATTCTGAGTTTTCAAAAGGAAATTTCCATCTTTTCCTTTTCTACAACTTTTTTTTTTCCCAATGCGGAGGCACTTGCCGTCAAACATTTGCCTAAACTATGCCGCAGTTTTAATGTCCTTTTTATTATGGGGGCACCATATAGGCAGACAGCATTACCCCCTATGAAGGGACGATACAAACGGAGGCATTTTACATGGTGCAATGCCAGGATTCGATCCGAGCACCCTCAGCACCGAAAACCAGTATGCTGTACTACAGGGCCGCCACAAGCCCCACAACTTCAAACTAAGAGTAGTAAAAAAAAAAACCAAGAAATATATCCCATAGCAACAAGAGTGAAAATTAAACCTTTGTCACATCTCAAATAAGCCACCTCTGCAGTGACAAACGAAAAGTATAATGAAACGAAAAGTATAAAAATAACATGGCTCATATTTCATATCACTTATAATATTAATCTTAAAAACTTAATTTACGTAATTATTTAAAATTCCAGTGCAAGTACTTCTCAAAATATTAAAATATGGATGAAACTGAGGTGACACTTTGAAGGAAAAAAATTGAATTTTTACAAGCAGACTACAAATGCATATAAGTTTTCAAACACAGTTTATCAAGTTCCTGTTACAGGCAAATTATTCTGGCAATTATTACCGAGAATAGTCATACAACCAAGAGTAATAGGTTGAAATAGCTAGATCAGACCAGTACCAAAAAATTAATAATAATAGTGAGGAAAATGCCTTATGCTTTTAAATTAATATCACTAAATTTAAGAAAAAAATATAATTACAGAGGGTATTTGGAGAAAATAGTTACTTATTTTAGCATGTTGACCTCTCACAGCCTTTTCATTAGTTTATATAAATCTTATTAAAAGTGATAAGAGAAAAATAAAGTGATGGTTGAATATAGAGGCATTCATGCTCAATACATGTAACTTACCACAAAGTAAAATACCTTCTATGTTGTGGTTGTCTACATTATAGTAATATACTTCAAATTAAGAACACTCACAAACAAGATAGTACACATTCAAAAGCAGCGAATGCTGAAATTCATAACCTCAGTTATTAAATCACCTAAGGTTCTAGGGCAGGTACTACTCAATTCTTTAATAGTATACAGCTTACTGGCAATATAATCATAGACATTTTAATTTTTATATGTGTGTAACACTGTGACAGTAATATCTCCCTTTTTTTTTTCAACGTACAACAACACATATTCATAATCAAACATTGGTTAGTAGATAGTTATATCAATACAGGAAACTTCAGATTCAACATTTAATATTTTAAAATTTTTTTTACCGTAGGAGTACAACAGGAGGGAGGATCAGGGCAAGAAACTGTCAGATCTACAGACATGTACACACAGTGCGATAAAAATTTAAAATAAAACACATTGAAACTTCTCATTTATGAGTTATAAGAATGATCACAGTGATCCTTAGTATAAATATAAAATTCCACCCATCTCAATTTGCAACATATTACGAGCATACAATCATTTCATGTATGTTTACTTATGTAAAATAATGGAGAATATTAATATAACTGAATAATAACTGAACTCTGCTTTCACAGAATTCTTTATCTCAATAATTTTACAATCCAAATTTTGGGCAATTCTAGGTTTGGGTGAGTTTCTAACAAGACAGTTATTTAAGAAGTTTTAAATTTTCAAAAAATAAATTCCCTTTTTTCTAGGCTTCGGCTCAAAATTGACAAAAAAAGAAAAATTACATTAAATTTTAATTTTTTTATGATCATTAAAATGGGATAAAAGAATAATTATATAAAAGATTAGGACATTAAAATAGAAAAAAATTATCTCCATTCACTCATACTTAATGTTAAGCACATAATTCAACTTCTGCAAATATGGGTTTAATTTTGGAAATAGTCCCTATTTCCCACTGGAAAAACCATGGGTAGGGCATTCATCCATAAAAATGCACTGTGGCTGAAAAAAAGGGGACAAATACACTTTAAATTTTTTCATGGCAGCTTAAATTATTAAAAATTAGCCATGATTCCCAGGTACAAAGATAAAATTGTATTCAACACATTTAATAAAGAAAAATATGCTTTGAATGCTTGAAAATTAATTTTGAAACCAGTTTTGAGTTTATTAATATTAACTTTATAAGTTCTAACAGCAAAATTTTCAATTCAAAAGATGAGGGTGGGTCAATTTTTTGCAAACAAAAATCAGATATGACATAGCACACCTCTGGAAAAAGCTCAGGGAAAACACTAATATTTATAACTTAGTTAAATTAGTGTAAATCAAAAGAAAATTAAATGTTTATGACATAAAAGGAAATCAAGGTTTTGATTTTCAGCCAGTTTTGAGTTAAATTAATGAATAAAACTTTTATTCACGAATAAAAGTTTTTTTATCATAAATATGTAAACACGCTCTGTCTTTCACACTCAGACATATATGGCATAGTTATATCTGGCTCTAGCATCAGTTTTATTTAAAATTAACACAAAAACATATAGACTATCTTTAAAAGAGTAATAAGCAACTTATAAGTATATTTTAAAGGAAATCTCTCAATGATAGGGATATTTAAATCTAAGATTTCAGGTGAAAAAAAAAATAATCATTGATAGAAATATGGGATTTAAAACACCATAACATATCTAAAGAATGATCCTCTAAGAGATAATTTGTTTTTAAAAAATAAAATAAACACTAGATTTGATATTTCACACTTCGTATCTCCACAACAACGAAACTGTATAATAATTTTAGAACATTTTACACAAACATTTCATTTAATCTTGGCGTAAAAATTTCGAATATGATCGACTTGGCACACTTTTGGCGCGCTCATTTCAAAGCGCGTCAACCCGCCCTTACATAGATGCGGTAACCATTAAATGCAACAACAAAGTACTCTATGCTTTTCAAACCTGTAAAATTAAATAAAGTAGCAATAATATGGTTTTTAAATGAACAAAAAAGGGCATAGACTCAATGTAAATGGTTAGAGAGGCAAAATAAAGCCAACTTTTTTAACTGACTTCACTGATCATTCTTCCGTACTTGATTTTACCGAACAAATGTTTTACATTCTTACGATATTTAAGTCCATATAATTTACAAAAATAAACACGATGACGCCGTTATCCAACAAAATATACGTGAGAAAGATCAACAAAATCTGGCGAGGGTGATTTAAAGAAAAAAAAAAGAAATAGCAAGTAAAAACAACGCCACATTAAGCATTTCTCTCAACTGATTCCACGAAACAAAACAATCATTCTCTCGAGAAGAAACCAACCCCTAAGTAACCATTTTGCTTAAATATGTCGTAATTAACCACATACCGATAAATTTTGCCGTAACAACATTACGATTAAATTTGTTGTAAGTAATGGCATTCTGATTAAAACCCTCGCGACTAGTTAAAATTCTGTTAAGAGCCATAGTTTGGTAGATACTGAAATTTTCTTGGCAGGAAACATGATATCCTTATTTTTTGTCATTGTCTATTACAGGCATATGTAACAAATATGTAAAGAAGGCATCATTCTAAAGTAAGACACAATTTTCGTATTTCCCAAAACTCGGCGCTCCATTTTTTAATTCATTCAACTACAAAAACAAAAATTTTCTCTCATTTTTCAGCAATGACTATTAAAATCTGTGGCATGTGTTTACGTTAAAACATCATTGGAATTCGGCGAACTCGTTTTCCTCGGGTAACCCAATAACTTCGAAATACAAACACACCTAACTAAATTTTTATACTGTTAATTAACTTAACAAAATTTCAAAGTCAGATTTATCAATACAAACAATAATTGTAAGTTTTCACTAACAATTACGGTCAGCTTTCAAAGAAAAGGTCATCCTTTTCAGAACTAGAATCGCCAATTCTTGGCGAAATTTATATCACTTTGGCTCATCGAACCGGAGCATTTTCGAACGAATGTTACACGTAATTTTAAATACACCGTGAATATTCAAAATTTTCCCAGTATATCAAACTTAGCCATTTATTTGAAAAATAATACATTTTTATAAGCTATGAGGAAAAAGATAATAGCAATGCTTATATTAGTAGTAATAAAATAGATTGAAATCCACAGGTTTGAAAAATGTTGGCATCTCTTAATCCATAAAACATTCTCAGTTAGTTAAAAGCTTAAATATTATAATACATAGCAACATTAAAAACTATTAGCAGTTAGCTTGTGCATATCTGTATTCATAAAATTAGTAAAATTCAATATATACAATGTGAAATTATAATTTGATAAATTAGAGAAGAGTAAAGCAATGAATAGCTTTCTTTCGTTTGAATAAAAAGAGAACTCCAGAAGGTTTGGTTAGTTCTTAATTTATATTACAACATGACTATTAGGCTTAATCAGTAAAATGAATGAATGTGTCTAATTTATATATTCTCATTAACTCTTAGCATCTAGAAATGGGAAAACTAAGAATATTTATACAGGTGTTAAGAGAAAATACTTTTTATAGAAATTCTCAACAGCAAAATGGATGATATTTTAAATAAATATATATATATATTTCATGTCCTTTAAAATGAATTTAATTTAATAAATACTTTTTATGATACTTGAAACAACATTACGGTTAGACTGCTACATGAACTAAATCGTTGCTATTTACTAAATTAGACCTGTATGTTGAAGCAAAAAAATTCATGAAATTTATTCAACTGAGTAGAAAATAAAAACACATTCTTTATACTATGCAAATTTTTCTTTTGTTACATTTTTAAATGCAACTATTAAAAGTAACTATTAAAAAAAAACTTTCTTTATATAAAACAGTAATACTAAAATTGATAGAATTTTATCAAAAATTTAACAAATAGATTATAAAATTCATATAGAATACATTTATTCACATCCAGCTAATCTTAAAATCAGAAGTTAATAATTTATACATCTAATTTTCAATAGAATGGAGTATGAAATTCCATCCTCAATATCACATAAGGTAAACAATTTTCCTCAAATTACAATTAATTATTTGGAATAAAATAAAGCAATTCATCCTAAATTCAAACTTATTTTCAAAATTTCTATTATGAATTATATTATTTACATCCAAATAATTTTTCTTCATTATTTCTCATTTCTTAAGCATGCACATGCAATTCATGAAATTATCATCTAAAAAAAGATAGTTTTTCTGGAATAACTATTAGATACAAATATTAAAAAAGAAATTAAAGTATATTGCTGAAAGCAAATTATCAGTATTTAGATGTATAAAAAAAATGTTTGATGTTAACACATATTTATAGCAAAATTATAAATATGTAATGAAATAAATCACAATTTCTGACAAATCGTTTCAATAATTTGATGTTTCACCAAAAAGGCATATTTTGAGAAAAGCAAATTACTTAAATAACACAAATGCTCATTTTTAAAATTTTACTGCTTATAATAATTTATTTTAAGAATATATAATGAATATAGTAGTATGTTTAAAAATTAACAGTAACTTAATATTTAAATAATTACAAAATAAATAACACAAATAATGATAATTATAGCCCTGCTAACGTTATAAGTTTTTACAAACACAAAGATAAAATTTTGAAGAAATTTATAAATATATAACAATGTGATTTGAAAGGTTTATAACAGATTATTAATGCAAATTCATTTTACTCATGACTAAAAAAAATTTTATAAAATTTTTGTTGTCAACCATAAAAAAGTAACAGTGATTAACTACTACTTTAACATCACAATATATAGTTTAAAAGAATCAGTTAATATAGTAGCCATGTAGCAACTTTTAAGTATCAAAGAATACCCTAAAAGATTTTCTAAAAATACTTCAAATAAAATGAAAGAATAATTCTTGCTAAAAATGAAAGAATAATCTTTTGAAAAATCAACCAAACAAGAATTCTGATAAAAAAGTTTTGATACTATTTTAATCAACTACAAAAAAATTCCCAATAAAAATTATCTAACCTTGTAGAAAATTATATTTAAACAATAAACAATTATTAATTTTGAGAAAAAAATCTTGTAAAAGTTGTTTTGTATTTTTTTAACTAAAAAATTGCAGAAATTACATTTATAAATAATTTTTATGCAGCTGAACACTTTAAAGTAATTATATTATTATGTATTCTATTAATGCCTTTCAAAGGCCATAGGATATTCTGGGGAAAAAAGTTTTCAAATAAGCCATTATACATTAAGAAATAATAATTTAAATAGGATAATTTATGGTAAAAATTAAACAAGAATAATTCTGATTCAAGTGACCTAGAACATTTTAAAACACTTCCAAATTAAGACAGAAAATTCCCTATTAAAGTTAGTAAACCTAGCGAAAAATTATCACACTCGATGAAATGGTACAAACTTAAATAATTCTATTTAATAATCATATCAACTCAGAAGTTAAACGATATCAGTGTCAGTCACGAACTGTAAAAAAAAGAAGAAAAAAAATAACATCTCCTTTAGGCAAAATTATTTGCGAGTGAACATGGATGTATATCATTTAATAGAAACACTTAAAAATTGCAGTAAAAATAGAAAATACAGTTAGAGCAGTGAAAAAGTTTTCTATCAACAGATCCAAAAAAAACGACGTTTATCTAGTAAAAAAAGAGCTCTGAAAAATATTCAATTTAGCGCGTACACGTAAGAATTGTACTAGAGTAGTCTCTTGCATAACAACTTTAAAGATGAGTGCATCAATATTTTGCAAACAAAAACATTAAAGTGAATAAATATCTATGACTTACTTGTTCAATATCAGCATGACACTTTTCTATTAAATATAAAGCAACATCTAAATGACCGTTTCTACAAGCCATTACCAAGGGTGTAGCACCATTCGTACGAGATGATACTAACATTGCTACTTCTTCTTTAGGTTTATGATCCAAAAACACCTGTAATTTTAGAGGACCCAAGTAAGAATTCAAATATTGTAAATTAGAGAAAACACGTTGGAAACACTGCTATAAATTACACCAGCACAACACGAGTGAATATCACTCAACTCACTCACTAAATCATCATAATTAGACCTTTACAAATCTCTTCACATTTGTCGAACTGCGATAGTAAACATCTTATAATAAAACGTACACAAATTCATTGAGATGGGGCCCATTAGAATCTTCAAAACAACTCATCATAATGACATAAACACACAAACATGTGGATTTAATCATCTTACTTTTAGTCGATAAAGTTTGCCATCCCTTGCAGCATTAAAAACAACACTCTTAAATTCCATCTTGTGACGTTTAATAATCAAGCCATTCTCAGACATTTCATTAAACAACCTATAAATTTCAGAATTATAGTCATGTGGTACACCCTGTGGTACACATCTACGAACATCCCGTAACTATAGTCCTCAGTTTTCAGTTTTCAGTTTTCACTCAAACAACAGGACGTGCGTGTATCACGCGCATGTGACGTAATACGCTAAAAGTGACAGGAAAGTATGCACGACGAGACATAAATTACAGTGAATCGAAGACGACGAAAAGCATTTCTTACTTTAAAAGTGATAAAATCACACAAAATCAAGTTTTTTTAGTTAAATTTTGTATATTAAAAAAATTAGTGTAACTCTAAAAATAAAAGAGAAAAAGATATTAAATAGGGGTATAATATTTAACAAAACTTATATATCCACATCAATATATCCACAAATCTTGGAAAATAATTTTTTCAAAATCACAAAAGTTGATTATACGCATTTAATATATACATAAGAATCAAAGAATTCATTCATTAAAAGTGTAAGTTAAGAAATCGGTCTAAATAGGAAATAATTTGAAGAATATAGTCATTAGAACTCTATATCCATACTCATTTCTAATATGAGACATCGTTCATTTAAAATTAAAATTAATAAAAGCTTTAATGTTTCTAGAAATATGAAACTTGCAAGAATGAAAAGAGATTATTTGATAATTTTATAAACTGTTTAAGATTAACACTGAATTGTATTCTTTTTGTCAAGAAACATCATATTTGTCTGTCATCCAAGAGGATATATATCTTGCCAAGATTTACGCATAGAATTCCTTTAAAAAATCATAAAACACTAGCTGATATGAAAGATTTTTTTATGTACATGAAGAAAAGCTACTCAGGTATACACATGCCAAAAAACCTCCCAGTTGTGTTGTAACTTAAGTTGAGTATTTAGCTACAACAACCCTCCACCGAATTAACGACGCTGGCAAAGCGAAATGACCTCGATATCAGAAACCACGTTGACTTCAGACGACGCTGAATTCAAGGTTGAAATCGACGAGACTTTAAAACTTTTTCCGATCAACAAACTCGTATTAATGCTGCTAATTTCATGATTTTCGACTGAGTTACATATGAGTTTAACTGTTAATGAGTGAATATATATTTCAATTTAACATCTAATTTCCTTTATAATCAGTTATTTGAAAGAGCTTAAGCTTCGCTGTTACATTTTTTTTAAAAAAAAGGAAAGAGAAAATAGTATTAACATTAGGTCCACAGCCAGACTTGTGAAGAAAATTACATTCTCCCTTTAAATTAGTCTGAAAAGCAGTTGCAAATGAAATATTTTTACTGCATTTAGAATATTTTAAATGTAGTTTTAAAAGTTTAATGTATTTTCAAAATAACGCTCTTTAATATTCTTGCTTCCAGTTGAGTCCAGATATTCCTATAAAGTAAGCTAAGTTTACAATGTTAAATCACCACGCAAATATATTCCCATTTTTTTTTTTTTTTAATAATCCACTCTCTGGAAATCATAAGGCAAATTAATCCATGTACTGAATTTTTCAATAAAAATGTGTTATCTATATTTAAGTTACTAAGCCGATTCTTGGGCAGTCCTTGAGAGAAAACTACTGCATCAATTTCCATCATTTTGGTTTTAAACGAAAGAATTTAATCTATAGATGTGTCAATTTGGTTTTTGTAACCGCAATTTCTATTATTTAGCGATAATTTACGATTAGAAATGGCTTTCTGCGCATGCTCAGTGACATGTTTATATCTGGCTTTAGATACTTACTAAGCACGAGGCAGCATAAACACGTTAATGTGTTTATTCCGAAGAATCTCTCTAGCTCTCTGCCGTTTTTATTTTTAATTTTGTTTGTCAGATATAGAATTAAACCTGACGGAAGTTCTTTATTTCGCACTTTCGAGTAACCATATTTCTTTTTGTTGGGTTCAATAGTAATTTTTTAAAGTGTATGTCTCTATTCTTAATATTATGATTTTCAATATTTGGCAATGATGTATTCAGTATAATTTGTGTCTTAGTACATTTAATTGCTATCCAGCCGTCATGTTTTGACGGGTACCAACTAGTCTAGCATTATTAAGTCTTTCTATAAGTCTTTCTAGCATTATTAAGTCTTTCTTTTTACTTCCCTACATGGAAAGTAAAAGCTAAATTACACATATTTCCTAGCCACCTGTTCAAAATGGTTTGAAAAATAAACAGCATTTCATGTATCCTCAACTGCAACACATCCGAAATTATACACTTTATTGGCTTTCCGATTACGTAGTAATAAGTAACAAAAATTTACTTTCTCAAATATCAGCTACGTGATTTACATCCTGTTAAAATGCTCTGTGACTTCTTAACGTTACTATTTCAAGTAACACAGTTTAAAGAAAAACAAAAATAATCTCTCAAAGAAATGTCCTTTCAAAATTTCAAGCATTGATTAGGAATATATTAACATAAGCGTAAAGAAGATTCAAGAATGCGCCCCTACGAAAATGGGCGCAATGGTTATGCTACACTAGGCTGTAGTAGGCGCAAATTGCGTGACCTAATTCGTTTACATACGCAGGGTCAGACGTAATGAGTCCATGAGGTGGGCATTTATGTAATGAAAAAATATTTAAATTATTACATTTGTTTACATTCAGTAGGCCTTAAACCAATCTTTATTTCTCATTCTTATTATTACCCCATACTCTATATTAATCTCTAGGATTATAACTATAAGGCGATTAAAAAAATTATCTCATTTTTATTCTTAGTTGTTCCTCGTGAGTGTAGTTTAGAGAGTTTAATCAAATTCTCATCAAATTCAGAATCATGTACATAAAGAAGATATTCGATTGTAAATATTACTCATCCTCAATTCTTTCATTAGGTGTTTATGTTTAATAAAGAACATTGATTTTTTTCAAACGATAGTTATACACATACTCATTCATGCATACACACACACATATACAGGGTGTTTCACCAAGACCGCCCAAACTCTGCACAGCCAGATTCCTCGCTTGGAGTACACAAAAAATGACCGAAGAACTGTATCTCTACAACCCATAGTTTTCAAGAAAGATGCGAGAGGAAAGTATGACATCATATCCGGTGTACCAAGAAAAACTTTATTTGAAACATGAACATCAATATTTGCAAATGTTTACATAGGAAGATGTTCAAAATGTCCACCGCGCATATTGAGGCATACATGTGAGCGCCGTGGAATGGCTGACTGCACACGTTGCAGCCGCGTGGTGTCTACAAAAGTACACGCAGCATGAAGACGACCAACTAAGTCACTTTCTGTAGTAACTAGGTCTCGATAGACCAATTCTTTCAGATGGCCCCATCTTAAGAAATCCATAGGAAGCAGATCTGGTGATCGTAGAGGTCATGAAACCGGACCCCCACGTCAAATCCAGCGGCCTGTGTATTCAATATCCAGCCAATCACGTACAGTCGAGCTGAAATGCGCCGGAGTTCCATCATGCTAGAACCATAGGCTATGTATTGCCGCTAAGGGTATGTCATCTAGAGAATCGGTTAATACATCACAGAGAAATACCAAGTATGAATATCGTTCAGGCAGCAGATATGGTCCAATCATGCGATTGCCTAGTATGCTGGCCCACACATTTACAGACCAGCAGACCTGATGTCTCTGCGGGCGAATTGCATGAGGATTGGACTTCTGACCACTTATGGCTTTTGTGACTGTTGAAGATCCCAATCACGTGTGAAGCATGCTTCATCCGTCCACAAGATATGTGGAATGAAAGCATTATCGGCTTCATCTTGTTGCAATAGTCATTCACAAAAGTCAATCAGTCGCTGAAAGTCATCTGGGTGTAGACCTTGCACGGTTGTGTAGCTATATGGGTATAGCCCCTCTACCTGTAATAGACTGTATACAGCACTGCTGCTCACATTCAGCTCTTTGGATAGTGCGCGTGTAATCAACTCGGGAGTTTCTTCCACCCGCCGAAATATTGCATCATCAGTGCTGGCGTCAGCCCTCCATGCGTTCTTCCGCCAACATTGTGGAGAATAGCGCCTTTTACACGTACACTCTTGGAGTGCTTGGAGCGTACGGTATTGCGCGCGGGAAAACTTGCAGTACGCTCCAAAGCAGCTTTCCCTTCCTCTCCGACACCTTCACGCGTGCACTCAATCGCGCGGGACCGTGGTTTCATGCGGGAAAGAGGGTTCGTGTAAATGGCGCTATTGTGTGTCGGGTCGACGTTGCCAGTTTTCTCAATCTGTCGTCCAATAGGGATGGGATATTGATATCGATATTTTCCCTTTGATATTAGATATTATAATATCGATATTTGATTTCTGATAATATCGGAATATCAGTATTATATTCCCGATATTATCAATTACACATTTTCAAAAGAATTTATTTGAAATAATTATAAATTATAAAAATTTGGGTTGAAAAATCTCTAAACCAAAGAGAAAAAATAATGAGTGATTCAGAAAATTATACAGAAATTGTAAATTAATCAAAGAAGGCCTGTATTCAACTGTTGAAAAAAATGGATAAAAAAAACTATAAAACATTGTTAAATGAAAGTTATAGGCCCATTCCACCATGGAGTTTTCTTCCTAACAGTTTAATCTTAAAAAATATTTTTCATCAGATTTACTACAGTGGTAGATTACTCCCTAAGATGTTACTCCCTATTATTATTTATTTCTTTAAGCCAAACATCTTTTGAAGCTTTTGGCTCATATTGTTTTGAGTTTGAGATTTTTAAATTTAAAGGATAAAACTTTTTTGATTTTAAATAAAGTTTTCTGAGGACTGCCTGAGAACGAGCCAAAATGGAGCAAATTAATCCAATAATAATAAAAATTGATGGTGGAATTGGCCTATAACTTTTATTCAACAAGAATTATATACCAAACACCATCCCATCCATCTCACTAAGGTATTTGAAAGTCATTTTCCCACTATAAAACCTGTCAGATAGTTTCATATCAATCAAGTAAACAAGGCTAAATCTATTGAAATATCTTGATTGGTATTTATTAGAAGTATAGAGTTGAAGACAGGTGAATTCTTGTATGAAATATAAATAAAAAATTACTTTATTAAAATATTATCATTAACTATTTTAATTTATGAAAGCCCGGAAGTGATTTAAATTGTGAATAGCTTATCTAAAAAGTTTAATTTAAAAAGATACATAAGTAAATAAGGCAAAATAATTAAACTTAAAAACATTATTATTTATTTCTTTAACTACAAATAATTTGTAATATATGCAAAGTAATTTTTAATATAAGCAATCAAAAAAGGCGTGAAAAAAATCAAAGATTGTACAATATATAAAAAAAAATTCTAGAAAGAACAAAAAATGAATAAAGACAATTTTTGTCCATTACTTAAAAAAAGAATTCTTCTCCTACTGAGTAGAGGAAAAGAAGTTTATTCAATGTTTCTCCCTTGAGACGATTTCTGGCTGGGTTAATTATATTGCTGGCTTGAGAAAAATTCTTTCAGATGGCACTGATGTTGAAGTCGCAGTCAAATATCGCTTGGCAACCCCACATAGTTCCGGGTACAATCCCGTTGATTTACTCCAAAATAAAAGAGGACACTTGTTGATGTCAGTTTCTGCAGGGGATCGCAAATAAAAGGCAAGCTCATCAGGAAGACCTGAGCTACCTAAAGAATTCCGTTGCTTCCAAGTTTTCTGAATCATTTTGGAATGTTTACCACAGAAAGGTGATTCAGATCCTTCTCAACTGTCAGAATCGGAACTCGGACACTTTTCCGTGAATGAGCGCTTTTCAATATTACTTTGAGTTCTCGAATTGCTTTGGTAAAAGCCCCAGGGTCCCTGAAGTACGTCTTTCATCGGGGGTCCAATAACGTACTTATGGCCAGTACTATTGAGGCAAACATTATTACACAGTATTTGACATTATTAAACAGTATTTGAGGCAAACATTAGACCATGCTTGTCTAAAGTGCGGCCCAAACGCAAATTATGAAAATATTTAAATTTACACATTTTTATTAAAAAAATAAATGTTTGCAATATTTTTCATATATAATCGATTCGTTGACATTTATTTTGAAATAAAAGTCAACGAATTGTACAATGCAGCAATTGTACTAATTTTAAATTTTATTCGTTAGCCATGAACGAAAGCACTGACGCTTCTGATACGGCACAATTGGCAATTTTTATAAGAGGAATCGATGAACATTATAATATCACGGAAGAAATGGTTACTTTAGTATCGTTAAAAGACACAACTAAGTCTGTAGATTTATTCGATGCATTAAAAAACGACGATGAAAAGGTTTCCTTATCTATGAAAAATTTACCAGCTATCATAACCGATGGAGCCCTTGCCATGGTTGGTAAAAACGGGGGACTCGTTAAAATGGTTAATAATGAAGCCGTCGATGCCGGCAATACGATCTTGATGGCATATCATTGTATCGTACATCAGGGCAATTTATGTGGAAAAATTTAAAAAATGGAAAGTGTATTAAGCGTTGTTATAAAACCCATTAACTTTATAAGAGCAAAAGGAACTTAATCATAGACAATTTCAAGAGTTTCTCAAGGTAATGGGGCAACTGAATTTGCAGATGTTATTTATTATACAGAAGTAAGATGGCTCAGTAAGGGGAAAATGCTCAAAAGATTTTACGATTTAAGAACTGAAATAAAAATATTTATGGAAACAAACGGCGAAACCTATGATTGAATTTGAAGACGAAGATTGGGTTTTAGATTTAGCTTTTTAGTAGACTTAACAAACATTTGAATGATTTAAATTTGAGACTTCAAGGAAAAAATCAATTTATTAATATATGTTCCAAACCATAACAGCGTTTGAAAGAAAGTTTGAGATTTTTGGCACAATCAAATAAAAGTAAAAGATTTGACACATTTCAGTACTTTGGCTGCACATAAACCTGTGAGTTGCACAAAATATGCTGCATTAATTTTTGATTTAATTCAAGAGTTTGCAAAGGAGATTTCAAGATTTTCGAAAAAATGAAAGAGTATTTCAACATATTTTCTACCCAATTTCTATAGAAATAAATAAGTTACCTTCCAATGGAATGCATTGAACTGCAAAGTCACATTCAACTGAAAGAAAAATTTGGGAATGTTTCTTTACTGGATTTTATAAAAAATTACCTACCCCGCTATAAATTCCTAATTTTAACAATCATGCTTTATTTAATGTCTTCAGCTTTGGCAGTACCTATATTTGTGAACAATTATTTTCAAGAATGAAGCATACAAAAAATAAAAATAGACAAAGATCACTGACAAACATCTTGAAAATGCATTAACGAATGCAACCTCATCTATTGACCCGAGATCGATTTGCTTGTTCAACAAAGCAAATTCATCCACCTCATTAATTTGAATTTTTTCCATCTTTATGTAATCCAAACTAAATGAAACGAAAACTTTTACAAATTTAAAATAAATATGTACCTATATATACCTAATTCAAATTAAAAAAAAGTTATAATAAAAAGAAGTTAATTTATTTTAATAAAACTACATAGAGTTAATTTTTATTTCAATTTGTTGAAAAAATATTATATGTGTGGCTCAGCAATTTTTTTTTTTTTTTTTTTTTTTTTTTTTTTTTTTTGCAATGTGGCCCTCAAACGGTCCATAGTTTTAGACAGACCCGTGCATTAGACGTAGGTGACATTTTGGAAATCTTATTTAATACCATGGTTGCTATTGGAATCACGATACTGACTGTTGGGTATTTATCTCCTGATAGCTGTTTTGTGGCTTTTAGAAGAGGCTCAAGAAGCTGGATGATTTCCTGCAAATATTGGTTCTTTGCAGCTGTTGTCATGCTTGGTGCCGATGTATGTCGATGGATGATGTTGTTGAGTGTTGAGCTGAGGCTTAGAAAACGCTCAATCATATCGTATATAGAATTACACCGTGTTTTCACACTCTGTACAAGTCTCAGATTACTTTCTGCTCTCAAATCATCTGAAGCTCGAACACTGTGTTTGAACCTGGTCACCACTTTCTTCACCTTTCCAATTAGTGGCACGAGCTCTGGTACGACTTCAGTTGAACGGTAAGCGACCAACTTGAGGAGATGGGCAAAACATATTACACGTTTTTTCTACCAAAAGCAATTTCCAAGATCGAATATGGTTAAATCAATTGGCTTTAACCATATTCGATCCTCTATCAGTGACCACTGAATTTAGTTTTTCTTTTTTCAAACCCTACTCCTGCCGGATATGAAGGATTCTTGAAGAAATGTAATCCACAGTGTGGCTCTGATCCATTTCAAAGATTTCAATCGTACAGGAAGCTAATTTTTAATTTCCAAATGATGTACTGTGACGCACAAACAGCTTCTTGTCGAAGGGTTTCTATCCAGACATCTGTGGTAAGTGAAAAACTTTCCAAGGAAGAAAATTTTGTTTTGAAAATTTGTGCCGCAAACTAATATTTTCAAACATAATTTTTTTTATGGTTTTCCTACTTGGGACTTTGTAATGTGGAGTGAGCACTTTGAACATTTTCAAGAAAGCCTTGATTTCCACTAGCGAAAAAGGAGGTTTGCATTGCATAGAAGGTGAATAATTGCATTTGCAATTAGGCAATGGCGCTTACCACCTTCTTGGGAGCAGATAACACCTCGACAGATTATTCCAATGTGGTTTATGTATGATTTTTATGTAAGGTCGAGACCAGAGTTCTAGAGGTTGATGGTTTGTTTGGAATTTCCATGTTCGATGTTTGGAATTGAATGCTACTGATTTTTACGCACCTTGATGCTTGGCTCTCCCAGAGCTGGTGAATCTAGACCACTAAGGGCCTGTTTCACATAGGAGTCCGTTGGGTTGCGTTAAGGAAAAGATGACGTTGAGACGAAATAAACCAATCATATGCCTCCAAACGATTAGCAATGAAATTTTTAATGCCTATGATTGGTTTATTTTCGTCTCAACGTCATATTTTCCTTAACGCAACGCAACGGACTCCTATGTGAACAGGCCCTTAATTGCACAGGAGAAGAACTAACTATTAATTTAGGACGAGCTTCCTCCATATGCGCCTTTAAATTGCTTGTATTTCCAGACATTTTTATTACGCGTCCACACGTTTTGTATTTACACTTTTCTCATCAATACGAGAGAAATTACTCCACCATTTCGATTTTGGAGGCATTATTGAACTTATTTTATTAATTATTGAAAAACAAATTGAAATTTATGAAAAACACGCTAAAACACAACTGCAGAATTTCACTATAATGAAAAGAATAAAAGAAAGAATACTAACAATAGAACTGAGGAAATCGGTTATCTCCAATATTTCCTTCCAATTTGTTTACATACACTCAGTGTTGCCATTGCTTCACCCAAACTAGGATTTCTTTCTTTCTCTAAATAGAAACTTTTCAATTTGATAACATATTTTTTATTGAAATGTCATTTCATTATTAAAAAATTACGAACATTGTTTAATCGTACTATTACCATATAAGTATATATGTATATTATTTTACCATACAATCATTCATTCGAATACGATTGACTGCATATTGAAAGGAAAATGTGTTATCGATATTTGAAATATCGTTTATATTTTGTGATATCGTCAATATTTTGAAATATCATCGATATTTTGAAATATCGATATTTTGTGACGATATATTATTGATATCGATATTATCATCGATACTCATATTGATATTTTGCTTTCAATATCCCATTCCTATCGTCCAACATCCGGATGACTTTGGCGTCGGGAGGACGGCGTGATGGATAGCGACGGGCATATTCCCTAGCAGTTCGTATGGCAAATTAGTTAATACATCACGGAGAAATGCCAAGTATGAATGTCCCGTGCGCCGTTCAGGCTGTAGATAGGGTCCAATCATGCGATTGCCTAGTATGCCGGCCCACACATTTACAGACCAGCCGACCTGATAGTATCTCTGCCGGCGGATTGCATGACCGAAGCCTGGTTGCATTCTTCCATTACATTGACCGAAGATAAAGTACATGTCGCAATATTCACGAATTGAACACATTATCATTATGCGAAGATCACCGGTAGCTACTAGATGCAGTCTTTTAAATACAATTTCAAACGACGACTTGACGTCATTCCATGGCGCGCGCATGCATGCCTCGATATGCGTGGTGGATATTTTTAACAACTTCGTTTGCAAACATATGCAAATACTGATGTTCATGTTTCCAATAAAGCTTTTTCGTACACCGGATATGACGTCATACTATTCTCTTGCATTTTTCTCGAAAACTATGGGTCATAGAGGTACAGTTCTTTGGGCATTTTTTATGTACTCCACGAAAGGAATCTGGTTGTTGCAGAGTTTGGGCGGTCTTGGTGAAAACCCTGTATATACACTCGATTCTCTTTTTGCACGGTGGATACGTTCCATAGACTATCGTTAAAAAAATGTAAAAAAAAAAGATGCATTGAACATATCCAAATTGGAGATAGGTTCCATCCAAATATACTTAATAAAACAATGTTAATTTTCATATGAAATTTGGATTCGATCGACTGAACCTGAATAAATATGTAACAGCAAATCTACAAATCTTATTTTAATTACGTTTATACGGGTTATTTTTGTAAATTGAAAAAGTGTGGCAGTCGCAAGTGGTTAAAAAAAATAATTTATTTTTTATTTATTTATACATACATACAACATAATCATTCAGTCATTCAGTTTCACTATTAGGCAATAAACATGCCGTTTTCTGTTGGCGAAAAATCACTCTCACAGGAAATATTGAATGGCGATATATCTACAAGTGTATCTGGATTAAAATTAACATCTTTTGTTTCATTGGCTTTGAATACGAATTCGGTTATCAGACGCTGTTGATTTTGTTTTTGATCGTTCTTCATAATGTGCCATAAACACGTTTTTTTTCACGTTGCCATAATCAGTTTTTAAATCACGTTGGAACTGCACAGCTCGTTCGACATCATCATCATTACTAAGAAAATGATTTCCAGGCTTATTGGCCAGTTGAAGGCCTTCTAGAATTGTACTTGGGGATAATGAAACCACTCCTTCATCATCACTCATATAAACTAACGTGGAATCATCTACACTCTCTGAAATACTCTCATAATAGCATTGAACACAATATTTTTAAAAATTCTTTTTAGATTTTTAAACCATGTTAATGTGAAAAGAACAGCGTAAAATAATAATCGGCCTTTTCTTGGACCCCGTGTTATTTCAAAACCGTGCAAAAAGAGAATCGAGGGTATATATATATATATATATATATATATATATATATAATCACGTTTGTTATTACTGTTTTTGATTCTTATAAGCGGATGATTCTTATAGCCGAAATTAGGTTTTTGGACAGGCACACACACACCTATATATACATATATTAGATAATTTACCGTAAAATACTCTTTAAATTACATTAATTATCTTTTATTAAAATTATTTTTTATAATTTTAAAAATACAACTTAATTTCTAGACCTATAAGTTGATACACATGTAACAACGCTGGGGATTTTTTGGAGGCATGTAGCATTTTCGAGGAAAACTTAAGAAAAAACGATTTCCCTAAAAATTTCGGCAATTTAAAAGTTTTTAAAAAATGGCATTTTAGACTCAGGAATTTTTAAAGATGTTTAGAATAGTATTTGTGTTTTCTTTTGGTTAGGTTGTAATGGGGGGAGGCGCTATAGTAATGTTACAATGACGTAATTTTTAGGATAGAATTGGCCGTTGTTTCGCCATAACCGTCACTTACGGAATTGGGGTGTGTACGCATTTTTTATTTTGCATTAGGAATTTGTGTGCTTGCATGTAAGGTGCGTTGAGCCCATACTGTAAGTGTGTTTGTCTTTTCATTTTCTTTTTGACTTATTGCTTACTTGGGGGACTCGGGGCCTTGGGATGTTTTTTGGGCTTACCTGTATCCTATTCAGAAAGTTCCCCTTGAGGTAACCGATATGGTAGGCTCCCTGATGACGAGACCTGTCGGTTACCTCTGATGTTTTATTGTTCAGTTCCGGCACTTATACAGAATCTTGCAGTTGGTACGTGGATGCCCAGAGTGCTTGATTTCTGTTTGTTTCTTGTCTATATTTGTATTATTTTTATCTATCTCTGTTGGATTATTTATTTGATACATATGATTATAGTAAGAGAAGAAAAAAATCCAATATTTGTTACAACATACCTGCTTAACATTTTAACATTTCAACTACAGGAAGGGAACAAGAAAATTTTCTATGGTAGTTGGACGTAATGAAGTTTTCAGGAGGCTGTTTATACCTCTTTCAATACTAATAGTCTCAGACGAAGATTCGCCTTCTAGCTTACGTTTCACGGTTTGATAACGGTGCTGAATCTACTAATGTCACGTTTTCCTAAGTGATAGTGGACACTTCGCCGAAGATTTATGTGTTTCAGGGTCCAGGAAGCCGCAACTAGGAGGTGGGAGGTGGGAAAAAAACGAGTCCCTATTTTTGTTTGTCAGTGGAGAAAAGTGAAATCGGACCCGGACGGGTAAAGATGCTCCTGGATCAAGCTAATAGGACAGTGTTGTGCTAAAGCGTTTAAGGGGGAAATATTATGTTATGTCTAACAAAGAAAGGGATGAATTATACGACTACATTCCATCCCATCTTATCAATCTTTCTTTTAAAAAAAAAGAAAGATCTTCGTGCCTTTTGAGGGTTTAAGTGGCTTTTTTGGAAAAATGAATAGAAAGCGAAGAGTGTAAACTGATTCTTAAAACCGGTGGATTGATTCTTTAAAGCGAAAATTTTAACATAGAAAAACATTTTTTTTCGCGATATTGATTCTTATAAACGGTTGATTCTTAAATCCACTGATCACTGTAAGCGGTGGTTACTGTATATATACAGGGTGATCATAAACTATGTCGACAAAATAAGAGGGGTGGTAGTACTCATCAAGGATCAAGACGAAGAATATTTTCAATGGAACCTAGGGACGCATTCCCCTCAGTCTGTCAGAAATGCGTAAAGTTCAGTGTCCAAGTTGAACTTTTGTCACTGGAAAAAATGAGAATATACCAAATTATAGGTTGCACAATCCTATTACCCCTCGTAAACACCAACAGATATTTTCAGTGAACATCTAGGTAGGTATCTTGGTGATTGCTGATGGGACCGTATCTCTTGCCAGAACGTCTGACCAGCGCAGTGTACCGTGTCTTCCTGGTGCAAGCTCTTCCGCTCACCACACAGAGGAACATGTGGTTTATGAATGATGGATCCCTACCACACTTAGCATCGCGGCCCACAGCTTCCTTAATACTATATATCCTGTACAGTGGATTGGGCATGGAGACCTGTGGCTTGGCCTCCACACTCACCGGACCCAAATCCATTTAGATTCTTCTTTTGGGGACACATGAAATCATTGGTGTACGAGACCCCTGTGGACTCCATGGAAGATTTCATCACAAGAATCGTTGTGCAACGTACAAGATTAACAAGGCACCATGAGTGTACGAGAGAGTGCGTCAGTCTTTCATTCATGGGTATCAGCTGTGCAACAACAAACTTTGGATGCCATTTGAGCACCTGCTTTGAGTCTTTTTGTCATCTGAATGGGATTGAGCAACTTATGATTTGGTTAATTCTCGTACCTGCGCGCGAGTCACATACCTAGCATGATTTTCGTTACTGTGTTCCGATACATTTTCTTTTTAATGCATTTCATAAGGGCTTCTTTTGGGAATAAAATAATACTGCACTCTACGAAGTATGTCGTTGGCTCTTTAGTGCTGTGTTCCGCTAGGTACGTGAACGGTAGGCGCGCGCTTCTTGCGCCTGTGCAATGATCCGCCACTGAAGAGAGAACACATGAACATCACCGTATGCTCTTCTTTTTAATTACCCTTTTGAAGATTCATTTTAGTATCACTGAAAACTGATTTAATGATATTGAAAAATTAAAAACTTTATTAGATACTCTCTGTTACTTGAAATACGTACTAAATCATCTACTTAAGGACATCAATGTGGGGCTTCAATCATCCTAATAAGTGTTATGGTTCATTTAGGACTCTTAAACTTATCACTTAGGGATATTTTAACGTTTGCTTGTAATATGTAATATTTGAAAGTTATGTCTATTGTTGTGCTACAATTAAGGAAATGTATTGGTCTCAATATGACCACTGGTGGAAGGTCACTCACTCTAATAGCTGGTGTTCAACACTCCTCACAGAGGTTATGTATTCAAAATTGTCATTAATGTAGGAAGTACATGTTATTAAGTGCGCACTTGCGCTTAAGTAAGAGAAAAAATTCGTAAAGTGGCTGATATGTACTGTTGGCTGGCTGGCTGGCTGGTGGGTGGTTAAAATTTTTAAATTATTAAGTATAAAGGTAAATGTTCTTGTATTCCATTTTCCCCTTAAAACTCTGTAAGTTCGTTGGTATCTTCTTTCTCTCTGTTGCTAAACGGTAATTCAATACGTACTTGTGTGCCATTCTCATCTCTCACGTTCGCAGGAGTCCCTGGAAAAAAGGGGAAAGGCAAGAATCTATGTAACAGATCAATGGAATGTTGATTACTTCCCATCGCCTGCTAGGAGCGTCCGCTACTCCCGCGGATGAATACAGTGCATGTGGACGCGGGGTTCGCCGTGAAGAAAAAAATCTAACACGAAACTATGAAATAATTCAAGGAAAAAATAATTCGGCATTTAACCTCACAAATATGAAAGAATATCAGCATTCGAAATCATGATCTGGCCTCAATGCTCGGCGCGAGGTGGCACTCTTTTACGTGTATCCCTTGCCAGCGCGTATGCAAAGCGGGGGGCGAAAAAAAGTTTTGCTCGGTGGGAAAATCAGACTGGATCTCCTGCAGCTACATAGAAGGTCGTCACCTATTGCCGTCCTAGAGGACTCGATTCACCCCTTGGAACCCATGAAGAATGTCCGCGGCGAACGATCCAGAGATGCCGTAATCGTTTCTAACGAATTGTTGCTACTGGGCATGCCCACCTATAAATCTTAGCTATCTTCCCCTTCTTTCCTTTTCTTTTTTTAGCAAGTCGACTTAGGTAATATGCGATTTCTTTATATGTTTCTTATATATGGAGCTCATATAAAGTGTTAAATAGCTACGGGTCACCAGCTACCCATTCTATGTAATATGCGAGTGTAACCATTGTTATTAATATATATATATATATATATATATTATATATATATAATATATATATATTATATATATAGACTCGGACCCTGATGCCCTACGCACGATCCATACGCATCGGGCAGATCGACCCCCCTCACCCCCGGCTGCAGGAGATCGAGGGTAGAGAAAAGTTCGTTGAACGGGGAGAACGGATTTGCATCGGAGTGGCAAGTCGTCTCGGGACGGCTCTTATCACTCGCTTCTGAGCGGGCTATGTAACGTTTTTCAGAATATAACTGTTGTTTTTTTTTAAGCCTAGTGTCTAGGATTTATTTCGTTGTCGGCATCCTTTGCTGTATTTGGCCCCGTGGTAAATTGGTTACTACATAATCTTGGGGGCCCTGCCGCGATAGTTCCTGAAAGGACTGTTTTCCCAACGGACTTTATCGTAATCTGCACGTGAACTACAACGTAACATCGTCATCGCCTAGAAATTCAGGTAGGAAGAACTTATCTCATTTTTCGCATCTATAATATTTTCACGATGTATAAGAATACGCGGAAAGAAGATTTAATTGTGTTGGTTCAGGAGCTTGATTGGAAACTGCCACCGACTCCCACCATAGCAACACTCAAGGGCGTAATTGAAAGCTCAGATATTTTTGGAAACAGATAAAGAGTCAGTACAGGACATTTTAATAACATTGTGGAGGACAGAAGGCTAAAATCCGAAGTGAGGCCGCACAAAAAATTGAAGAGCAAAAAATCGAATTTGAACGGAGTAAACTTGCTCCGTTGGAACGGGAAGTTCAATTGGCTAATACCGAGAAAAACAACGAGCGTCCGAAACGTTCAGTCAGGTTCACAGCGTGATATGGAACCGATAGTTACAAACACTTTAGAATCGTTAATAAAAAGCATTCGTGTTCTTAGTATGCCAGTCCCTAAAGACTCGAGAACTTTATTTGTTCTTTCAAACTCTGGAGAGGGGAATTACGACGAAAAAATGTTAGTAATAATTTCAAGGCAGAGATATTAATTAATTTACTCGGCAAAAAAGCTAACAATATTTTGCGGTACATCAGCGAAGATGAAATAACTTATTACGAGAAAATTAAAGAACTGGTACTTCGAGAATATCAGCCGACACCACAGGAATGTTTAAATAATTTCCGAAAAGCTCAACGATATGCAGATGAAACACATATCCAATTTGCGTCGTGACTTACTGCTAATTTCCAGTATTATTTGAAACTGCGGAAAGTAGCGAATTTCAATGAGCTCTGCGAATTAATAGTAGCGGACAAATTAATGGAAACTTTGGACAACGATGTGGTATTTCATATCGGAATGAAGCAAGTGACTCTTGGTATATACCTGTCCAACTAGCGAAGAGATTGATTTTTTACTTCGTGAATAAGAATAAATCATTGGGCGATACGACTCGCACTAAAGAAAGTAGTAGTAAATTTGCATATCGTAACCAGAAAGGCGACTCCACGCGTAGTACAGATAACAAAACAGTCAGCATTATAAGGGAGAAAATTCTAGGCGAAACTATAAATATGATATTAACGACCAGAGAAGTTATTCGGACAAACTTGTCTGTTTTTCCTGCGGAGGTAACCACTTCGCAAGGGTGTGTCCAACACGCAATCCCCAGACTTCATTAGACACCACGAAGAAGGAAGCCTATATTGGGTGTGTTACAACTAATTCCGAAGATATCGTTGCAAACAAATTAATCATATTAAAGTCTATGTGAACGGAAAACGCGTAAACGCAGTGAAAGACTCTGGTGCCCAAATCACGGTCATAAAAGGTACACACACCAAAAATATGAAATTACTGAACAAAACAATTAACCTTGTTGATTATCTTGGGGGTTCAACCCACAGCAATCTTGTAAAATTTAATATATCTCTGGAAAATGGCAATCATATCGAAGTCGTTTCTGCTGTAACAGATAATTATGCGTAGACTGTATCCTAAGCCCAAATGTCTACGAAAAGCTAGGTTCCCCTTAAAAATGCGTAAGCAGGGGAAAAGAACCGACGCCGTTGGCCCCGAAGGTCAACAACCCCCGCCTTCTACCGAATTTGATAGCAAGAGTGGGAGAAGAACTGAGTCCTCGGTGTGAAAATTTTAGCGACAGCGACGTTATGAATGAAGAATCAGAAGGATTCATTTTCACGATTTTCTGTGATAGTGAAAGTAAAGATATAATCGAGTTAGACCACGTAAAGAATTCAGACATAAGAAAAGAAGTTTTCGGTATTGTAAATAATTATAAACCAGAAAAAGTACTCAGCACAAATTTAACGTTATCTATTGTCTTAACAGATGATATTCCAGTTTGTAATCGTTCTCAGAGATTGTCTTTGGCAGAAAAAAAGGAGGTTGATTCTCAGATTCAAACATGGTTGAAGGAAGGTATTATAGAAGACAACAATTCTGATTACGCATCGGCCGTGGTTCTAGTGAAAAAAAAGGATAACACAAAAAGATTGTGTATTGACTGTAGAAAGTTGAATGCTAAAACAGTTAAAGACAGGTACCCACTTCCCATAATTGAAGAGGTGTTAGATCAGTTACAAACGGGGAAGGTTTTTTTTACCAAAATCGACCTAAAGAATGCATTTTTTTCATTTGGACGTAGAAGAAAACAGTCGTAAGTTTATTTCGTTTGTTACCCACCGAGGGCAATATCAGTTCAAAAAAGCACCATTCGGATTAACGAATTGTCCAAGTATGTTCCAAAGGTATATCTGTCAGGTGTTCAGGGAATTAATTAATGAAGAAATTATGTTAGTTTACATGGATGACTTATAGTGCCAGCTGAGGACGAACAAGAAGGAGTGAAGAGACTGAAGAGAGTATTGGATGTTGCTTCTAAATATGGGTTAGAATTAAATCTGAAGAAATGCCAGTTCTTAAAAAGGGAAATAGAGTTTTTAGGTCACATTATCAAAAACGGTACTGTGCGACCGTCGCTCGACAAGACGAAAGCAGTTCGAAACTTCCCGAAACCTAAGACTATCAAACAAGTACAGAGTTTCCTCGGACTTACTGGGTATTTCCGAAAATTTATCCCAAATTACGCCAGCATTGCGAAACCGCTTAGCGACCTTTTACGCAAAACTATAACATTTACATTTGGGCCAGAACAGCAAGCTGCTTTTGAAATTTTGAAGGAAACTCTTATCAAACAACCAATACTCCACATTTTCAAACAGGAGGCAGAAACTGAATTACATACAGATGCCAGCAAGTTTGGGTATGCCGCAATATTGATGCAAAGAGCTAATGATAATAAATTTCACTCAGTATACTACGCGAATAAGAAGACCACTCCGCAAGAAGAGAAATATAGCAGTTGCGAGTTAGAGGTTCTTCTATAATCGAAGGCATGAAAAAATTCAGAAGTTATTTATTAGGAATAAAATTTAAAATCGTGACATACTGTTCTGCTTTTACTCAAACCATGACGAAGAAAGAGTTGATACCGAAAATAGCTCGATGGGCATTGTTTTTAGAGGACTTTAATTACGAAATTGTGCATCGAACAGGGGCTCAAATGCGACACGTTGACGCACTGAGTCGTTACCCTATAGTGATGGTCAGAGTTGATGACATAACATCCAAAATAGTACATGCTCAAACTACAGATGAATATATTAACACGATAAAAAAAAGTTGATGTCTGCGGGCAAAGTTGACCAGTACATTCTTAAAAACCAAGTACTGTACATGATAAAGAATGATCGCGATGTGCTAGTTGTGCCGACAGCTATGCAGACGGAAATAATCAAGAGAATACACGATACAAACCATTTTGGGGTGACTAAAAACCGAGACTTTAGTCAAACGAGACTATTATTTCCCAAACATACGACAGAGCGTTGAAAAGGTTGTAGCCAATTGTGTTGAATGCAGCTTGATAAATTGGAAAAGAGGAAAGGGTGAAGGATTTCTCCATCCTATCCCGAAGGAAGACGTGCCGTTAAGCACTTATCATATCGATTTTATTGGGCCTTTACCATCAACGAACAAAAACTACAAATACATCTTCACCGTGGTGGACGCCTTTTCGAAGATCGTATGGTTTTATCCCCGTAAAATCGACAACCACTCAAGATGCTTTGCAAAAGCTGAAACAACAGCAGACTGTCTTTGGAAACCCTCTAAGATAATTACGGATAGAGGAGCTGCATTTTCTTCGAAGGAATTCGAAGAATTCTGCACTAGTGAAAATATTCAGCACGTAAGCATCACCACCGGGATACCTCGAAGAAACGGACAAATTGAGCACATGTACGGCACACTGATACCAATCCTATCAAAACTTTCAATCGACGACCCAGAGAAGTGGTATAAGCACGTTGATGCTGTGCAACGTGTCATGAATGCGACAATTTCAAGAAGCACTAAGAGAAACACCATTTGATTTAGTCATTGGAGTAAAAATGAGGGCAAAGAAACGCAGAAATATTTAAGATACTAGAAGAAGAACGAATCAATACAGTGATGGAAGAGCGTGAAAAACTGCGAGAAGCTAAGAAAAACATCCTCAAAATACAGGACGAAAACCTCAAAAGCTTCAATAAAACAAAGGAAAGAGGCACGCATCTATAATAAAGGGGAGCGATTCGGCGTACACAGTACGGAAGTGGACTCAAACTACGACCCAAGTTTTATGGCTCATACCAAATTACAACTGCCAAGCCAAATGACCGGTATGAGGTGCAGAAAGTGGGTCAGCATGAAGGACCTAATGCCACGACTACAGCAGCTGATTTTATGAAGCTGTGGAAGGACTAGCTCCCTCAGTTGATGAGGATCCTTCGAAAAAATGTTGTACATAGTTTTCTAATCTTTGTTATTTTTAGTTTTTTCCAGGTTATATTCCAATATGGTAGCAGACACTGGGGTCAGTGTCCTATCAGGAAGGACCAAGAATGTAGACTCGGACCCTGATGCCCTACGCACGAGCCATACGCATCGGGCCAGATCGACCCCCCTCACCCCCTGGCTGCAGGAGATCGAGGGAGAGAAAAGGTCGTTGAACGGGGAGAACGGATTTTGCCATCGGAGTGGAAAGTCATCTCGGGACGGCTATTATCGCTCGCTTCTGAGCGGACTATGTAACATTTTTTACAGAATATAACTGTTGTTTTGTTTTAAGTCTAGTGTCTAGGATTTTATTTCGTTGTCTGCATCCTTTTCTGTATTTTCCGCGTGGTAAATTGGTTACTATATATATATATATATTAAAAAAATTAGCAATTTCTTAATTCAACACTCTTAACATTTAAAAACTATTAATTCTTCAATTTAGTATTCAAAATTACATACCCCTTTTTTAATCCCTTAAGTTATTTAATTCCCTTTGGGCATTCGTGTTAAATTCTATTATTACAGCCTTCGGCAAAATCATTCAAGATGGCTGTCTTTTTTGCGTAAAGAGACGCGGCGCGGCGTCCTACAAATTTAAATCAGTTCTGCACATCAACAACAACTTTAAACCAATCATCTATTAAGACACACCCTTTTGTCACGTGATGGATTGAAGTTTATATAACTCCTGACGTCCAAAATTAGGACGTAATCCTGTACTTCCTCTTGCTGCATTCATCCCGGCGGAGTCGCCAGAGATTAATAAAATGCCGTCCACGTAATCTGGTGTTTTGTCTAATTCGTTCGGCCGGAGTTTCGTTCTAATAGTCCAGCGTAACCAAAGTTTCTTCACCGTGGTATGGGGTTGCGGCATCTTCAGTGCAATGACCGGCGGCCGTTCTCCCCATATCACAAAGAGCCGGCACGATAGCTTCACCTGCTGCGAGATCACAAAGGATTTCCATTGCCATAAGGACCGTCGACTGATGCATTTTTTTCCTCTCCCCCGATTCAACCTTTTTAGTTAATTTCGCCGCGACAAGTCAGCAACGCAGAAAATGAAAGTAGGTGACCGCCAACGTGTTACGTCATCTTCTTTCGAATTCAGCGCTGTACAGAGTTATTTTTTTTCCCTGCCCATCTACCCGTGTGATGAACAGTGATTGTGGATTTAAATTCATCGTTTTTCTATCCGGACTTCAAGACTGTGTTTTTGTTCTTTTTGCCGTGTGACGACCAGAGACTGTGGAGTTAAATTCATCACGAGTGTCACCAAAGAGTGTAATCACCGCCAGTTCAAAAATCATCGGTGCGGGCGTTTTGTTTTGTTTTTTTTTCTCTTCGGAAAAGAAAGTGCTGTTTTTCTTTTACTACAGTTCTTTTTCGTCCATACTGTGTGTGATTTGAAATTAATTAATTCGATTCCTGAATGCAAGCCTAGCGCTGTTCAGAGGAGCTTTTAAAAGTTTTTCTTGGACGCTACACTTTATGTAAAGGGATTTCGGAGTCTTCAACAGGTCAAGAACAGGTCGTATGATTTATTTTATAAACTTTTTGAACACTAACCTGAACAAGAAATTTTTTTTCCCGAAAATGTGATCATATATGTTGTAGAGGGTATTATATTCTTGTTTTTAATTGAAGTATATAACTGTGATAGTTTGTAACAAATATTGTAATAATGGATAGCAAGAGTGAAAAAGAATTTTTGAAAGACCAGTCATTTACTGTTTCGGGGAGTGAGGATAATGATAATGGTGAAACTAAACAAAAGTTGATCAGTCTTTCTCAGGTGATATTGACGAAACAGTGACTGGCCGTCAGGATTTGAAGGATACAATTGTAATTACTGACACTAGAGAAAAGAATTAAAAGACATCATTTTTTTCGACCCAAAGTCGGGGATGAAAATTGTTAGGTGGCTTTCATATTTGAGCAAAAATGCTTATAAGCCCATCTGTCAGAAGAAGAGAAAGTTAAATCTATTTCAAAATTCTTAAAAGGGGAATCCCTTACTGCCCTCGTAAATTCCTGCTTACACATTCAAGCATGGGCAGAATTAAAAAATACTTTGCAGGAATTATTCTTTGAGACAGATAGCGTGGAATTCTCTGAATTTTCCAATTTGAAATTTGAATATGATGATGACTTAACCAATATTTTCATAAAAAATTGATGTAGGAAAACGATTGGGGTTATCACAGAAGTTAATACTAGAGGGCCTAACACAAGGCCTAAATGCTCAAATGAGAATGACCATAGCTGCAAATCCTCCTCAAACAACGACAGAATGGTTAGTGTTGGCTACTAAGCTAATCAAAATAAATAATGAAGGAAACAAATCTAATCAAGGGAATCGGGATAACTTTTTTAACACTAGATTTGAAAATAGGCCCCAATTTAGACAGAATTACTACAACCAACCTCAAGTTAGGATGAATTATAGTCCACCTCATCAATTTAGACAAAATTACTCTTCCCAGCCTCAATTTAGACCTAATAATAATCAACAAACTCAGTTTAGACCTAATTATCGTCTGCAGCAGCAATTCAGACATGGCAACCCAGAGTATATCGCAACTTGAATAGGAATTTTGCACCCAGACCCAATAACCAAATTAACCACCACCAACAATATTCAGATTTACCACCTAGACCCTGTCGAAAGTGTTCTAACTTTGGCATAGATAATGCTTACCATTGGGAACAAACTTGCTCTATTAATGAGAGATTTGATAAAATGTCAGTGTCAGACAACAAACACCATTATGAGGAACCTGAATTTGAAAGGGATCAGGCGCCAGAATGACAATTACTGTCATTGAGAGGAAAAATTATCAGAAATCATGGGGTTGATAAAACAAAACGACTATATAGAAATGAGAAACAGAATTTTTTAAATTGTGTGATTGACACTCCTTCGACCATTAGTCTGATGTCCCAAAAACCAGTCAAGCAATGTAAATTGAAATGTTACTCAAGCTCTCCAATTAAGGTCAGGCAAGCTGAGGGTGAAATCTTAATTACAACTAAATGTGTATTAACTTTGAAAATAGGGAAAATAACTAGGAATATTTCTGCATATGTTTTGGACAATGACTTGCCTTATCTTATTCTAGGACTTCCTGAATGTAAAAAGTTTGAAGTAGTAATTGACTGTAACCAATTTTGTGTGTATCAAAATAGAATTTCTTTGAAATTAGTTAATATCTGTGATAGAAGTAAAATTTCATTACATCTACAAAATAAATGTGATTATAAGCATGTGTATAATAATAGTAATGGTCATGAAATTGAAGTTTCTGATATGTTTAACCCTTATGAAGAGAACTCGCAGAAAGAAAATGATATTTTCTGTATTGATTATGATGTAAATGAAAATTTTAATGAACATTCTGGTGAAATAAAAGCAGAAAATACCCCAAATTATGAAAATGTTGACATTAATGGTCAAATCAAAAATTTAGATGTTGATAGGGAAATAAAAGATTTATTGCACAAAAATAATAAATTGTTTTCAACTAACAAATATGACATAGGCAAAATAAGAATGGAACCCCAAAGAATAATCCTAAATTCTGATTTACCAGTGAGTTTACGAGCATACAGGACTTCGCCAATCGAGGAAGAAGAGATCAGGACCCAAATTAAAAATTTGTTAGAAGCAGGAATCATAAAAGAATCACATAGTTCATACTCAAGTCCTGTGACTTTGGCAAAAAAGCGAGATGAAGGAAAAACTAGACTTTGTATTGATTTCAGAAAACTAAATTTAATTACTAAGACAGATGCAGAACCCTTACCCAGAATTGATGATATTCTGGATAAATTAAGCAAAGCTAATTACTTTTTAACTTTGGACCTTACCTCAGGTTATTGGCATGTACCCGTCCACCCAAAAGATACTGAGAAATTGGCATTTGCCACTACTTTTGGCTTATACGAGTGGCTAAGACTTTCATTTGGCTTAAAGAATGCCCCTGCAATATTCAATAGGACTATGAGGAGAATTTTAGATAAATATAAAGTTAACTTTGCATGCCACTACTTCGATGATATTATAATTTTTTCAGACTCCAAAGAGCAACACCTTGAACATTTAGATCAATTGTTTAACATTTTCAAAAAGGAGAATATCAAGTTAAAATTAGCTAAATGTACCTTTCTGCAGCAACAAATTAATTTTCTTGGATATAATGTAACAAATGGGAAAATTGCCCCAGACAACATTAACATTGAAAAAATAAAGTGTTTGAAACCACCAACTAATGTAAAAGAACTCCAAAGATTCTTGGGCACAATAAATGTGTATAAGTTTATTCCAAAATATGCAAAAGTAAGACATCCATTAAATACATTATTGAAAAAGGGAGTAAAATGGGGATGGTCAGACAAGTGCCAAGAAGCTTTTGAGGATCTTAAGAATTTATTGATTTGTAAACCAATATTGCACTTATATGATGTAACAAAAGATTGTCACTTATTTGTGGACGCGAGTAAACACCAAATTGGAGCTGTTCTAAAGCAACCAGGTGAAGATGGGGTGATACATCCCATAGCATATCATTCACGTGTCTTGAAACCCTATGAAGTAAATTACTCAATCACAGAACTGGAGTGTCTCGCCATAGTTAACAGCCTGGATAGGTTTTATAATTATCTCCATGGTAGGAAATTTACGATTCACACTGACCATGCAGCCTTAGTCTGGTTGAGGAACATTAAAAATCTTAGAGGAAGACTTTTTCGTTGGTCACTAAAATTAAGTATGTTTGACTATGAAATAAAATACCAGAGAGGAACTGCGAACATTGAGGCTGACATGCTTTCCAGAAATCCTATTTCAGAACCTAATCAACAAATAAATCATTTAATCGAGTTACAAAAGATTGTGGATTTTCAAAATAAAGACAACGTGCAGGGACTTAAATATAAAAAACTAAATGATGTAATTTACTTGAGAAAGAAAGGATTTTTAAAAATTGTAGTACCATTTTCATTGAGATTAGAAATTTTAAAAAGAGCCCACAAGGACTTTGGACACCCTGGAATAAATAAAACAATGCAATTACTTACACCCCAATATTATTGGCCCAAAATCACTGAGGACATTAGTAATTATGTTAAACATTGCCATACTTGTCAATTAAACAAAAAGAAAAGACAGAAAAGGTTTGGATTGCTGCAAGAAGTACCTCTGACAGACCAACCCTTCGAGTGCTTAAGTTTGGACACAGTAGGCGGATTTAATTACTATAATTTCACAAAGAAATACTTACATTTGATAATTGACCATGCAACGCGTTATATTTGGGCTTTTCCATCAAAAAGCGTAACTACTGAAACTTATACAAATTGCTTAAAACAAATATTCCAAATTCAAACACCAAAAAAATTGCTAACTGACAGAAACGCAGCTTTTGCATGTTCAAAGTTTAGAAGGTTTTTAGAGCATAACAATGTGAAACAATTATTGACGACGGCTCACCACCCACAAACCAACGCAAGGTAGAGAAAGTAAATCAAACAATTATTACTAGATTAAGGTGCAAAGTACATAACTCAACAAGTAAAACTCCTTGGACAACCCTATTAAATGAAGTAATTAATGAATACAATCATACGCCTCACTCAGTTACCCAAATGACCCAAGCTTACCTACTTTTTGGAATATTATCTTATGAACCTCATGTTAAAAGACAAGACTTTTATCCTCAGGTGGATGAGGCGAGAAAATTAGCTAAAGAAAGGACAATTAAGTACCATAATAGGAATAAAGTTAAATATGATGCACGCTTCGTTGAATCTAAATTTAATGTTGGAGATTTAGTATTATTAGAATTCCAATACCCTAACACGAAAAAATTAAGCTCACCTTATTCTGGACCGTACACCATATTAAGACAAATGTCAAAAGTTAATTATGAAATTGATAAACCAAACTTTCACACCAAACAAAATTCTGAAATTGTCCATGCTTGCAAATTAAGATACTATAATGCACCAGAGAACTTAAAACTACACCACGATAATGACAAACAATAGATCCATTTTTTCTTTTCTATGTGATGCTTAACATCATTATACTTTTTAATTGATATAATTAATTATGTGTTGTCCTAAAAGATAAAACTGTTTTAAAAAACTGTCTTACTTAAACTTTCTTCTTAAGAATACTATTATATGTGAATTTTTTTTGGATCTGAAATTAAACACCGACTATGACATTTCTACTTCTTTTACCTTTCAGTAAATTTTCTCTTCCTTGAATAACCTTTCCTATCACCCCTCTACAAGCGCGTTGGATGTCATCCCAACTGTTTAAGATCTTTTTTAATTTTTTGTTATTTGTTTTTAATTCATCAACTCAGTCACTTAAAGTGCTGAAAACCATATGCTTGAGTAATGACTAAAACAGGGCTGATATGGCCACTCCTTTGTCCTCCCATTTCTATATTACACTCCCACAGGTATGACATATGCACATTTTTCCTTTTTCTCCATCTTTGTACCATGCAAGATGCTGTTTTTCTAGGCGGTCATATCCTGTCGGAGAATAACGGTTGGTCCACTGTACGGCCATTCTGTCCTCCTTATTAGTCTTCGTACAATAGGGAGAAAGAAAACCCACTTTTTACACAAACATAAACACAACCCCTCACTGCTTAGAGGTAGAATTAAAGAATTTGAAACTAAGAGTTTGGGTGACACACATACAAACAGGTACCTAAACAAAGAAAAGAGAGCTCCATTCATCTATAAGTATGTACAAACGACTAGAATGAATACATTGAATATTAAGTGAAAAAATTTTGAAAACAGGTAAATAAGATTAGAAGAAAAGTAATTGAAAAATCATTGAATAGAATTTTGGAATAAATAAATATTGTTGGAATAAAAATGAGTATAGGGAATAATGAAATGAGAATAATAAGAAATATAAGGATATGAAACTAGACATAATGAATAAGGATTTGATGTTGAAATGATTGAGTTTTTTCTTATAGTATAATAAATGTTCTGTAATTTTTATATACAATTTATATATTAGAAATGTGATTTTTATTCAGTGTGATTTTTATTATAACTGAAGAACTATTTTTCTTGATATATAAACAAGCCAAAATAATGTGATGTTTTATGTATTCTACGTTTGTGAAGCAGAAATAGCACAGCACTTTAAAAAGACTGTGATTTTTCAATGGTGTAATTTCCTCAACAAAGCCATGACTGTAAAAAGGACTAAAAATATTGCACAGCAAATTCATGGCAAAGAAAAAATAAATAAAAAAATTTTTTGGACTCACTCCATAGTAGTGAAAGTTGAGGAAAACTTTTTGACATTTCAACTTGTTATCAAAGCCAATTTCAGTTACTTAAATCTTGCTTGTTTTTGATATTTTTACTGTTATGTTCTGTTATTTTGTATTATTCAACTCGAGATGATGGTAGATATTGTATTCAATGTATGTTTCTAGTGAAATTTTTTGGTAGTTTACAATTTTGTTGGGTTATGTTAATTGATTTTTTTTTCTTCTGAGATTTGTTGTGTGGGGAGACGTCCCTATTCAACAGGTTTCAAAAACATGCTTATGTAAAAGTTTCAACGTTAGTATTATGTGTATTTTTTTAATGTGAAATTTAAATATTTGTTACAAATTGCTCATAATGTCATGTCATTTCATCACGTGATTTTTAAAATTTGTTTGCTATAGCTAACTTTTGCTGACAATACTTAAAGAAACTATTCCAAATTTTTGTTAATGCCCATTCTTCTCACTCATCTGAGTGAGCCTGCCCTCCAATGCAGGCATTGTAGGTCAGCCTCTTCTCGGACGGGGGGGATATTCTATAATATTAAAAACTAGCAATTTCTTAATTCAACACTCTTAACATTTAAAAACTATTAATTCTTCAATTTAGTATTCAAAATTACATACCCCTTTTTTAATCCCTTAAGTTATTTAATTCCCTTTGGGCATTCGTGTTAAATTCCATTATTACAGCCTTCGGCAAAATCATTCAAGATGGCTGTCTTTTTTGCGTAAAGAGACGCGGCGCGGCGTCCTACAAAATTAAATCAGTTCTGCACATCAACAACAACTTTAAACAATTCAACTATTAAGACACACCCTTTTGTCACGTGATGGATTGAAGTTTATATAAGTCTTGACGTCCAAAATTAGGACGGACTCCTGTACTTCCTCTTGCTGCATTCATCCCGGTGGAGTCGCCAGAGATTAATAAAATGCCGTCCACGTAATCTGGTGTTTTGTCTAATTCGTTCGGCCGGAGTTTCGTTCTAATAGTCCAACGTAACCGAAGTTTCTTCACCGTGGTATGGGGTTGCGATAC
Source organism: Dolomedes plantarius (assembly GCA_907164885.2). Lineage (NCBI taxonomy): Eukaryota > Metazoa > Arthropoda > Arachnida > Araneae > Dolomedidae > Dolomedes > Dolomedes plantarius. The sequence goes on along the minus strand of OU015501.1, from coordinate 85,470,194 downwards.
CTTCAGTGCAATGACCGGCGGCCGTTCTCCCCATATCTCACACACACACACACACACATATATATATATATAAGGAAATGGATAAGTGTAGTTTTAATTTATGATGAGGATGGTATTAAGGTTAATAATTATTGTAACATTAAATCATGTTATGTCTCAATAAAATATTGTTAAGTTTAAAATATACTTGTCAAGTCTTTTTTTTCCTTTTGAATTTAAGTGTTATTTTTCAGCTTCCCTGAGTTTAATTCTATTTCAGCAGGTTTTATTTCTATTTTTGGAGATGTTTTTGTTGTTTATTATACCGGAAGTGCAATGTTTAAGCGATGCTTCCCGCCTTGGCACTGAGCCAAAAATCCCCCTCTCCTCCACTCTTCAGTACGGGCATAGGCAGCGTGTTGTGAACACGCTAATTTGTAACTCTCCTCAACTAACATATAAAAAAAAGATGTTCCTTTTTCTAGTAGTATTTAATAACGTACGCATATATAGCGCACTTCAACAGTTTTTAGGGTCATTTTTAGGTCGTCTCCTTTTAAGGGAAGTAGTTTTCTTTAATTTTCTTTAATTTAATTTAATTTTTTTAAGATATAACATAAATGTTTCAATTTTTAATTAAATACATAGGCGTCGTCCGATAATTCATCAAATGCCGACACATCAAATTAACATTAATACATGACTACTGAAACTGGAAATTTAAATATACAAAATAAAAAATAAGTACATAACAATGAAAAAATGAACATCTGCGCATTTAACAGAATCCTCGGACCTAAGTTTTCGTTTTATTATGAGTTGGTTCGGTCGCTGGCAGTGGCGTAGAGAGAGGTGGGGGGGGGGGTCTATCATGCCCCGGGCACCACTCGCAGAGGGGCCCCAGCCTCGCGTCTTTGTCTATCGTGACGCAGGTTACAATGCGGAAGACTGGCTGGCGCTGACTCCTGGTTTGCCGAAAAATGGTCGAGACTGGCCGGCGCTCGCCCACCGAGATCGAGAAGGCCCCGTGGGGAGCTGAAGCGATAACCGTTCGTTTGACCAGCGTCTATAGCCGCAGAAACCGTGGGAAACCGCCACCAAACCAACAGATATATAGGAGTGTCTGACAACAGGATAGCAGAGAGAGGCCCAGCAGCCGGAGTCAACGAGATTAGCAGAAGGATTGGGGCGAAGCTGTCCCAGGGCTGATCGGTACGGGTTCATTCCTCGATTAAGACTGAAAGAGTTTTTGAATGTTTGAGAGCAATCCCTCGGATGCAGACCAGAATAGTCTCTATGCAATTGTATATATTGTATATAAGTGGATTTTTAATATAAACTGTGTTTTTATAATAATTCTGTCTCTCGTGTGTTTATTTTCAACTACGAGGAAGTTACAATAAACGGAAGGTCGTTCACACTTTATGGAAACGATTTTGTGATTTATTTTTGTCCTTTGCATTTCGAGATAAAAATTTAGAAACTCTAGAATAGTCATCTGCTGCTGTTTTATTTTGATTGGAATGGAAAATAAAAGATTAATTTTGAAAATGACTCCTAAAATTGATAGACGGCTCGAAGGTTACGTAATTGCTCTTTCAGAGGAGAAATATTCGTATCAACAAATTATAAAGCGGTGTAAAAATCGCGGTTATGGCATTTAAAAAAAAAGGTATTTATTAGATATTAAATTTGAAAGAAAAAGAGTCTAACTGAAAGTAAAAATGAAGACATGACCATGAAACCTCATCCTAAGACTGTTCGGATGCATGTAAATATCATGAAAGAAGTCTCTGATCCTAAAGGAAAATCCGCCCACGCAAAGATCCATTGCATCGAAACTAGGAATGTCTTCTGGAACTGTAAGTAAAATCATTCATAAAGATTTAAAGTTAAAAAAGATAATGTTTAAACCTAAATTTCATCTGCTTTTGTCAAAGCATATTGCTGAAAGAAAAAAAAAATTGTAGAAAATTATATGAAAAAAACTTAGCTGCTGAAAATGGAAATTTGTGGTAATACTCGATGAGGAAGGGGTGTATTTAAGTGACTGTAATAAAAAAAAATCAATTTTCTATTGCTCAGTTGACGGGAATGACCTACGAAATTGCTTCGTCAGTGTACAGAGAAGTTCTCAAAGGGATTCATGATAGTTGCAAGATTTTGTTACAACAGAAAATTAAGAATTACAAGAGTGTCAAGTAAAGCCAAAATTAATTCACTCTACTATCAGCAGAATATTTTAGAACCAATTTTTGAAGAAGAAATTCGAACCTTATATGGAAAGAACATTGATAAAGTTGAGCTTCATATGGACAAAGCCTCTTGTCTCACGTCTAAACCAACTGCCGCTTATTTAGCAAAGAAGGAATCAGAAACAGGAATAAAGTGTATCCCATTTAATATACCCGTAAAATCACCTGACGCTTCTCCAATGAACTTTTGCGCTTCCGGTTTATAAAAACGAGCCTTAGGAAAACGGCATCCAAGAACACTGAATGGACTTTGGAAAACGGTCCAAGAGGAATGGGGTAAAATTGACATGACAGTACTAAGAAAAAGTTTACTTTCAATAAAATTCGAGCTAGAGCTTTTATCATGGCTATCAGATAGAAGCAAATCGTCGAAAAAAAATTATGCATAAAACTTAACTATTAAAATCGTTTCCATAAAGTGCGAACGACCTTCTGTATATTCGCATCCCTACACTGCCATCTGCGTCGTACAAACAAACAAAAGAAATAAAAAGACAACTTCCTTAAACATCAACACGGTGGCTGTGCCATTTGGCATAACTTTTCGGGTAGAGATTTTGATATTTAACACGAGTTCTTTTGGAAACTCAGTCGAAGAACATAATAAGATATATTAACGGCATTAGATTGAACAATTTTACCTCAGGTTGAAATATTGTAAAATTTCACTACTAACTCAGGTTTTCGGTATAAAAGCAAACTTCTTGGGGAGAAAAATGATCTTTAGTAAAATTTGGTTCAGCGAAAATCGTCATGCGTGTTTCGTCATATATTTAGCTTTAAACAGTTAAATGCATGACGAAAAGTACTTCCTCCATAAGATCACACAACTATATAAAAAAATAACGTGAATCTTCAGAGTATTTAACTCTTATACGATTAAAAGCTTATAGGGTCAGCGATTTAACAGTGATCTTGAACCTAGATTTCATATTTATTTTCAGTTCCGCTCAAAGTAAGGCAGGTTCTTTATGTGATTGAAGTAGAAAGTATTAAAACTGCTGATTTACCTCCGATTTAAAGTGAATTACTCGTAGAATCGGAATGAAAATTTCGATGCTCAAAGTAATGAATATCTTTAAAAAAAACACACACACATATATATATATATATATATATATATATATATATAAACAGGGTGTCTCAAAAAACCTTGACACATTTTAAAAATGTATTAAAAAGAGTATACAAGGTAGGAACTGGAAATTCACAGATGCGTTACCATGTATATCCTTTTTTACAGAGTTTTTTTCTGTGTCAAAAGTTCAACAGAGGGCGCTAGTTGTTCCGTGAAAGCGAAAGTTGTAAAATGGCTAAAGTTGTAAATGGCAATTTTGCTGTCCCACAAATTTCTTATTTACATCCCAAAATCCTTTGGCAACAAGACAGTTCACCGCTTCATTGGGGTATGATTGTACGATACTTTTTAAATGTGGAATTTCCAAACAGGGGAATTGGACGAGATGGCCCCATCCAATGGCCGCCTCGAACTCTAGAAATTACACCTCTTGACTTTTTCTTTGGGGATTTGTCAAAAAACAAAGTTTATTCAACAAAAGCTGACGGTCTTAAAGAACTTAAAAAGCGCATAATTGCTGCAATTTCATGTGTTACGGAATCCATTTTGGAACGCACATGGGCTGAAATGGATTACCGACTGGATATTCTCCGTGTCACTAAAGGAGAACATATTGAAAGTTATTGACTAAACTAAAAAAACTTTAATACATAAAGTAACACGTAGGCGAATTTCTAGTTCCTACCATGAGTACTTTTTTTACATAAATTTTTAAAATGTGTCAAGGTTTTTTTGAGGCACCCTGTATATATATAAAGTGAGGCAAGGCCCCTTGGATTTTTTTCAAAACCTCATTTCAATATTCACTATTTACCTCAAATAGATAGAGGGTGTAGGATAGAAACGAAATTGTCCAAATTCAAAACTTTCAATTAGTTGAGGGAAAAACAACAACCTAGCCATAGATGGCATAATAAGCATGCTTATTATGCTATCTCTGCTCAGCAACATGGGTAGCCCCATCTAATTTTTACACATTACATGCTTATTATGCTATCTCTGACTGAAAATGAGTAAAAATATCAAAAAAGTTAGAGAAAGCCACCAAAACCAACGAAGTAGCTAGAACTAAACGGAAAAGGAATCTAGCGACGTAATAACATAAGACGAATCGGAAGAGAGGCAATTACTTGGGAACTACTACTTTAAGAGTACTTTAGCACTACGTGATTAACAAAACCGGCCAAATCAGAAGTGACGGTGTATTTCGAATTTTAAGACTGGGTCCTTTTGAGCTTGTAGTGCATAGAAGTAAACCCATAAATTTTCGCTCTGCAAATTGGGAAATTTTAATTATTGATGCAATGCATTAATATCAAAGGATTTGTAGTGCGATGGAACATCTAACAGACTATTATACATTTTATATTTAAATGAATTTTCTATTTTTGAGATTCAAGTACACAAAACTTAAAACCCCTTTGGTTTTCCTGTTTTATAACGTAACATGCATACTACGCACATTTTTTCACTGCAAATTTCTTTACATTTTTTAATATTTGTTTTTCAGAATTGTACTTTTTGTTGTTGTTGTTTAAAAATATCATGCTGACATTAATTTTGAAAAATAGTGTGTTTAATGGTAAAACATCTTTTTAAAATAACACGTAAACTCAATTTACCAAGCAACATGGGTAGCCCCATCTAATTTTTACACATCACATGCTTATTCTTCGAATACAGTGTTTCCCGCGAGAGATATTTAACGTCAAAGGGTAACAAATTAAACTTGAGTTTTAAAGTATCATTATATTTAATTCCAGCTTAAAACTCCCTCATACCATAAAATAAAAGTATGCGATACCTGTAAACGATATATTGGTAATATTAATGAAGGAAAAAGTAATTTTTAAAATTGTGTGGCTATTCGCCTGAACAGTCACATAACAACCCAGACCTGTTGACTTCAGGGAGAAAGTGAACTCGATCCTGACAGTACAAAAATGAAACCCTAGGTGACATTTTAACTAATTTAATGAAAACATAACAATTGCTTACAAATTACACAATTTTAAGAAGTTTACAGGCACAAACGAAAATATGCTGCTACCAGCTAGGGAAACATTGGACCGTCTGACAAACATCATTTCTCAGCAAGCGGAGTTCAGAGGGTGTCGGCACGAACGCTAATGGTTGTTTCCGTCCGCGGAGTCAGAGTTTTAGGGATTGCTTCTTGCTATCCCGGCGGCTGTTCGCAAGGCCGCTTTACTCTGTTAGGGCATCATGAGAGTTTTTACGTAATGAAGCCCTGTTTAAACCAGTTGGTTACAATTGTATAATACGTAAATGTATTATTTAACCATTTTTTAAAAAATTCTACGTCCGTCTCATGTCTTTCTACCGCAAAACGACGGGCAGCCCAATAAGTCGCGACCAAAAAGTATTGATAAAAATGATGATTCGTATAGGCGGGCGGTATACATACAGCGAACGACGGTGAACGAAGAGTAACGAACAAATTCGGCGTTCGGATTGAAATTCGATTGGCCGTCCACACTAACAAACCGAATGCTTGTCCAGACATTCATTCATTTTCGGGAAGTGAACTGTTGTAGTGAGTGCTTCAATCCATACTATATTGCACAACTCAGTTTCCGTCAACGAACAACGAAATTAAGATTCCTACTCGAAATGAAATTTCCGAGCAAAAAGTAAAAAGAAAACCAACCTAAACTGTACACAAACAGCGAACGACGGCAAAAGAAGAGAAACGAACTTCCTTGGGCCCGAGCTTAGTGGTAACGCGCTTAGTGGTAACGCGATGTCTTTCGTCGCGTTTTTGGGCTCGGTTCGAATCCCGACAAGCGTTATTAAATACCTTCGTGCGTAGGTCAGAGATGGGTACGTTAAATATGTAGACCGGAAAGTCCTTATGAGGTCAGAGAAGATGGGAGAGGGTACGATACCCCAAGATGTCCCACCAGTCCCTGGGGGAGCTCGGTCAAAATCGAAGTGGCACGTAGCTAAGATGGACTCTGATACCTTGTGGTGCTATGTTAAACCGGAGCCGAATTCTTCAGCCCTCAAAGTCTGTATGGACCTAGTCTGGAACACTTCCGGCTAAGGGACATTAGCAACAACAACGAACTTCCTTTGATTTATCGCCTAGTGAGGTCACCGTGGCAAAGGCAAACAAATGCGTTCGGTTTTCCGCGTTGCTACGCATACATTTAGTGAACGACTTCGTTCGTTACTCTTTGTTTGGAGTTTGTATATTTGCCTTAAGAAGAGTCACTACTTCGTTCTCTATAACCGAACTGAATCTAAGACGGATGTTAATCACACCTACAGGATTACCTGAATGACAGATTGTTTCTGTCATGTCAATTTTTGTAGCTGTCTCTGTCGATAATCATGCCCCGTGGTCAAACGGAAACATACTACGCCAAATGCTCTAGGTAGGTAAATCCAGAGGAATTACTATTCTTTAGATTTAATAAAGAGTTTCAAAATCTCTCTGAAGCCTCATTCCTATATTTATGCTGTCTTCGTTTTCTAATTGCATGATAAATCAATCACTTGGAATTACATAAAAAAAATTAGAATTCAATAATAATATAAAACACATTTAATGTCATTCAGTATCAATAATGAATAACTTACATGAATATACACTGCTGGCCACTGTAAATGCAACACCCTGAAGGAAACATGCAAATAACATGAAATTTACAACATGCATTAGCGGAGGTGAGATATGCAAATGATTAGAATTTCAGCGCAGACGCACATCACGCGCGCCTGTGGCGCCACTTCAAAGCGCTATTTAAGGCTTGGAGATTTCGACGATTTCAAGTTCGGCAATTGTGTTTTTCTTGTGGTTTTTTCAAAAAAACGATCAATTATGCCTCGTCGAAAACAGCGATCATCTTTTGATCAAGTATCCGAGTTCGACAGAGGAAGGATAGTGGCCTACCGAGATTGTGGATTATCTTTCACGGAAATCGGTAGTCGTGTTGGACGAAACCAAACAACTGTAATGCGGATATGTGATCGTTGGATGCAGGAGGGTACGACGGACCGGCGTGTTCGATCGCATCCACCTCAGCGCACCACTTCACATGATGACAGGAAATTGTGCGCACGGCAGTGACGGATCGCTCAGTCACATCACGAACCATAGCACAGCACATGCAGTCTGTAACGCATCATCCAGTGTCTGCGCATACCATTCGACGCCGTTTACAGCAGAGTGGTCTGTCCGCAAGACGTCCATTGCTTTGTCTACCCTTGGCGCAGAACCACAGACGTCTCCACCGCCAATAGTGCGATCACAGAAGGATGTGGACGGCAGAATGGAATGAAATTGTCTTTACTGACGAGTCACGCTTCTGTCTGCAACACCACGATGGTCGCATTCGAGTCTGGAGACACCGTGAAGAGAGGATGCTGAACAGCTGCGTTATGCACCGCCACACTGGTCCTGCACCGGGTATTATGGTATGGGGCGGTATTGGATATCACCCTCGCACACCTCTAGTACGCATTGCCGGTACTTTAAACAGCCAGCGCTTCATGTCCGAGGTGTTGGAGCCAGTTGTCCTTTCTTACCTTCAGGGCTTGCCCACAGCCATATTTCAACAGGATAATGCGCGACCACACGTGGCACGCATTGACCAACGGTTCTTCGTCAATCGCCAGATTGAATTGCTTCCCTGGCCGCCTCGCTCTCCGGATCTTTCGCCGATAGAAAACATGTGGTCCATGGTTGCTCTACGATTGACCAATATTCTATCCCCAGCTGCCACAGCAGATCAACTTTGGCAACGTGTGGAAGCTGCTTGGTCTGCTGTACCCCAAGAACTCATCCAAAGTCTCTTTGAATCAATGCCGAGGCGTGTGGCAGTGGTGATCTCCAACAATGGCGGCTGCTCTGGTTACTGATTTTGGCAGGAACCACACTTCACAGAAGTCTATAAATTTAATCATTTGATACTTGGTCAACATGTTATCTACAAAATAAATTTTGTTGTGATATCTCTTGTCTTTCTTGGTGTTGCAATTTGGGTGGCCAGCAGTGTATTAAAACGAAAACAAACCAGTATCGGAACGTTTTAATTAAAAAGCAAGTAACAGTTTATTTTTATAGTGTGGTACCAGATAACAGTTTCTTCACATGATTCTTACGAAAATGATCTTGCCATTTTGGGTATTAAATAAAGCAGGTGGAGTAATGATTAACACTCATGTCTCGGTAACCAAGAGATCTGGATTCGATTACCGATACAACCCAGTTGATTTTAAGGAGAACAACAGCGCGTGAAAATTCGCACGTGTCTAAAACGTGCGAATAACTGAAAAAAAAAAACAAAAAAACTTAAGGATAAACGAAATGTTTCAGGAATTAATTACAAACCAAAATCAGTTAATACGCACGCACGCACGCACCTTCAACTGTTAATAGTAAGATAAATCTTTATAATATTATTTTTACTATTGCCTTATGGTGAAATAAGCTACAAACCTTATCCGACTTAGCTTTGTTGCAAAAGCTAAATGACTATTTGCTGAGAAATATCACTTTTTGTTTGTTTGTTTGTGTTATTTCAACTTACTGGATTTCAATGACGATCTCTTAGATAATTTCAGCCAATGAAATTGGAAATTAGCTGCGTGAGTGCACGGATCATTTTTAGCCAACGAACAAACCTTTAAACTCTCAAAATTTTAACATCGACACTTTTCTCCATTTCACGGAATACGTTCAGGAAGGAAGGAGAAATCTTACCTTATTACTCACACCGGGGTTATAGGTCAGTTTAAAGGTCCTCACTTGTCGTATACCTTGATAAGAGTCTTGGAACCTTTAGTTAGTTTGGAACACATTTACACCTTAGCATGAAGCATATTTATTTCTTGTAAATTTTTTTTTTGCATTTCCCCCCCCCCCCCCCATGTTTTTAGAGTAACTAGAACCTATTTAAAGCTGCATTCAGACTACGCTGATGTGTCGTGTTGGCACGCGCTGACGACAACGTCAGCTGACGTGTTAACACGTCAGCGTCAGGCGGTGTGTGCACAATACGCTGACGTGACGAATTCACGTCAGTTTTTGTTTGGTCCTCGTGGAGGTGGCTCTTCTTAGTACAATTATAAAGGAATGCATTCCATAGTTTCACTGGCAATGGTGGATGCTAATTATAAAGTCACGATGATTGATGTTGGAGCTTATGGGAGGAGCAGTGATGGTAGGACATTTGAGAGATCAACATTTGGCAAAAAGTTCACAACAAATCAATTTAATCTCCCACAAGATGCTCAGCTGACATCGTCAAGTGATTTTTTTCCCTATGATATTGTCGCTGATGAGACTTTCCCATTAAAAACTTACTTATGCGTCGCTATAGCAAGAATTCCATAAATAGCGATGAAGAAAAAATTTATAACTACAGACATTCAAGAGCACGGCGCACACTAGAAAATGCATTTGGTATAGCAGGAAAGTGGAGAGTGTTTCTGAAACCCATAGAAACTCAACCGGAAACTTGTGATTATATAGTTTTAACAGCATGCTGTCTTCATAACATGCTCAGAGGTTGTAAAACAATTACACCTTTTGAACAGCAAGTGCAAGTAAGAGAGGAAGAAATAAGAAGTTTTCGAAATGTGGAAGCGATTCGTGGAAATCATGTTCGTGAAGCTGGACTAGTGAGGGAGAAGTTCAAAAAATACTTCATTTCTCCGGAAGGGGCTGCAAGCTGTTCAGGGTAATGGGAGAGCATTCATAAATGCAGAATGGCCCATTAATATTTTTGTAAACAATTTTTATTACTATTTTTTTATAAACAAATTTATCATTTTTGTTGCTATAATTTTGAGTTAATAAAGAATGTAAATAAATAACCTGTAGTAAAATTTTTTTCTGCCTAGTATTCAAATTATTCAAATACTCTACAAATAAGTAGGTAATTTTTTAGTCGAAGACCGTCGTCTGCCTATAATATTTAATTGTAATTACGATCAATCAAAATAATATATAAATTTATAAATATACATAAACTAAGCTCATATAAATTATTTTTGCTATTTAAAAGATTTAAAAACCAGAGGGGACGAACACCTGTTTACATTGTATTGTTGTACACTCCCTTTGTTTACATTTGACAAGATCAGTAGCCAACTGTTGCCGCTAATTCATAAAAACAATTTTTTTGGTATGAAAAATTTAAATGAAATACTAAATTTATAAATGTAAATAATATAATCACATATAAATTATTTTTGCTATATAAAAGACGGAAATCGTAAACAGAGGGTAGGAACACTTCTTATATTGTTAAATCATCCTTTCCTCTTTGTTTACAGTTCACAAGATCAGTAACCAACTTTACCGCCAGTTATTAAAGAAATCAAAATTTATGCTATGGCAATTTTAAGGAAACACTGATTTTCTAAACGTGTTTTTAGTGTTTGAAATATTGGTTAAATCAATCAAACGGCCTAACTTTGCAATAAATTAGTAAATAAATGTAAATATTACTTGATATTTCCAGGATTCTTCCAATCTCTTCCCATGCTTCATTGCGTGCATATTTGTTTCTATAATCTTTGTTGAAATGGTCGAATAAAATAGTGTGTTTCTTCACATGCTTGATGAGCTCTTCTTTCATATTCATAGCTGACGGCCTGACGCCTGCTGACGAGATCTGGAAATTTATATTTGGAGCTGACGCGTCAGGGAGCGTGTTTTCTCACGTCACGACACGACACGACACGACACGTCAGCGTAGTATGCGCACTCCTTTTTAAAATAATGGTTTAATTTTTTTCGTAACACGTCAGCTGACGTGTCGTGAGTGTAGTGTGAGTGCCCCTTTACATTGCTTATATTAAATACCAAATAAAGAGACCGAAAATGGCAAACTAAGGCGTGAAACACAAACAAGGAGGCTGACAAGAAAACTAATCCTCTCCACGTCTGCGAATAAAGCTAACGGCGAGTGAGAAATCTCCTCCAAACTGATGAAAATGCATTTACAGAACCCAACAAAAGTAGGATACTTTCATGCTTTTCAATGAATCTGATTTTGCTCTTACGAAAAACTCATCCCCCCTGATCCTTGGGGGATAACAGAAATAACTTTTTCGAGAGTTTTATTTGCATTAAAGTGGTTTCTAAAAAGGTTTATAACTATCGTCAGACGGAATCGGGGTCTCCGAATCTCGTCTCCGGTTTTAAGCTAACTGAACTATCAGGCTATGTGAGAAAATCTAATTATTAACTACCATGCCTCCACAGGTTAAAAATTTCAGTGACAGTGTCAAGACAATTTCTGACCACAGATGTTAACCTTCTATTTGACAGTGCAAGGTTTTAGCGGAGGCTTACACAATAAACCTATCAAATATGCACTTACTGCTTGCTGATTGATCCTGGATTGGACACCACTATTATGGTCAGCCATAATTGTTACTCCATCATACTCCTGATCAACTCATTGAGACCTATCAAAGAATATCTCATTACAACGCTGCAAAATGACATTGATCAAGCTTTCTAAAAACTGAACCTTCATTGGTATAAATCTCAAAGATTTTTCATTAATAACTGAGGTTTGTGAATCCTTCAAAAAATTTACATACTTCATACAGTAAAAAAATATTCATTTCTAGGAACATCCAATGGTTTCTTAGGCACATACACTAAAACGATTCTAATCACATTTAAAATTAATATAATTACATTATTCAAATACACATTTCTCCCATTCTCTTAGGATTTCTCCTTAATTTTAAATAGAAATTGTAGAAATTGATTAAATCATTCTTTTCGATCGGTTATCTCGTTTTTTCAACACATGTGAAATACCTAAAAATCCCACGACAGTTTCCTGAAATGAATATTTCCTCGAAATGTCAGAACTTAATTTAAAAAATGTACTATAACAGTCAATAAGCGTTCATTACAATAAGTAATAAGTTAAAAATAAATAATTTACAGGGCTTAAAAATTGTTTTTCTTGCAAATCATAATGCTCTCCCTCAATATCGATAATCATTCATTTCTAGTATCCACCCCCTTAGCTTTTCTTTCACGTGGAAATCTTGCTCCTTTACTTTTTTTCCTTTTAATATCTTGGTTTGAACCGATCAGAGATTCAGCAAAAAATGCTTATATCTTCCTCGCCATGACAGTATGTGATTGATAGTTCATTAATTTACACTTCCGCTTACATTCATTATTGGTTGGGAGATACGCTGCTTTCAGGCTGTTTCAAGCATGTATTACACCAGCAGTGCTGGGAATAATGACATTGACAGTTTTTCTGTACTTAATTAACTAGTCATATACAACATCTCGCACTTGAAATGCAAAATGAACTTTAACCGTTATAACTGCCTGTAGTCTCAGTCTAGCAAAACAATTTTATCTGCAATAACTCTCACTGTCCAAATCTCAACTAAACCAAATCTTAATGCGTGGTACACACATGGATGAATAAATACTGTGAGAACAGGATAGATGATTCTCGACTCTTTCAGTTTTTTGGTATTTTGCTTAGCAGTGGTTAATGTACATTACGGTCATTATTTCTTTTTGTACCAGTATCAATCATAAAATTGTCACAGTTTTATTTAAGTATAAAAAGGACAATTTCATGTTTGTATATTCATGCTTATTTACCCTTTGTTTGATACTTAAAGTCCATTCTATGAGTATCTCCTGAGACAAAGAAAAAAAAGTCGTAGATAAAAATACTTGTAAACTGTTAAAAGGTTTGATGGCTCAGTTTCTCGCCATGAATAAGAAAATATATTTCAATGTTGTCATAAGAATTTGATCTAGTACGTCAACACTACGAATTCAAGTAATTGAAACTTCTAATAGTAACACTAGTAAACAGCCATTTTGTATCTGATTTGTAATGAACATTTTTTTAATAGATTTTTGCATGTAGAATCCGAATTTGCTATCAGAAATTTTCTATCACGTAAGGGTTTTAGAAAATTTTAGAATGTAATTTGTACATACATGGTAAAATACCTAGTGAAATGTAAATTATAATTTACATTTTGTGGTCAAATAATGGTTAAATGAATGACTATGTGGGTTAAATCCTTTATTTGGATGCATTCTGCTGTAAATGTAACCATCAAAACATTCACCAGAGAGCAGTGTGGTGGTGGGAGAAAGTTGCGAACTTTCACCCACCACCACAGCGTACCAAGTTGCGAATGCTAGCCTGAAAGCAGTGCTTTTACATAATGGCAACAAACTACCATCAGTACCTTTGGCTCATGGAGTGACCGTGAAGGAAATTTACGAAAATATGGCACTGCTGCTGGCGGCAGTCAAATATAAAGATCATGGGGGTGGCAGATTTGCTGCAATTTAAAAGTAGTGGCAGGGTTGTTAGGTTTACAGGGTGAGTTTTTACAAAATTCTGCTGTTTCTTGTGCCTATGGGACAGCCGAGATACAAAGAACCACTACAAAGCCAAACAGTGGTCTATGAGGGAATCATACGTTCCTGGAGAGAAAAATGTCAAAAATACACCACTGGTTGAACCGAGTAAAATCATTTTGCCTCCCTTTCATATAAAGTTGGGATTGGTGAAAAACTGTCAAAGGTCTTGATAAAAAATGGCCACGGCTTTAAGCATTTGCGGGAACTGTTTCCCAAATTGAGTGAAGCATAGGTGAAGGAGGGTAAATTTATTAGGTCACAAATCAGAAAATTGTTGAAAGACCCAACGTTCGATGCTAAGCTCATAAATCTGGAGTTAGCTGCTTGGACGTCTCTCAGAGCTATTGTTCACGTTTTTTTTTTATAACTAAAAAGGCGATGGATATGCTTCTATAGTGACTGGTCTACTGAACAATTGCAAGAATATATGGGTAGTAAAATGTAACTAAAAATGAATATTTTGTTCTCCCACCTAGACTTTTTTCCAGAAAACTTGGGTGCTGTGAGTGATGAACAGGGTGAACGTTTTCACCAAGACATCCTTACTATGGAACATCGTTATCAAGGGTGCTGAGAATCTGCAATGATGGGCGATTACTGTTGATTTCTGTTTAGGGAGAATCATCAGACATCTTACAAAAGGAAAGCACTATCATCAAGAAAGACATCATCCTATTTTGAAAAATAATATTGTTAATATTAATATTATGGGTTATTATGCAACAGTTTTGTGCTCGTATTAGTTCACAGTTTTTTGTAAAGAAATAAAGAAAACATATTTACTAATGAATATTATTTGTTTATATTCCAAACGGTCAATTTTTGTCAAATATTTCACTGTTGACTTTACGTAACAGCTGTGTATCTAATAAATGTGACATGACTGAAGAATTATTCTACCGAATTCAGCACCCAAAAATTAGTTAAATTCACCCATTAAAAGCCAGATACAGAAAAAAATTAAAATTTGTTGAGTAGTGTAATCGTTCTCCTTTTAAAACTTTTATTTTATCTGACTCCATATAAGCTTACATAAACATCATCTTACAGAACATCGCAACAGCAAAACCGAAGCAAAATTCTTTGACATTAACATCAACTTCCTGTTGCATCACAAAAATAAATGAAAAAGCAATGATATGAAATAAAATCAATGCCGTCAACAGAAATGATACTTGGCTACTTTCAACATCCTTCCACATTTCAATACTTCACATCCTTCCACATTTTCAATGATAAATGAAATTTATCAAAATATTAAATAACTAACAAATTCTAAAATGATATAAACCTGAAATTTAACATTAAAAATTCCGTCAAATAATGTTGAGGTAGACATAAACAAGTTAAATCAGTTAGCAAAAAATAAGCACTCTATTAAACTAAATGAATGAATTCTAAAATTGCTTTCAAAACACACTTAAAATTCAGAGTTCTGTCAGTCCTCATAACGGTTTGGGATTTTCACTGTCGTATAACATTAAGTTTTAATATTTGTAGAAATGTTATTGTCATAGATACTCTTAACTTTAGAAATGGTTTTATGAATCTCATCAACAAAAACACAAACTTCAGGGTCATCAACATTAGGATTAACAATTTC
The DNA here is from genome assembly GCA_907164885.2 of Dolomedes plantarius. Classification (NCBI taxonomy): domain Eukaryota; kingdom Metazoa; phylum Arthropoda; class Arachnida; order Araneae; family Dolomedidae; genus Dolomedes; species Dolomedes plantarius. Next base: position 85,454,871 of record OU015501.1, on the reverse strand, counting down.
TTTTTTAGATGAATTAACTTCCTTCCACAATTCATCACTATGAAATATTCCAAAGGATACAAACTGCACACAGTTCTGATCAGTTATGCGCTGGCAGCCTTAACTTTTACCACCTGGATAAAATTGTCCTGTCCAGGAAAGACTGTAATATGGCCAAGTGGCCAATCTAATATCTTCTTGTTATCACATTTGATTAGAACAATGTCACCTTTTATTTTTATGACTAAATGTTTTTTCTTTATCAGTGATTGCACTAAAAGACTGAGATATTCATTGCTGAATCTTCTTCAAAACTCTTCTCTTAAATTTTGCTGGTATCGAAATCTTTTTGATATGTTGACTTTATCCATATGATCCAAATCTGGAACCCCTTCCAAATGTCTTGAATAAACAAAGATGGAGAAAGGGCAAGTAAATCTTTTGGATCATCCGTCACGTAAGTTAGAGGTCTAGCATTGATTAAAGCTTCTACATCACACACGATGGTTCACATTTCTTCATAAACAAGAGAAGTTTTTTCTAGAACTCTTCGTAGTAAATTTTTTCACCATCTGCACAATTCTTTCCTACCAATCGTCTGACCATGGTGTGGTGAGAGGATTGAACTTCTGCTGCATTCTGTAAATAGAAGTGTCAGGAATGATTTGTTCTCAGTTGATGGATTTGAAGTTTTCTTTTTAAGGGCCAACGAAATTGCTGTCACTATCGGTGTATATTATTCTGGGTCGTCCACACCGAGCAATAAATTTTCTCAAACCCAAAATAAAACAGTTTGTCGAAACATTTTGAATCATCTTGCGGTAAACCGTAAAATATACCACACAAGTGAAAAGTTAAACCCATGCCTTTTCTTCATTTCTCTGGTGAAGTAGTTCTGCTAGATCTAACCCAGTTACTTCAAAGACTAAGGTGCCTCTAATTCTGTCTTCCGGCAGTGGCGTAGGGATGGATTCAGTTCTTTTTGTAGCATGTCCTCTGCACTAAACACATTTTGAAATCACATGCTGTACAGATTTCCTTCCTCGTAAAATTCAAAACTGCTATTTAATGTTCATCAATACAGCTTGAGCTCCAACATGCGACATTTGGAAGTGGCGTTCATGAATGATCTTGTCTACAACATCATTCTTACAAGGAAGTCTTACAGGACATAAGATATTTATATCATCTATTCTTCGTGTTATCTTTGTTTAAGCCTAAGAAGTCCTTCATAATCAAAAAAAGTACAGAAGGATTTTAACTGTATTTAACACTTGTTTTCCTTAAAACATTCGTGTTGAACAGTTTTCATGAATTCCTTTTCTGTAGTTTCTAATTCACTTATTAGTAGCTCTCAGGTAATCTTACTATCCGGTTTAAGTGAATTGCTGACAAAACGGATTATTCAACCAATCTTTCTCAATATCTGAGAATATTTTGAGAATTTTCTGTCATACCATTTTTTTCTCGGTAGTAATGAGTGTGGAAGATAAAATAAGACCTTTTCGTTTCTCTTTGGGAACTTCTACTTCATCTATTTACACCTCGGATGTGGGCCAATCCTTTTCATGTAGATTTGAATATAATGGTCCTTTCTACCATTTGGATTTTAAATATGTATACTTTAACTGAGCACCCTCTTGAAGGTAAATCGGCAGGAATATGATTCCCAGGTACATGTCTCCACGATTTTGTACTGGAAATCTTTCAAATTTCTTTTACTCGGTTGTCAACAAACACTCCCCAGTGTTCATCTCTTTTTATTCAAGTGAGAGCTGTAGAAGAATCTGTCCAATAAGTAGTAGGAATATCTTTCAGATCCATGGCATCTATAACAGAATGGGAAAGCTGTGCTCCAATGCAACTTGTAAGTAATTCAAGTCAGGGAATCATCATTTTATGCAAATGAGCTATTCTACTCATCGCTTGAATCAAATGCACCGTTATAGTTTCACTCTCCCCTCTCCGATGAAACATAGCAGCACTGTAGGCAAATGTACTGGCATCTGTAAAAATGTGAAGACTTATTTCCAATAATTATTTACATTTATTTACATAGTATAGAGCTTTCCCATGCATCAAGTAGGACCAACTATGGCAACATTCAAGGCCTTCCGAGTGTGGATTCCCACTGTTGAATATGGACCGCGGCTGGCAGTGCCTTTGTAACTACAGCCATTCAGTGAACTATGAGTTAACCTTAAAATGGAATGTGATATTACACTCTAAAGATATCTATATGTAAAATTAAAACTAAACAATTTTTTACTTTTGATAGGTCTGATCTAAGGCAGTTATTAAAATGATTCATCAATTTTGAGATATGAACTTCATGGATTTTACTGACAAAGGCAAATATAATTTCTTCTACATACAGTTTTAATTTAAACCAGTATCATTTACGCTAATTTTCCTCTGAACAAAAATAGTCAAAAATAAAATTACAGAAAGTTAAATACACTTATCCCCATCCTTTAATATATTTTGGTGTACATTATAACAATAATAAATGCTCCGACACATTTATTACTTGATAATACAGAAAAAATTCTCTAAACTGCTTTCTGCGTACAAATCCTAAATTAATAAAAAAAATATCCATGGCTCATTTTTTATGTATACATCCATCTGTTCAATACTTAGTTTAAATAAAAGAAAATAAAACACTTTTCTATTGCTCATACTGTTTCATGATAACTTTCTAATGTTGTAATAATGCACTATAAATGTAAGATATCTAACTAGTACTCATACAAGAGGGAATCTGCATAAAACTTCCCTTTATTTTCAATTTATTAAAAAAAAAACTTGCTGAGAAATCAAGTTTGACAAGGTATGAATAGCATAATAGTAATATTTAACATGAAGGTTCTATTGTATCCATTAAAAGAAAAACTAAAATTACTATTCATACATAATTTTTCTCTTTTTTCACCCCCTCCCAGGAATGAAGGGGTTTTTATAAGGCTTTTTGATAAAAAGATTTATCAAAAGTATTTAAAATTAAAAAAGAAAACTGTATCAATAATTAATAAACTTCAATGCTCAGTACAGAATAAGAGATATAATTAAAAGCAGTTAAGGATTACATGTCTTTGTAGAGAATATGTTAACTATGCACACTTAAAGAACCAAATGAGATATTTAACAACAAAACATTAAAATTCAAAAACAAAGAATTATAAAGTTTATCTGTAAATTTTCAATTACTGCAAAGTCCTAAAAATCCAAAAATAAGCACAACTTTTAGAATTATACATCAAGTAAGTAGCCTACAGGAAAGTTAAATACACTTCAACTTTTTTTTTGAGGGGGCACACTCCACGAAATCACAAGCATATTATTATGGAACAATTACACGATCATAACAGATAAAACAGTGGAGTTATGGACATTTGTACCTGTGTTCTTTTCTCTCAACACAAGCATAACAGATATAAAACAGTGGAGTTATGCACATTTGTAATTGTGTTCTTTTTCTCTCAAACTTTTTCACCCCATTTAATACAGGGTGCCCGAGAATTGTTGGACACTTTACAAAATTAAATTTTAAAAAAACTATAAGTATGAAATGGGTATTTGAATGATGCCTGACTTACAAAGTGCTAGATTTTCATTTCCTATAATTTTATACCAAAAAATCTGATAGAAGGCACTATGTGTCAAGGACTTTGGCAAGAGATTCAGAAGAGAGCAGTAGACATGGCGACTGTACAGCAGAAAGCAATGTGCGTTTTAGCTTGCAGAATTTAAATCTGTCATTAAAGTTAAAAGATGTTATCATTTGGAATATGGATGTCAACCTCTATCAACAAATGTGATTAAGAGATGGACGAAATAGTTGGATTGGTCACAGTGGTCTAATTCAGTGGCCTCCTCCATTGCCAGATTTAACCCCCTTGGATTTTTTCATGTGGAGTTACATCAAAGATATTGTTTGCAGGACTACGTTTCCTAATGTAGAGAAACTCAAGCAGCGAATCACAGCTGCTATTTATTCAATGACTCCTCAGATGCTTTCAAATACTTGGAATGAAATCGAATATCGTTTAGATGTTGTACCAGCCACCAAAGGATCTCATGTTGAAATCTATTAATTTTGTTATGAATGCAATTAGTTAGCAAATACATTTTAATGCTACTGTGTATAGAATTTTTTAAAGTGTCCAACATTTCTCAGGCACCCTGTATTAACAAAAGACATACAAATGTCAATAATGGATTTTATATTACCTGATGTTTTAACAGAATAGACAATTGAATTAACTGTTGGGAGAGAAAATAATAAAAATCAGATGCAGCATGTAGTGAAAACAATTTATTTAAAACATAATAAAATTTTTAATTACAACTCAATTAGAGTATTCATCTGTAGTTATAATTACCATGTTCAAAAAATAGTTTTCATGAAAGACAAAAACAAATGATAAAATGTAACATGAGAAAACATTTTTGAAATTTAAATAACAATATAAAAACAAATGAATTGTTAAATGGAAACATTTTATGGTCATTTTTAAAGGAACTTGTCATTACAATAGAGAAATGACCAAAAAAAAGTTTTAATACAAAACAAAGAAAATGGAAAAATGTAACAAGAGAAACAGAAATGAAATAAGTATATAAAAGTAAATAAATGTTTGAAAAGAATAATATTACTTTACTAACCAAAAAAATTTCAGGAACTCATAACAAAAGACAGATGGTAATAATCAAAACAATGAAAGAAATGCTAAAAGAAAAACTTATGCAGATAGGAAAAAAATGTTTTTGCTTTTCTATTATTAATCTCAATATGAGATCATAAAGTTCCCCCAATGATAAAATTCTGAGAATAAAAGGGTGAGATGTTTCAACAATTATATTATAAAAGTACTTGCTCCCTTCTCTACCAGTTTACACTTTGACCTGCAACATATAAAAATATGTAAACATACATATATTCGGAATGCACTATTTCCATTATCACAAATTTACTCAAGCCTAGGGCCATAGAAAAAAAATAGAAATTTATGTGTAGATAAATATATTTAAGTATATTTTACTTATCAGAACACTTAGGTGCAATCATTCTACATGTAAATACTGTTACAGTTTCTGATGACATCACACATAATTTCCAAAATGTTGTTATATTCTGCAAAGCTCACATTAAATATCAAATCTGGATTTATGGAAAAAGGAAAGAGTAAAGAAATAAAAGCACAACAAAGTAAAAATCGACATTGTCTAGGATAAAATTTTTTTTTTTAAATCACAGAAAATATTAAAAACTATTTTATTCATTTTGCAACTTAGTATACTTTATAAGCAAAAGATTTTGCTTTATTTCATCTGTAGTAGGTCTGCAGGCTGGATCATCATCCAAGAGATTGCTTACAAGTTCACTCTATAAAATAAAAATTCATTATATACATATATACACACAAATATATTGACAGAAGAATAAACTATAAATGTAAATGATTTTCTCAAAACAAATCTCCATAATTTGATTTTAATAGGCTCAAACACAAATCTCAATAATTTGACATAAAAAATTTCTTTATGTATATGGATACATCAGACAGAATTAAAAAAGTTTAATAGTAACAATGTTAAAGATTAGAACCCAGCCACCGCTATTTACATTTTATAGCTGTATACAAGCTATAGTCCTGTCAAAAGTGAATATCAGAGGTATTATTACATTTAAAGACAACACTACATAAGAAAATGTATACGTCGCCTGTATGACACTTTTACAAAATAACTTTAAAGAATACTACAATGATAAAAACAAATATTTTATTACTGATATTTAGTACATTATAAAAACTGCAGCTGTAAAAATAATATCTTAACTCATGGCACTACAGTCCGAATTGCAATTCAGCACTGTCGACCAAGGCCTGCAGTGCCCATCTCCACTTTCATGACCGTGGGCTTGGGTTGCCATACAGCATATGTCTCAGTCAGGTGGTCAACCTGATGCGGGACCACCATAGTTCCCAAGCATGCTTGGTCCTCATTTTATCGACCTACTCAAGGGATGAAAGGCACGAGTCAACCTTGCCCATTCACAGGGTTGAACCCTGGATCTGTGGGGTGGAAGCTTGATGCTTTTAACCACTACACCACCGGGCATAACAAAATATCACAAAAATGAAAAATTTAAAGTTCTTCACAGGTATTACAAAGAAATCTATAAGAAAACTGAAGTTTAGATAGACTGTTTAAACTGTTAATATATTTTAATATAATATACAAATTTAGTGAAGCTCAGGTTTCCTTCCTTATTTTTAAATTGTCTTATATACTTTGATACAACCTATACTATGTTTTAATAGTTTAGATATGGTTTTAATGTCTTAAAAATACAAGTAGCCAATGCTTTACAACTCATTTCATAGAGTCTATTAGGAAAAAAAGATCTACAGAAGTTTAAAGAGGTTATCAGGATTTTTAAGGAGCAACATCTGCCAGTGACATAACATTAAAGTTTAGGAATCACTCACCATGACAGAAGTGTAATAATTTCATTAACACTATAAACATACTTAGAAACCATAATTATGAAATCACTTAAATTTATGTTCTCTGTATCATGCAATATAGCACTGAGTTTTTATAAATCCCTCTGGGCCAAATGTAGACAAAAAAGCTAAACTACCTCAAATTTAATAGATACATTATGATAAAATTTAAAAGAGCTATAACATCTCTTTAGCTGAGATGTGTGTGTCAAGCTTGAACAAGTGAACTATGTTGTTAGCTTAACCAGCTATAATTATAATTTTTGGGTTGAAAACAATGAAATAAGATAACAAATTAAGTTTTTTTTTCAAGAAAGTATATATCTATACCATACAGACAACAGATATAGATGAGAATTTTGTTATAATTTCTGATTACATAGAGATAACAGACAAGAAATTTTTTAGTTCACAGAAAAAAAAAAATCAATAAATGCAAAAGTAATCATAAAAAAAAGTTAGAATTTACAAGAAAAAAAAATTCTCAACATATTTTTTTTATATTATAATAAAAGTTCTTTTCTGGAAGAATAAGAAAGATTTTCATCCAGGTATATAGAGGAATCACTCTCTGATAGCAGAGGTGATAGAGTGACATGAACTAACATTGCTTGAAAAATTTTAGAATATTTAAATCATAAATTTGAAGAATTCTGTCCCATGCAGCTAATGTAATCCTTTAATAAATGGTCAAAAATTGTTTAGGGAAAAAGAACTTAAATTATGATTTTAGCTGATCATTAATTTTTTAACTAAATTAAAAACTCTTAAACTTTCACTCTTAGTAATATTTTCATTAAGTTTTGTCAAAAGCACTCAAATTATACATTATAATGGAATAATGACAAGAACAATTAGGATTTTAAAAAAAAATCAAACCTCTTTTGTATACTGTTCTGTAAATTCACCTGGGAACTGACGTTCTCTGGCTAATAGTAAAACCTACAGTAATAAGTATAGAATAAATATACAAATAATGTGTTCACATATATAATTACACATACACATAATAATGGCTTCTTATGATTCTTTGCGATAACTTAAATCAATATCATTTGCTCTTGACTTCAGAGAAAGTTTGAATTTGTTTTATCAAATAGAACCTTTAAAACAATTACGCATAGAGAAACATTGCATTACTGAGAGAAAGAATAAAGATAGACCTGGTAGAAAATTATGGAACATTCAATAAACATACAACAGGGGATAAAATCTTAACTTTTCAAGCCTGATTTAATGAATTAATATTCAAAATCCAAAATAGCTCCTAAAATACTAAAAGACTGTCCTGCAGAATTTGGGTACTGTATGCTATGTTGAAAACATTGAAGAAACTTTGAATATGAACACACAAAAGTGATCCTCCCATACCCCCAATATATTGATTTCAGAAATGTCAACTTCAAAATGACCCTCTCTATTTTAACCTAGAATTTTCAAAGTAAAAAAAAAAAAATGCAATATACAACTTATAACAATCAAACATAAAAAATAATAAAAGAAATGTTGTTTCTAATCCTCTGGATCCAAATATTAATTCCGATGAGATCCATGAGATTGTTGACTCTGGAAAATCAAGGACAAAGGCTCCTTGTTGTTGAAAAGAAATGTTCATTTAAGCCAGGGGTTCCCAAACTTATTTGGCTTACCGCCCCCTTTTCAGAGAAAAACTTACTCACCGCCCCCCTGGAAATGTACCATTCTATGCAAGTAAACAGAGATACAAAAACAAATTTTCGGCCTTTTATGTATTTGTTTTTCTACCTATATAGAACATATGTTGCTTTAAATAAGACACCTTCAAGCTTGAAATTATTGTAACGTGGATTTTATCGTTACAGTTTTCTTATTAATTGCACCTACTTTAAATACGAGTAATTATTAATTTAAAGGATGTAATCACCTTAATGTTTGTAATGTTAATATTAATCTTAGGATCTTTCGCTATAAGCATTTTAGCGAAATTCATGTATCGCCCCTCTTTTTACGTGGGAGGTCTAAAATGGTATATCTTTACTCCAGTAATAGCTATTGATAGCATCCGCTATTTTGTTCAGCAATGTATTTTTTCCAAGAACCCAATTTAAAAGTAGTTTCCTTTATTTGAAACTGCAATTTACTCGTACAGATAATTGGATGTTTTATGGCTTCTGCAGCCCTGTTAAAAAAAGGACCGGACGTTTTCCATCCAGGGGTCGTAGTAATTGCTTTTTAATTGGCATAAAGTACAATAGCGCGGACACTTTCTATCTATTTCCCAGTCTTTAATCTCCGACATCTGTTGGCGATCCCATCCTTCCCCGTGAGAAATTTCTTAAAAATTCTCCTCCTGGCCCAAAGCGAACTTCGCCAATCATATTCGGCGCCGCTTCACGTTACTCTTGGCTAAGTCCAATCAGCGGCCGTCCCGCTCTTTTCGCTCCTACTTAGCTATTTTTTTGGCGGTGAATCGCCGTTTTTCTTGTTACGAAGGTTTATTCTTTACAGCGGTTTACCGATGAAGTCCGATCCTACTCTCCGTGGACCGTAGTTGGCGATATTTTTGTTTAAATGATGCTAATACAACCCTAGCCTGTGTGCGCCTTGTCCAGAATGAAAAGAGATTATTCAGTCAGATTTAGAGATAGAGCTAAATTTTTCTGATAGTTAGCTGCTTCTGTTTTTATGCTTAAGACCCCCCCCCCCTTCAGTTCGGCTTGCCGACTGTTGGGGGATTCTAACCTTTTTTGCATTGATTCTTCATTTTACTACTGTTAACCTTGACCGGAATGGTCACAACTTGCTTGAGCTCAGATTGAGTAGAGCAGTCGACTGTAATAGCTTATTATAGCTCTTATGTTTTTGATATTCAAGTCAACAATCGTTAATATAAAATAAATGAATTTTTGTATAACCTAGTCTAAATTATTTGTTGAACTACCACTAGAAAGTTGACAGTGGTGAATTTAGGGTATTTGCGGCCATCTTATCTACACAACGTTTCGACGATCCGGTCTATAGGAGGTGGTTGCCGAGTGGTGTCTTCTAGTAACTTCGCTACAGGTCATTACTTCCGTTCTCCAGCCTTTTTTTAGCGTCGCAGAGATGTACAGTTCCTTCCATTGTGCTGTGGTAGTGCTAAGAACTTTCTTAGTCCCAAGAACTGTTCCCGAGGTCATTCTTACTACCTTCTTTTCTAAAGAGTACAATTTTACAGAACTTAAAATAACCTGGTAGTCTTCCCTCTGCTCATACATCGTTTAAGACACTAAAAACTGTATGCTTTCGAATTCATCCTTATTCCACGGACTTCTAGATTTCATCAGTAGAGACAATTAATTTCTTCAGTATAGTTAATCTCTTCTGCATAGGTAAAAGTGAGAATTTTCTTCAATACTGATTTCATCAGTATAGATAAAACTGAGAACTTTCGTCTGTAACTAGGTTTCTTCTGTAGCTAGTCTCTTCAGTAACTTAATCTTCAGTATAATTATAAAATTATTCATTAAAATCAACCACAGTTACATTCGCATTACACATCAAAAAGTAAGATGGCTAAGGATAATAGTCGTTTGATAAAAATTACAAATAACTGTAAAACTAATATGAAGGATGATCTTGGTGTATAGCAATCAATTTATTTATATTCGGCTTTATTTTAGAAGCATTCTTAAATCACCGCGATTAGTAATTTGCAGTCGGTTTCTGTTTTTAGATAACGGATTTGTGACAGCACTGAACCCACGTTCCACTAAATATGATGAAGGAAATGCTGTTAAGAATTTTTGTACCACAGCCCATAATCCAGGGTAAAGTGTTGGTATCTCTTTTTGCAGCCAGAACTGTTGATAGCTATGTTTAAATTTAAATTTTAATTCTTCATTTGTCGATGCTTCTATTAGTTCTTCTTGTAATTTTACAAATTCCCCTGAGTTTGATCCTGAAAAAGGATCCAAAACCCAATCATGTATGTTCATTTTAATAATATCTTCAAACCGTTGGTTGAAGTCAGAATGGAGAGCCTCCAAGTTCTGACAGTATATAAGCCCGTCTTCATAATGTTTTTCTACTGCTGATAAATGTGGAAATTGGCTGAATTCTCATCTTCCAAAATTTTTTTTGTACAGTAGAAGTTTTGCCACAAAAGCGGAAATCTCAGTTTTTTTTTTTTATTAAATTCAGATCATCGCTTTGGAGTTTTTGATTTGCGTCATTGAATTTGCTAAACAAGTTTGTCAAATAGGCTATGTCATTTTTGGAATCAGTTAAGTTGACTAGTAAATTATCATTTTTTTCTAAGAACTCTAGCACTGAGTCAAAGAGTTTGTAAAATCGATCCAAACAGGCACCTTTTGACAGCTAACGACCTTCTGTATGAAGCAGCAAACGATTGAATTCTTCATCGTTTTCAGAGCAAAATTGCCCAAACAATCTGTCATTCTCAATGCGTTGCATCTGATTTTGTTGACTGCTCGAACGACATGTTCAATGACCTATGCAGGTGTTCATTCAGAATTTTGGCAACTAAATGTTGCCGATGAATGACGCAGGGCACGGCAAATACATTCGGAACGCTCTTTTTAAATATGCAAGAAAACCCCTGTAGCGTCCTATCATCGATGGATCACCATCAGTAGCAACTGATAAGATATTTCTGAGGGGGATTTCTTTTTCTTTGAAAAATTCTTCCAATGCATGAAAATATTGATTCCCCCTTGGTATCAGTTCACAATTTTTTTGCAAATAATAATCTTGGCATATTTTTTTCTTCTTGTGGGAATCTCACGTATGCTAACAGTAAGGCCTCATTTACTGAAAAAGTTGACTCATCAAGTTGAATTGAGAACTGGGATTTTTTTAAATACTCACATATTGAGTCTTCAACATCTTGAGCCATTTCATCAATTCTCCTTTGGACTGTAGTATTGCTCAATGGAATTTTCTTTGCGATTTCAGAAGCTGGCTTGTGTAGCATAGTGCGTATTACTTCAGTTATAGCCGGTAGAATTAGTTCTTCCCCAATAGTATGCGGTTTTCCTGATTTAGCAATCATTAAAACTTAAACTCACGGCGCAACAGTCCGACCTGGACCAGGGCCGGCGGTACCCATCTCCGCTTTCGTAACCGTGGGATTGGGGTGTCATATAGCATATGTCTCAGTCAGGTGGTCAACCTGACGTGGGACCCCCAGAGTTTAGTTCCGAAGCATGTTTGGTCCTCATTTTATCGACACACTGAAGGGATGAAAGACTGAGTCGACCTTGCCCAGTCACAGGGTTGAACCCTGGACCTGTGGGATGGCAGCTTGACGCTTTTAACTGTAGCAATCTTTAGAGAAATATTATATGAAGCACGCAACCCATCGTCACAACCTTTGGATTCTACTGAGAAGCGTTTTGCTAATGTCGGCTTTCTCAAAAAAATTTCCTTCGTTGCTTTAAAATAAGATAAGGTTTTATTTTTCTTATCAGCATGTACTTTTGTCAAATGTTCTAGTAATCTTGATGGCTTCATCGCTTCATTTGATTAAACTTTTTGACAAATCAGGCACATGGGTAATCTGTTGTTTGCAGGCGACGACAGCTGGCGTTGTCGTCCTGGAAGTAACATGGGACCAACCCGTAAAACTGCCACATCGTAGAGAGCACCATGTCATCCAAAATAGTGCAATAGGCGTCGGCGTTGAGCTTACCATGAATTGGGACCAAGGATCCCATTCCATACCAGGAGAAACATCCCCAGACCATAATTCCACCTCCGCCGAACTTTACCGTTGGCCATCGGTTGGATGCGGTTCTTCCGAATATCTCTGGACAGCATCCGTCGGTCTCTATCTCCCAGTTTCGTGGGTCTGCCCATTCGGGGCACATTCTGACAATCACCGCTCACCTTTCACTTCTGAATCGCAAAGGCCACTGTCGATTTTGGGTAATTTAGCTCGCTAGATATGTCCCTTAACTTACTAACCAATGGCGCAACAATCCATAGATATCTCCCTTAAGGATCGGCCATATCTGTGATACCCGACGATTAGATCTTTCTCGAAATCAGATAACTCTGCACTTCGTGGCTTCTTGCATGCGACTAATGCCAATGTTGTTTCCTACACAATATTTAACGGCGGAGGGTGTGACGTATATCAGGACCGCATATATCGTCATTTGTACGGTCGTCCAAATACTTATATATATACTAGCTGTTTACCCGGCGTTGTCCGGGTATTTATTTATCCCAATTTTTTATTACACAGGAAAAGGAATGAATTCTACTTATAGTGTAAAATCTAAGTAATTTTATTTACAGGTATTTAAAAGTATATATATACAGTATATAAATTATAAACTAAAATTACAAACTCATTATGATATTAATTTAACCTAAAACTTGATTAAAACCAACATTTTTAGTTTTCCCTCCTGAAGCAAGAATAAATAAATTCTTGGGTGAAGCCATCCTTGAGCAAGAAGTGTAAAGTTGTCCATGAGAGAAACATGGCGATCTCAGATCCATTCTTCAGTACTTAATAGACTGTTCCTGTGACTTGTTGATTGTGATCAACAACACAAGTTTCACTGGAAATTGCAATCTTTTACAGTTAAAAGGAAGATTCGTCGGAATGAGTGGTATCCGTGGGAAAAAAAAAATGTTTCACCCACTCCCTTTCCTGTTAGGATTGTCATTTCAATCATATTGCCCAGGATTTTTACACACAGTTTTGTGCCGTTGCAAAGTTTTCGCGGGTCGAGGTTCCGTTGCAAAATAATTTGAGATCCAACTTTAAGAAAAAGACGATGTGGTGGCAACCCAGCCGGATAAAATGAGTTTAGGAACTCTGTTGGGAAATTGACGACCTCATCGGTATATATTACGGTATCGATAGATTTGTATTCAGTCACTATGCCTGGTAACATGAAAAACAATCGATTGTTTATTTCTTGTACATCTTCATTTTTAGCAGCAAGAATGACCCTCTCTTGCAACCACTTCAAATTGGGATAGTTTTGGAAAACAGCCGGATAGACCGCATCTATATGCTTCATAAATATGTCCTCAACCCCCTGGCTAAATTATGTTTTCAGAGCCTTTTACTATTTTTAATATGTAGTTGTAATTAGCTATCCCAAAATTGGGGAATTTTTTTTAATTCATGCTTTAATAAAAACAAGAAATTGTATGAAATGATAAAAATTTTGAGACAGGTTTTAGGTTAAAAATTTCTTGAAAAAACATTGATTAGTTAAGAAGATATCCTGCGTGATGTGCTACAAAATCACATACAGAGAAAAACGGGTTTAATTTTTTTACGGCAACTTAGACAAAATGTAATGAAATAAATAAACGAAATACAATATAAATAATTATACCTACAATTGTGGGAAAGAAAACCAGTGATGTAGCGAGCATAACTGGAGCCCGAGGTATGATACCTTTTTGGTGCCCCCCCACCGGAAAGACATATAGTAATACAATATATAGAATTAGTTATTTTAGGACCATTGGCACCCCACTGCGAGTGGTGCCCGGAGCATGACAGACCCCCTTTCTCCCCTCTCGCTACGCCATTGGAAAAATCTTAATTCATGCCCAAATAAAAACAACATATTGTAGGAAAGGATAAACATTTTGGTATAGGTTTTAGGTTAAAAATTTCATGAAAAAATATTAATTTGTTAAGAAGATATCCTGTAATGCTACAATATGACATATGAAGAAAAACGCATTTAAATTTTTTACGGCAACTTAGACAAAATATAATGAAATAAATATAGGAAATACAATATAAATAACTATACCTATAATTGTGGGGAAAAAATACTTTAATGCACACCCTAATAAAAACAACATATTGTAGGAAAAGATAAAAATTTTGGTATAGGTCTTAGGTTAAAAATTTCATGAAAAAATATTAATTTGTTAAGAAGATTTCCTGCACGTAATGCTACAATGTCACATATGGAGAAAAACGTGTTTAAAATTTTTACGGCAACTTAGACAAAATATAATGAAATAAATATAGGAAATACAATATAAATAATTTTACCTACAATTGTGGGAAAAAATTATTTTAATGCATGCTCCAATAAAAACAACATATTGTAGGAAATGATAAAAAATTCGGTATAGGTTTTAGGTTAAAAATTGCATGAAAAATATTAATTAGTTAAGGTGATATCTTGCGTGGTGTACAGCAACTTAGGAAAAATAACATGAAACAAATATATGAAATACAATACAAATAATTATGGCAACATAAATAATTATAAAATATTTTTCATAAATTTCCTTAAATTGTATGTTGTATGTAGTATTAGAAGAAATCACCTTTTTCAGTTTTAACAGAAAAAAATGTGTGAAAACAATATTATTTACCTATGTTTTGTTAATATGAGCACGCTGTAAAAGTAGGAACTCAGAGTTGAAAAAATCTTTTCCCTATTATTTTCGCGTTCAAATAAATCCTGTGAAGACAAGCAATTCAGTGTTTGGTTTGGGCTCTCGCGTCCGGTCATAAAATTCACCCCTGTAGCAAAGTGCATATATACCTCTAATTATATTTAACAACCTCTCAATGTCCTTGGCTCCACTGAGAATATTTTCCCAAACTGTGTAAATGTGTCTAATTATTTTTTTTTTTGCATTAGCGGTACTCAAAGCCCATATGGTCCGGATACTGTTAAGGCGGTCCATTTTAAACTTTAAAGATCTCTTAGGCGGAATCATCAGTGACCGGAAGTGGCTAAACAAAGTGGAAGCGGGAAGCCTCTTCGTGAAAAAATTGATTGAGGAGTACTGCCCAAGATGCCCAAGGCTGTAAATAAGACCAAAAATAGAAACTAAGTCACTAGATACTTAACAAGTCTCACAATACATGATTGTTTCCCACCTAGGTTTTTCCGTATACTCTGTGTACAGTGTCCTCCGAATATTTTAGAATTGTCTTGTCTTCTTTCTTTATGCTTTCACCGCCCCCCTATTTTCATTCACCGACCCCCAAATGTCACCAGAGGTGCTACCGCCCCCTGGATCGTTCCAGCACCCCCCGGGGGTGGTATCACCCACTTTGGGAATCCCTGATTTAAGCAATGAAAGGTAGATATGATTCTCATATTACTCTACCCTTTGTACCAAATTCAAGTAAAGCTCTATGTGTGTTCAGGAAACAGTTGATACACTCATGTTTTTAACAACTTATAAGCAATTTTTACATGTGATTTTGAACCATAAAATTTCTTGAAAACAAAATTACTGTTTTCATAATTAACATGATTATTATGTATAGAATCATACAACACAATATTATTTAAAAAAATGAACTAGTTCATGAAAGGCTGCAGGACAGCAAAATTATACCTGTTTTAGCTAATAAAAAGAAATGTTTAACCATAAAAGGATGTGAATATGATATGTGATAAATATAATTTCTCTAGCTGTAGCATAATTTTTTCCACATCAAATGAACTAATATTATGTACCCAAAACTTTAAATTTAGTCAAATGACATTTTTCAACAATACTAAACATTTGTACCTGATTATCCTGGTACAATATTGGTTAAAAAAAGTTTGCTTACAAAATACAGTGGGAAGGATCTGTAACTTTAAAAGAACAGTTCATACTACAAATACTAGAAATATTGCTCTTATGTTAGGATGACAAAGTTACTAAACTGATTCAATTTGAATTGTAATTTGCATTTAGCCTTGATAAAATCATGTAATTTTTCAATTAACTGATGATTATAAAAATATTATACATTTTTTATCAATACCTAAAAGAATATTATAATATATTTTATACTAGATAAGATTAATGAACATAAAACATACCCTATAACGTTCTGATGTAGTTTTAAATGGGACTAGAAGTTCAAACAGAATTATTCCAAGTGAATAAATATCTGTCTTGAAATCATAATCTTGTTTCTGTTTCTACAAAAAGGAAATAAATTATTCAGTACATAAATATCTCAACTATTTTTTTTCAAAACAATACATTCCTTCAATATTTCAGATAGTCTAACAGATAGAGGGCAGATGCATTTGACATCAAAATCTGTGATTGAAATGCCCCACTTGAAATGGGTGTTTAAAACCCATTCAGAATCCACTTTAAACTGTAGGCCCCAGTGTGTTTATACCACAGCAAAAGATTTTCATCGCACTCTAAAACCAACAAACCTTCTACAAGCGTATCTCAAAAACTTAGTTTTTCAGTATAATATCTCTCAAGAAAGCATAAATTGATACATTATATTTTATATTAATTTCATCAGAGCTGATATAATTTTTAAGGAGCAGCTTTTAAAAGTTGATAATTAATGAAAATCTCTGACAGTTATAAAGAACTTGAGATTTTGATAGAGCTTTCAGCAAGCAAAAGTAGAAAACCCTTTATGAATAATGAAATGTGATAAACTCATATGCCTTTATCTCACTTATAAAAATGAAGAGAATGTTAATATAGAGCAGAATGGATGAGATGCATAAAAAGGCATATGCAGTGAAGAATCTTTATCACTAAAGCTCAGTAAGTATCTAGACATAATCATGGGTAAATAACCTATTTACACAACTTACCCATTAGCACTAGTATACTGGGTGGTTATAATTAAACTCCCCCTATAAACAGCCTCGTACAGCTCAAACGGGTGAATGGAGTGTAACCACATTGGGTATATAGACTATACACGAGATGCGCTCACGGATTTTCAAAAAAAAATTTAGTTCAAAAATGTCCCTCAGAGGGCACTTTTCATGGAAAAACATCAATTTTAACAAAATAAACGACCAAAATGGAATACATAAACAATTTGAACATTTATTCAATAGTTTTTGATCACCTTGTCATCGAACCACATTAAATAAAGGTAAGGAAGTAAATAACAGTATGCCTTTGGTGTTTGAGAAAAAAGACAGTTGAGTTTGCAGAAACAGGTACAGATTATGACGAAATGAGCAGTTGTCAATCGTGTTCAGGACGATGTAAGGAAAGGTGCTCAATCTGACCACCGTCAGTCACCTGCAAAGTTTGAAGGCGATGGACAGTGTTCAACAGCAGATCGTAACGGATCAGTTGAGATGCTTCACACGTAAAGCGTGATGTAAGGAAAACATTAACCTTTCCTTACATTGTCCTGGACATGATTAACAACTAGCTCCTCTTGTGACATTACGTAATAATCTGTACCTGTTTCTGCAAAGTCAACTGTTTTTTTTCTTCTCAAACAGCAAAGGTGTACTGTTATTTATTTCCTTACCTGTAATTAATGTGGTTCGATAACAAAGTGATCAAAAACTAGTCAATAGATGTTAATATTGTTTCTGTATTCCGTTTTGGTCATTTATTGTGTTAAATTTCATGTTTTTTTTCGAAAAGGCACCCTCTGGTGGACATTTTGGAACTAAATTTTTTTTCTCGAAATTCCATGAGTGCATCTCGTGTATAGCCCATATACAAAATTTCGTTGCATCCCATTCACCCGTTTGCGCTATAGGATGCCGTTTATAGGGGAAGTTTAATTATAACCACCCAGTATATTTTTACTGGAGCTTTACAGTTACAGTCAAGAGTTTAATAAGCAGATTTAAAGATTAGGCCTTTTAGATGTAGTTTCTCTCCTTGTTTAGCTATGTTTTTTAAGTATTCATTTCATATTTCAAATACAGTACAGCTATATTAAGAATTTTATAAGCATTCAGCATATTCAAAATGGATACATGTAAAAAAAGAGGAATTTTTTTGGGGGGGAAAAGTATATAGTTTGCCTTAAACAGCACAGTAGTTATAAATAGTGAGTAGTACACAGTGGCAAAACACTAGAATAATTACTACACTTGTTGGGAGTTGAATCTCAACATTAATATTATCTCTCTGTTTCATGAGCTTTCAAACTCTGTAAGTTGCTCTTGGCAACAAGTGTTGTTATGGTTTTGAAAACAATGTATTTTTTCAGTTAAGGTGTTCTTTTTTTTTTGTGATATGTCAGTGCATGGCTCTGAAATATTTTCTTTTTGAATTGTTTTATGCTGTTGTAGGTAGGTTTGAACAGTGAAATAAGCTTTTTAAGTTTTAGAAGTTATCTTTATTTACTTCTGATTCGAATTTGAGGGTCCAGAACGGAACATCTGGCATCCGCGACAAGACGCGGCTGCGTATTGAGTAAATCGAGTTAATTTATTTACTTTGAGCTGATATGGAAGCCTAAAAAAGATTAGAACACAGCACAGGAGGCTATTTACAAAAGCCTGTACTGATTTTGAAATGGAAGAGGCAATACTGGATGTTGATGCTAAAATAATTATGCTTAAAATTATAAAGGAAAAAGCAGCATTAATGATAGCTGCTGAAGAAAGTGTTAAATTTTTAATTTATGATGCTGAAGTTGAGGATGATGTAATTGAAAGGAAATCCATGAATCAGAAAATTATATTGATCATTGGCATCGGTTAGAAATAAAGCTGGATCAGTTTTCAATTCCAGAAGGAGAAGATTCCATTTCAAATTGCAATTTCTCTCGCCAAAATTCATTGTTGCATTATCCTAAGATACAGTTGCCATCATTTAATGGTGACGTCAGGACTTGGTTATGTTTTTGGGGACAATTTCAAAAAACTGATAGAGACACCAATCTAGACATGCATGATAAATTTATCTATCAGTCACAAGCAATGGAAAAAGAAAGGGTTGGAGAAGAGCTAATTAAAAGTCCTCCCCCCCCCCCCAGGTGGTAACAGTTATGAGAATGCACTGAAACAGTTGAAAACTCGATTTGGAAAAGATGAATTACTTATTCAGGTTTATGTTAAGGATCTTTGAGCATTAGTTCTACAAAAACAAAGAACTTCAAGGAAATCTTTGAGCAAACTATATGATTTACCAGAGATCAAACTTTGGACAATATGCTTTGGAAATATTGGGAGTTACTTGAGAAAAATATGCATTGATGTTATATACCCTTTTAGAGTCATCATTACCTGATGAAACCCTCATGGTACATTCACATTGCACTGCAGGGAAGTACCCCCAATTCCTGTCATCACATTAGTGACGGTAACCCTACCCGTCGGGTAGGGTTCATTTCACTCTCATCCCCCATTCCGCCCCCAAGGTCCCTTCGTTTTCTTTGATCCTCTCGGCAAAGACCGCTCCGACACAAGATCAGTGCAGGACAGCTCTGCAGGCCGCTGCCCATAAATCACTGGTTTCCCCGCAGAATTCTGGAGGAGAGCATGGATGTGGACGCGCTATCAGAGGTTGGGAAAGGTACCTGTCTACAAACAGTAGGTTACAAGAGAACTCAGAAGAAGAGTTAAATTTAGCTATAAAAGACTTAAATGTAGCTATCTTGATATGATTCTGGATTTTCTCCAAAAGGAGGTTGAAGCTGAAGAGTGAATAATTCTTGCCTCACAAACTTTAGCAAAAGTTAATTTTAAATCCAATGCTAAGACAACTATGGAGAAGAAAGCAGGAAGCAATAAATTTAGATATAAGGATGATATTCTAGTGCCCATTGCAGCTGATCTTCTAACTTCTTCAAGAGGGCAGAACCAATGTATATTTTGTTCTAATTTTCACCATTCTAGTGACTGTATAAAAGTGAGAAAAATGTCTGTGAAAGAAAAAGGAAGATCTCGCACAAAGATCACACTGTTGCTATCTATGTTTAAAGTCTGGACATCAAGTTCGAAAATGTTATGTGAATGCAGGGTGTTTGAGTTGTGGAAAGAGGCACCACATTCTACTGTGTAGGAATATGCATCAACAAACTTCTTCATTCAATAGAATAGATTCTGTGTTACCAGAGAAGGTTCCCAAAACTGATCAAGAACTGGGAAATGTGTCAAACTTCTAACGTCATGTTATAAACATTGACAGTGATAATAAAAGGAAATAGGAGAAAGCATAACGCAAGAGCAATAATTGACTCTGCTTCACAGTGTTCTTACATGTTAAAAGACACAGCTAAAGATATGAGATAACAATCTGGAAGCTGTGAATATCTTCAACATTCCTCTTTTGGTGGAAATAACAGAGATGTGTGTAAGCATGATGTATTTACTCTGTATTTGTCAAGTAGTGATGGAATTTACAATTGTAATTTCAAAGCGCTGAGCCAGCCTGTTATCTGTGAAATTATACCTCCTAGAACTCGTGGAATTTGCTTGGAAGAACTCACTATCACCATATTTATGTAGCTGATAATTATAAAGGCCCAATTGAAATTCTCATAGGAGCTGATGCAGCTGGAAAACTTATGATAGGTGGTTACAAGACATTACATTGTGGTCTGTCAGCTATCGAGACACCACTGGGATGGACTATCATGGGACGTATGCTCTAGAATTCTTTGAGAGATGGTGCATGTTTAGTAATCAATTCTATGTTATCTACTGTTAGTTCAATATTGGATTTGTGGACATTGGATACTCTTAGAATATGCTCATATGAATTCATTGAAATAATAGAGTTAAAATAAAACAATACACAATTGTACAAAAATGATAATATTTATAACATTTGACATTATAGCAATTAAATTAAACAATAAAAAGGAATTAACCTGCTCAGGGCTCATGTAAATCTCTGTTCCAATATCTGAGGTATGAGTGAATGACTGTCTTGTATTATTAACACTAGCCTCATGGATCTCTGATGATGTGGCTAATCCAAAATCACCAACTTTAATGGCACCTTCCAGCGAAAAATAAATGTTTGAGGGCTAAAAAAAATTCACAAAACATTCTGCATCCAAATGATTTCATATTACTTATAGCTGAAGCATTTCAACATTTCAATAATCATAACAATAAGAACTTTATTAATCAGATGGAAAGTTAATTAACTTGGATGGTCAAAAAGAAAGAAAAAAATGGATTTTTAAAAAACGTTTACACATGAATGAAAAATTTGATCAAGAGGTGACTTAAAATATTTAACTTTATTTTATTGTAGGGTTTAAAGATAAAATAAATAAAAAAATTACCATAATCAAAATTTAAATAAAAGAATTTTTCTCAGAACAATTTGTTACTCAAAACCCTTTTCATTCATCACTGGTTTAATATAACACACTTTGTTTAGGAACTTAACTTGGGTTAGTACATCAATCCACAAAAGTATATTCACAGATAGATATACAGTGAAACTTTTCTTGCTGGCCATCCCTATTTGATGGACACTTTTTCTTGGAATTATGACTGGCCACCTTAGAGAAGTTTCACTGTCATTAACAGTAAAAAAAGAATACACAACTTCAAACAATCTGCAATAAAAACTGAGCATGGCAACTAGTTTCAAAATAATAATATAATTATTCATCAGGCTAGGCAGCATTAGGTGTGATTCTCTATAGATATTTGAGAATTATCTATAGATACAATCATACCCCAGTCTGATGAAGAACTACATATATTAGTTTGAAATTATTAGCCATTTTGTTTATTTTATTCCAGATTTTTAGAAAGAGTGTGTTCTTTTGCATACTTTATAAGTTCCAACTAAGGAAGAGTAAATCACAATAGTTCACATTTAGGTTAGAATTTAGTACAATAAAATTTTAAAAACAATTCAGGAACATACAAAACTAAACAATTTTAAAATTGTTTCTCCAAAAAAGAAAATGCAATGTAGGAACTAAATAACGCAATGAAAACTACAAATAATTTACAAAAAAAGAAAAAGGAGGAGGGGGGAAATGTATTTATAAGGAAACAGCATTTATTCAAACAAATTTTGAAACTCACTGAAAACACATTTGAAATAAAATTTGAAACAAAAATTTTGTTACCTTTAGATCTCTATGCATCAATCCACAGTTGTGAACATAATGCACTGCTTCAACAATCTGAGAAAATATTTCCATAACTTTATTATACTCTCGGCAATCACAATGATGATCAAGCCAATCCCTTAAGCTCTCTTTCTGACACAGCTGCATCTGTGAATAAATGTAATTACTAATAGAGATAAAAGCAAAAGCCTGACAGTAAATACTACAATATTACTTCATGGACTATACATTCATGGAATAACCCCTTTTTTTTTAAATATATACCATGCAACAGACTTAGATGAATAATTTTTTAATCTTTCAAGAGAAAAGAGGTCCTCATCAAATTCACTTACTGTTATGAGTTACACTGCATAAACATATAGAATGTGTAGCACAAAATTATAGCATAACAATATTGACTTAAATGACAGTATCTTTAAGCTTTTTTCTTTCTGTTTAGATTGATTGATTGACTAAAATATTGTTTTTAATATTATAGATAATTATTCTGCATTTTCTTTTCATGAAATAGACATTTATACATGAGCTTAAGTTTTGTAGAATAAAAATTAGTTTATGCTCTACATCATATGCAAAAAAATAGATTTTATGCTAGGTGTACAATAAGCAAATAACAAAATGTGATAACAATGTGAACTTAACTAAACATGGCATATTAATAAAGATACATACTTCGTCAACTTTGTACTTTATTTAAATGAAACTGAAAACAATATACTAATTTCTTTTCAGCAAGAACACAAATTAGTATATTGTTTTCAGCTTCATTTTTGAAATTTATATGATTAATTTTGTTATTTATTTCAAAAGTGAAATAAGTTAGCTAACAGTTAGCCAATCTCTTTGCCTAGCTTACTCAGCCACTAGGTTATCCCACATAGCTATAATGCACCATCTATAAATAAGCATATATGGACTAGAAAATTTCTTATTTATTGAAAATTTTATCTATTACTCTCACCCAGAACTTGTATTTCAATTCAAGCCAGGGTATTAAAACTCCTACCAATCAATAAACAAATAACCCTATTGCACAATTGAAATGTATTATTTTAATGGTATTAAGCTTTCAACTTCCATATTTAATATCAGGACAGACAATATGAGTTTAGTCTTGGCCCTTTAAAAATTTTTTGAGCTGAATGTCAGATATGCCTTTCCAGGAGTCTCTGAGATTTATTTTAAATGTAAAAAGGTTTATCATAGTGTATCCCATTTATATATAAAAAATTTCAAAACCATACACTACTCTTTTCACTTACTTTTATATGACTAAGTCAAAGTGAGGCAACCGACAAAGTCTGACTTTATTCCTGAACTTGAAAAAAGAAATAAACTTGATGTATAATTTTACAGGGCACTTAGCTGAAACAGAAAATTTTAGTGCACATCAGCTTCAGGAAAGCAGACCTAGCATTGACTGATGATCAAGAGCTTAACTGCATATAGGAAGCAGACAGAATTTCTATGTGGAGGGACTTTGCAACCATGATGCTATAACTAGGGTCAGGCAAGTGCTGTGAGGTACACAACTAAGATAAAGCTATTATTGAACTTAAAAGTTCTAAATGAAACTTATAATCGCTCAAAAGGGCTACACAAGGTAGCTGAGATGTAATTCAGTTTGCCCATTGTATGAATGGTAATGAATGAATCGGTTCTGAGGTCAGCCGGCCCTAACCAGTTCTTTGTTAGAATGTCAAAGAAATTTCATTACATTAATAACATATTTGCAATTCCCAAAACTGTTTAAATTAAAGATGATAAAATATATATCCTATGTGTAATAACATGACTCAAAAACTAATGAGATCAAAAAGGCCAAGACCAACTCAACTTAAACTGTCATAGCAGGTGTCTAACAGAACAACAAAAAAAGGCCAACTCTTTGATAAATTACAGCGTCAGTTAGCCACATTTAAAGCTGATCAATACTGAGCAACATTGAAATTACTGCATCAGACTCTTCAGAATAGCAGGAGAGGCATACTGCCAAACTAATGCCTGACCTTAAAAAAACTAAACAAGTATGAACTATGATACTTTGAACCTTTCTTCCTAGTTCTGATACAAAGCCTCCTAATTACTTTCACCTTTTCACAAAACTGTATGATACTTGGCAAGAGAAAAGGAAAACCTTCAAACTGCTCTTTAACCAAAAAGAGCAGTTTGGTTAAGAGCAGTTTGGCGGCCCTGATTTAATAAAACTGCTCTTTAACCAAAAAAAGCAGTTTGAATAAATCAAGAAGTATATGATGGGGGAATATAAATATTTGTCATGCAATGCTGATTAAAGATAAAATGTATAGATTAAAGATAAAATGTTTAGCTCAAATATCTTAATTGGTACTGGTGTCTAAGCATACTTATGTATTTTTAAAAAGGGTTAAGAGTACTATAGACATAGATTATATAAAAAATTATAATACATTAAAAGGGCAAAATATCTTACTCTAAATTTTAAAAAAATGAAATGAAATAATATAAATAAATAAATAAAAATAAAATAAATAAAAATAATAAAAATGTGATTACATATGCATTTCAGTTCAGATGAATTCTACTAACCTTAATAATCATCTTAAAAGAGCTAATATTGAAGTGATACAGCTTGAAGGAAAAATACTACTACTTTTGTTACACACATATGTCATATCTATTGCACAGCCAAATTTTATAGCATTTAAAATCATTAAAATACTTAACATTTTCATAATATGAACAATTTATACAACTTGCAGTTAAAAAAATCAGTCAGTTCACCATAACAAATATAGTCTAATTTTTTATATTAGTTTCACTTTTCATTTACTTAAATTCAAGTTGAATACATTTAAAATTAATGCATCTTCCCCTCAAAAAAGAGGAGAATAGAATAAACAAACTGAAAACCTTTGCTCACCATATTTATATATATAAAAAAAAACCTTAATTTACCAATAAATATTTTTATGTGCTATGAAAGCAATAATTTTTTTTTGTTCATTTGATTTTAAAAAGACTCATGTTTTTTAATTTCTTTATCTCACATATTCCATACAATATTTATGTTTAACCATACGTTGCTCTTATGTTTAGCTTCATCTCTATATTTTGACCCTTTCAACATAAGGATTATATTAATGAATGTGTGAAAAATAACATGTTTGGTGATATTAGTTGTTTGAAAACAACTGATCTTGCATTTATGGTGCGTGGAGCCCTAATTGCAGATTTCTATTAATTTTTACGTTTGTCAGTGGCTTCTAACTATACTTTAATTTTTTTCTTTTCTAAAGAATCTTGCATTTATGGTACGTGGAACTCTTAATTGCATATTTCTATTAATTTTTTTGTTTGTCAATGCCTTCTAGCTATACTTTAATATTTTTGCTACAAAATCTTGCATTTATGGAGACATTTATTATGCAGATATTAATTATGGAGATGTTTATTGCTACAGAATCTTGCATTTATGGTGTGTGGAGCCCTAATTGCAGATTTTTATTAATTTTTACGTTTGTCAGGGTCTTTTGCCTATACTTTAATACAGGGGTGTCCAACCCGAGGGCCACATGCGGCCCAAAGCAAGTGTTAGTGCGGCCCAGAGAGAGAGCTCAAAGCAAAAAAAAAAAATATTAACAGCCTGCCTTGATATAAAAAGTAATGCGGAAAAGGAAAAAAATGGACCATGTATACAAATCATCTTCAAAATGGTGAATTTTATGAAGGCTTGGGGGATTGATTCATCGCCAGTTTCAGGAATTTCTTAAAAGCTTTGATGCTGAATATGGCGATACTTTTAAGAAATAAGGTAGCTCAGTGGAGAAAATATAAAAAAGGTTTTATAGCCTACTTGATGATATCAAATAGTTTATGACATTCAAAAGTATTCTGTGCCAGAACTTTATGATAACTGGCTTGCAGATTTAGCAGATTTTAATAGATCTGAATGCCCATTTAAATGACTCAAACACCCGTCACTTCATGGATTTTACTTCAGTATAAAATCCATAAAGTTGAAATTATGGCAAGCCAAATTAAATGTTAAAAATTTTTTGCATTTTGAGACGCTGACCAAGCACAATTCTAAAAATGTTATAAAATACACATCCTTACTTTCTAATTTAGTACAAGAATTTAAAATTGATTTGGGAAAATAAACAATGGTTATTTTTGTATGTTTTCTACTCTATTTACAGACAATAGAGATATAATGCTAGTAAATTGTCAAATGGAATGCATAGAGTTGCAATCTGAATTCTAACTTAAAAAGAAATTCAATCGAGTCTCTTTGTTGTACTCATAAATCATACCTGCCCAGATATAAATATCCTTCACTATAATTTTAAAAGTACAACTTAATTTCTAGACCTATAAGTAGATACATATAATTATAGTACGAGAAAAAAAAATCCAATATTTGTTACAACATACCTGCATAACAGTTTTAACATTTCAACTACAGGAAGGGAGCAAGAAAAAGTTTTCATGGTAGTTTCACGTAATGAAATTTTCAGGAGGCTGTTTGTACCTCTTTCAATACCAGTAGTCTCATACGAAGATTCACCTTCTAGCTTACGTTTCATGGTTTGGTAACGTGCTGAATCTATTAATGTCACGTTTGCCTAAGTGATAGTGGACACTTTGCTGAAGATTTATGTGTTTCAGGGTCCAGGAATCCACAGCCAGTATGTGGGAGGTTGGGGAAAAAAAAGAGTCCCTGTCTTTGTTTGTCAGTGGAGAAAAGTGAAATTGAATCCGGACGGGTAAAGATTCCCCCAGGTCAAGCTAATAGGACAGTGTTGTGCTAGAGTGTTTAAGGGGAAACTATTATGTATGTCTAACAAAGAAAGGGATGCATTTTACGACTGTATTCCATCCCATCTTATCACTCTTTCATTAAAAAAATGAAGAAAAAACTTCGTGCCTTTTGAGGTTTTAACTGGTTTTTTTTTTGGAAAAATGAAAGGAAAGTAAAGAGTGCAAGATGATTCTTAAAACCAGTGGATTGATTCTTTAAAGCGAAAATTTTAACATGGAAATAATACATTTGTTTTTTGTTTTTGCGATATTGATTCTTATAAACAGTTGATTCTTATAACCACTGATCTCTATAAGCGGTGGTTACTGTATTTTCAAGAGTGAAGCATACTAAGAGTCAAATTAGAACCAAAATATCGGATGAACATCTTAACAACACCATGAGAATTGCAACCACTTCAATCGACCCAGATACTGAAGCTTTAGTTTTCAAATTCAATGCCAAATATCACATTAATTTTATGACTCCTATAGTTATCTTTTTAATTATAAATAAAATTTATAATGAAATAAATACATATGTTAACTATACATTATACTTTTTTACTCGTCATCAATGTGGCCCAAGGAAGCTAAAAGGTTGGACACCCCTGCTTTAATACTTTATTTTTTTGTTGTTGAATTATTTACATTTTACTTAAATTCAATTCAAGCAATACTTTATTTATACTGTGTTTAATTTTTCATGCAGAGTTCACAAGGCAAAAGGCAATTTGACATTTTTACTTTTCAGGTTTTAGTGGTACAATGATGAAAGGCTGAATCTATCGAAATTCTGAGATGTGTATAACATTTCACATGTTTTTTTCCTATGTTATGTATACTGTGTTTAGTTTTTAAGTTGACATTGGTTAACAAACATTCATATTAAACCCCGAATCAAGAAACATAGTTTATGAAGATACTTTGAGATAATATTTGGATGTTTAATTGGACAGAAATATATATGTAGTTTAATAAGGACAGGATGTTTCTAATATTGCTACAGAATCTTGCATTTATGGTACGTGTAGCCCAAATTGCAGATTTCTGTTAATTTTTTCATCAGTCAGTATCTTTAACCAATACTTTAATACTTTTTTTTTTGGGGGGGGGGGCTACAGAATCCTGCATTTATGGAGGTATTTATATGGACAATTAGACATTTTTACTTTTAAGCTTTTAGTGATTTATTATAAATGTATATATTTTATGATATTTATAGTTATTAAATCTATGTTATTCATACTGTGTTTAGTTTTAAAATTAAATTTTGTTAACAAACATTAGACAATTTGACATTTTTACTTTTAAACTTTTATTGGCAGGATAATGAAAAGCTGAATCTACTAAAATTCTGAGATGTGTATAACATTTCACGTTTTTTTTAATGTTATTTATGCTGTTTACTTTATTGAATATTTTTGAAGGGCAGTGAATTTTGTAGTTATTTGGTGTTATTTAAAGTTAATTTTCTAATATTACTCCTTTTTTTTTTTTCATTAATCCTTTTTTATTGGGTTAATTCCCAGTATACAGATTACCGTTGAAACTCTCTCTTTGGAATATTTCTGTGATATAATTGTGTTAAGCTTTGATTACTGCTATTCCATGATTGCCGAAGGGAGCGGGTCCCTAAACCGACCGGCTAGACGGGCGAAGCACGGCTAAGTAAATTTGACATTTTTACTTTTCAGATTTTAGTGCTACAATGATGAAAGGCTGAAATTCTGAGATGTGTATAACATTTCACATATATTTTTTCTGTTATTTATACTGTGTTAATTTTTAAACTAATTTTGGTTAACAAACATTCTTAAAATCCCGAGCATTGCCGGGTACTTCAGCTAGTAAATATATAAATTAAAGATGTATTACTTGAATATATAGATATCCTCTGGGAACCTCCTTGGAAAATTTTGTACTTGCATTACTGTTACTTGCATTTGATGAGAGTTCTTGCTTTGATGAACATATGAATTCACTTACTTTTTTAGAAAACTGTACTGCACGTTTCCTACATGTAAGTGGTTGTTTATTATGCAATGTAAATCCATTTTTGACATTATGAATATCATTCAAGCTCTTGCTAACATCAGACAGAATATAGCATAAGTTCATAATCAGAAGGGAACACATGAAATCATTAGAAGATCTTATAAGACATAAAATATATATGAGCCACTGCTGAAATGATATTTTATCGACAACTCCACCTTCATTAATAGCTTTTTTCCAGTCTGATCTCTCTAAAACTGAAATTCCTGTAATGCTTTCATCATGAAAAAAATATGCACAAAGTACATCAAAAACTTCTAAATTCAATCGACAAGAAACTAATTTATCATTTAAACTTCTAAGCATAGCACGGCATTTAATATGTTTAGGTGAACATTTGGCCTGGAAGGGAGAATCATCTTTAATAAAAACACTTTTGTTATGAGTAGATTCATGAGAGTTCTCTGAATCAGTTTCTTTTGGTAAAACAATGAGTTCACCTGACATTTCATTATCAGAACGTTCAAATACAATGGAAAAACTATCATTACTTTCTTTACTGTTACAATGAACATTAGAATTATCATGGCTGGCATCTGAGCTTGAATCTTCATCTGATAACCTCTGTTCATCTGATGAGCTCTGCTCAGTTTTAGATAAAGAACTCTGGCTGTCAGATGATGAAAAAGAATGTCCATCAGAATTTTCAGCTGAACTATATCCACTAAACTGAAAATCATTGTTTAACAGATTATCTTCAAAATACATAAGAGGATTCTGATTAAGTTTCATTTTTAAATTAAAGTTTGAAACCTTCAGCTTCTTAGATTTTGGAATGACATTTTCTGAGTCTGAAGCAGTCTTTTTACGTTTTGAAGATAGTTCCTTAGGTTTATTACTTTCACTATATTGTGTATCACTTGAAGTAGATATTTCCTGTGATTCAGTACAGTCACTGAAAAAAAAAAAATAATAACAATGACATCTTGGATATTAGCTACATTTGATACCTTTTATTCCAAGTTTAAATATTAAAAATAAAGACTAATAATAAATTAATTTTAATACCATTTTTAACTTTTCTTATAGTAAAAAAGATATTGCATCAACAGATCTAACAGATCATGTACAAATTTCTGAAATCTTAAAAATATATAAAAAATCATCATCAAATTGGATATCAAACTATTTTAGTATGATATTCCCAAAATGATCAGGACTACATATTTTATCTTAGTTTCTCTTGAAAACTATATCGAGAAAATATAAAGCTTCTTTCGTCATTACTCTTAATTAGAATTTTTGAAAAGTTGTGAACTAAAAGTATAAAAGGACAGTCATGTTTAACTATGAATATTGGTCCAATGTTGTTTTCAGGATGTGCTACTATTTTGTAACAAAGCTTAGACATGAAGAAATAAATTTTGCTGAAAAATGAAACAATATATATTTTATGACGGGTATGAACTCATGTGAGAAATTTCCTCTAGTTAAAGGAGGAGATTTAGGACATACTTCCAAAACATAAACTAACAATCTCTTTTCATTTTATACAGTTGGTACAAAATATGTTCAAATGTATTTTTCCTCATTCATAATAAACTCATATCAAATACACACTAAACCCCCAATCTGAAACTGCATTTCTTTAAAGGCAACATCTTATAATATTGACAGGCAATTGTAAAAATAAATGGGAGCATTTAAAAGACATACTGAAATCAAACTGTAAGCAGAGTCAGCTAAGTATACAGAAGAGTAACTGAAGATCGTAAAGGTGATAATTCAAAGCAAAAGGCACTATACCATATGAGCTGTAATTGTTTGAGTTTGTTTTAAGAGATGTGATTACCGATTGGTGTTCTAGGCTTAAAATGATACAGAATAAACACTAGTATATTTTGAGATGCATCCAGAAAGTTAACCATAGTAGTTTATAGTACTGATTCTTAAATTTGAAATTTTTTCTTACACAAATGAGATAAACCTCAGTGTTAACAAATAAATAATAAAAAAATAAAATTAAGATTTCTACATCATTTCTATTTCATAAAGCATAAACTATACTCACCGAATATTAAACTCTTTGTCAATCGCTTCTTGCCAACCAATAGGTGGATACTCAGTCCAAGCATTAAAGTATCTCACTATACCATGGTGATCAAGTTTAGCTAAAGCTTTTACTTCTCTTAAAACCTTTTCATATTGCATACTAGAGAAAGAAGATATAAATATATAAAACATATTCAACAAAAAATTATTTAAATTTTATTTTAAGTATAGTCTTAAAATGTTGAGGAATATGTTTATGTTTAAAGATGAAATAAAGAAATGACACTACATAGACTCAAAACTTTAAAAATACTTGAGATATATTATTTAAAAGCAAATTAATTATAACAACGTAGATAGAATTATAACAATGTAGCAGAGAAATATCCTTATGACAACTTCTAAAGCATACTTAAAATGTTTATAGCAATGCAATGCCTCAAAACTACTAAAATTTATTTGATAAAAGAATGTCATACGGATATGACAATAGCGTCAAGGCCAAAAGTAGAAGAGGGTAGAAAGTTTATGGCCGTAATAAAATGGACCACACACAGGAGATTCCAGCCCCAGGCCAGGTTGTAAAAGGGTCCAGACCCGTGGGAACGATGAAACAAGGATCACAAGGATAGCTACGCCCCTAACTAGGAATGGTCACCAAAGAATTTATAATTAAAAACCCAAGCGAAAGATGGCATGAGGATGTCGTAAAAAGGGAATGGAGACACCAATGATCCAGAGTGGATGGAACGAAAAATTAAATAAGGGAAGAAATATTGAGTAAAAGAAGAGAGAAGGAGCCTGCTTTTATATATATATAAAAATGAATTGCCCGTTGATAGACCTGGGATGAGGCTGGTGTTACTACACGAGCCGAATATAAGCGAAGTTAGTCGGAGAGTTTGGCGTAGCGAAGGAGGGCTGTTGAAACGAAATAGCAAATATAGAAAAGTATTGAACATGAAGCTGAGATTGGAGATGAGAAGTGATAGTGCCATTTAAAGTAGAAGAGATCAATGAAGAGAGTGAAGCGTCAACCCGAGACGATGCCCCAGCAATCAACTTAAGTCCTGTGATCCTAAGCTTGAGATGTCAAAGACCACGATACTACTGCCAAATGAATGATTTGCGACAGTGCCCGACGTAAACATCAAATGGAGGTAATGTCTTATTTCCCAATTTGTCGTAAGCCATGCTGCCTTCTCCTAAGTAATTAATGATAACTCGGATATTGATAAATATTGAAGTAATGCTAAATATTGATGAAGTATATATATAGGACAATAGTGCGTGCCATGTAGTAGAATGATGACAATTATTAATTGTGTTAAGTATATGTAGTGGAAGAATAATTAGTAATTAATTGAATGTGCAAAATCTATTTAAAGTTTGATGATTATTTTGATTATGAGTGTGCATATATATATATATACAGATGGTGGACAAAATAATATGAACACCTGTGAAATAATGGAAAATCTTTATTAATAGGGGGTTGGACCACCCTTTGACTGAACTACAGATTTAATGCGACATGGGATAGATGCATAAAGGTCATGGACAAAATTTAAAGGAATATTAAGCCATTCCTCCTGCAGAGCGGTCTCTAATTCCGAAAGTCCGGATGGAGGTGAAAATCGGGAACGAAGTTTGGACTCCAGATATTGCCATAAATGTTCAATAATATTCAAGTCCGGAGACTGAGGGGGCCAGGCGAGATGTTCAACTGCATCGTCATGCTCTTCGAACCATTCTTGAACACACCTAGCAGTGTGGATAGGGGCGTTGTTGTCTTGAAAAAGCAGTCGCTCTCCGGGGAGTACAGTCTGGACAAAAGGATGGACATGATCCCCTAGAACGCTTATAGTGATTGGATTTGATCCTCCCTTGCAGAATAACAAGTGGCCCAAGACCGCACCAAGATATCGCACCCCATACCATAATAGAGCCACCCCCATGCTTCACAGTCGGAAAGAGGCATTCAGGATGAAATGCTTCTTTGGGCGTTCTTCAGATATAAACGCGTCCGGTCATCTGAAATAGGGTGAATGACGATTCATCTGACCATATTACCTGTTGCCACTGCTGTGGGGACCAGCCTTTGTGATCTCTGCACCATTGGTGTCGTTTGAAAGCATTAGTTGCTGTCACCAAGGGTTTACGAATTGCCACTCTGCCATAAATGTTCGCAGTATGAAGTTCCGTTTTCACAGTTTTTGTTGAACCAGGGACCTGGAGACGACTGTTCATTTCGGATGTTATCTCGGATAACGATTGCTTGTGCTTTCGGGCTACTATACGCTTCAAGACCCGTCTATCCCTATCAGCAAGCTTGGACTTTCGGCCACTGTTGTGCTTTGAAGACGTCGTCTTACCCTCTTTCGTGTAAGCTGTCATAACGGCTGATACCGTACTCCTTGCAAACCCCAAAAGGTTTGCTGTTTCCATAACCGATGCTCCAACTATCATTCCTCTTTGGAACTCTGATAGGTCTGACATTTCAACTTATCACAGACAGTTTGATTGAAGCATGCAACGTAGGTGACTGCTGTTGAGAGACTGATACCTTCCTCTTCACGCTCACTTGGCGGCAGACTTCTGTTGCAGGTGACGTGGCTGTCCTGCAGGTGTGAAATACGTCATACTTTTTCACAGGTGTTCGTATTATTTTGTACTCCATCTGTATATGTGTGTTTAATGTTCAATAAATCAATTTGTTAATTAAACTCAGAGTTAAACTGTAATTGTCACAACAAATTAATCAATGAACTACCACAATACGAAAAGGGGATATTTTGATTGTACATAACATATTGAGATATATAGACGTTAACCTTAATTAATATAATTAATTATTAAGAACTCTGCCCACAACAAATATACAAAATTATTTTAAATAATATCCCCATCACAAAGAACATCCAAAAGCATCAAGTAAAGCTATCAAATGAAACATTAGGTGTTTTGCATGTTAGCGCTTAGTTTATCATGAATAAAGTAAATTAAACACAATATATTTCAAAACCATGAGAACAACAAATTTTTTGTTATTAAATTTGATTGTTGTATAGTGCTTCATTGAAAATTATGCAAAGGCATAATATTCCTAACCTCAATGATTTGACTGATATTCCTTTTCAGCTGAAAAGACTCATAGTAAACCCAAATGCCCTAATACAGAATACAATAATGCCATACAGCTACGATTTTCAATGGAAATACATAAACTATGCTAACTCATTAAAAAAAATTAAACACTGCACAATATTAAAATATTTCAAACTTACCCTTCCAGACATGAAGCAGTATATACAGTGGAATCTCGATCGATCGTTTTCGGATCCATCGTTTTTCTGTATGTGTTGTTCATTTTATCCAGTCCCAACGATCATATTGCTTTGTTATGTTTATGCATGTATCGTTTTTCCGCATTTATCGTTCATTTCAATCGGTCCCTTGAAAAACGATAGATCGAGATTCCACTGTATTTTAAAAAAAGAGAGAGAGCAAGAGAGAGAAAGGTAAGAGAAAGAAGTGCGGATGGAGGAGGAGGAAGGAGAAGAAAAATATGTTATCCTATCTATTACCTTATTACACTATTATTGAAATTTTCAAGCTTCCAGCACCTAAAAGTTAGATAATTGTCTGAATGCATGAAGCAAACATACTTTAACAAATCTTATTTGTTCCAAAACACTTTCCAGTTGGTTTATTTTTTCACTAAAGAGGCAGCTAAAAATTTATATGGTTTACATTGCCTTGCAATATACAGTCATATATATTTCACAAGCAGTTAAAAAGTTTATTTTTTCTATTCTTTTTTTACCATTTCGTTTTTCATATTTAAGCATCAGATAAAATATTTTAGGTTTCTATGATTAAGCATGGCATATCCAATAATCAAAATTTCATAAAATAAGAATAAATAAATGAGGCCACAAAAGAGTATCTCCTCATTAATTTCTCCTTGGAAAGTTCTCATTTGTAAGTCTAATGGATATTTGAAAATCAATGTAGTGACTAGGCATTAAAACTTCTTACTTCAGCATCTACAGTGATGCTTTTCTTTTTCTTTTAAACTAAAGCAACTCTAAAATTGTGTGTCCAGGAGAAAAATATTTCACATTGCTATTTTGAAACATTCACTTTAAACTTTCCAAAATATTATTTGATATGTAAAGACTTCAGATATTCATAATGGACTCCATTACAAATACTTTTATGAAAAATTTCTTTTAATGAGTTTTTTTATTCCAAACAATAAAGTAACAGAAAATAATAAAACAATGATACTGATTTTGACAACAATGTTTGAATAGTACATTCTGGAAAATATTTCTAGCCTTTGTTACAACCATCAGCAGCTTAAAATATTTAGAAATTAGCTCAGGTTGATTCCCCTTTTGCAGGATAGCTGTATGAACAGAACAATTTAAAATTTTTCAAAACAAAATTGAAATTTGAAAATCTGACTGAGAACTTTATTATATTTTGTATTTATATCCCAAAAATATACAACTTATAACAAAATTAAAATTTTAATAATTTTTTCATACAACATATAAAACAATTTTCCATTAATAGTTTTATAGTTTTTACGTTTCCTATATGAATAACACTTTAAATTGATGCTTCCAATTAACTTGTATTGCTTTAACTCTTAAATGCATAAGTTGAATATAAAAAAATGTCTGTATGCAGTGGCTCCCAAAAGAGTTCATACACTTAAGATTTTTAATGAAATAGGGTCTATTCATTAATTAAAATTAATATTTCAGAATGGGCATTTAATAATAAGATCTATAATCTATTCTTAACAAAACTACATGAAATATTTTAAAAACATAGTAAAACTTTATTTTTAAGAAACAAATAATCAAAAAATAACAAAAACTTTATCTCACAAAAGTCATTGTACACTTGCAAAAAATCTCTACATATTAATAAATATTCTAATTTTTCGTTAAATTAATATTTAGTAGGATATACTTTAGCATCCACAACAGCTTTTAAACGTCTGGGAATAGATTGCACTAGTTCTTTTGTAATTTCTGCATCAATGTTCATCGATTCTTCTATCATAATTGTTTTTATTTCGCTTTTCGTGTGAATGTCGTGCTTTCGTACTCGAACCACCAGTTCTCTCCAAATATGTTCTATTGGGTTTAAATCTGGCGACTGAGGTGGTGTTTTCAAAACTTGTGGACAATTATAGAGACACCAGAGGTGAACGTTGAGAGCCATGTGCTTAGGATCATTATCTTGATAAAAAACAAAGTTGTTTCCAATTCCCAAATTTTGGGCTGATAATTTTAAATTGTCTTTTAAAATATTTATATAAACAGCATGATTCATTACGCCATCAATAAATACCAAATTACCTAGTCCTGATGCTGACATGCACCCCCACCATCATGCTTAATAGTTCCTACTAAGTTCTTGGGATTAAGTTCCTCATTTTTTCTTCTCCATACAATTATACACCCATCGAAACCAAAAAAATGTTAAACTTGCTTTCACCAGCAAATAAGACATTATTCCAATACATTTGGGGCTTATTTATTGATAGTATGAAGGAAAGCCTAAGCTTACTGTTTTTCTCACTCACAAAAAATTTTCTACAGGCAGAACGCCCATGTAATCCAGCTTCTCTGAGAACTCGTTGAACAGTTTCAGGTGAAATTGAATTAGAAAATGTTTCATTAAATTCTGCAGAAACTTTTACAGCACTAAAACATGGATTTTACACAAATTTTCTAATTATAAATCTCTGATCATGTTTTGTTAACTTTGCCGGATGACCTTTTCTTACCTTGTTTTTGATCTGATTTTCTTCGTTAAAGTGTTTTATCACATACTGCACAGTAGAATGGGATAAATTAAGTAATTTAGCAATATTCCGAACTGATTTACCACTACTATGATGAAAAATAATAAATTTTTGAATGCTTTTTGTTGTTTCTTTACGACTACGAGCCATTTTTAAATAATAAATAGAATATTATGGAGTTGGCAAGCAAAAATTAAAGCCAAATGATATTTTAAATGCCACCACAATTCAAAAATAAAATGAAAGTCGATAATTTTAATTATGAATTTATCCGAAAATATTTCAGTGTACGATGGCTTTTGTGAGATAAAGTTTTTGTTACTTTTTGATTACTGGTTTCTTAAAAATAAAGTTTTACTGTGTTTTCAAAATATTTCATGTAGTTTTGTTAAGAATAGATTATAGATCTTATTATTAAATACTCATTCTGAAATATTCATTATAATTTATGGATAGACCCCTATTTCATTGAAAATCATAAGTGTACGAACACTTTTGGGAGCCACTGTATATATTGGTAAAAACCAGAGACCATCAATTTTTCTTAGTTTCAAAATGAAAATTTCATTGGAAATATGAGCAATACAAGGTTAATTTATTAAAAAAAATTAGCTAAAAATGAACATACTTGTTTAACTGATCATGTAAACGTATTCTTTTAACGGCATATCGGCAATCATCAATTTTGTTTTTGACATCCATGACAACACCAAATCCACCCCTTCCAAGTGTAGATAAGAATTCAAAATCCTGATGAAATCTACAAAAATAATAATGAAAAAAAGGAATGAGAAATTTTTCAATGAGTTAAAATTGACACAGAGGCTTATTATGAATATAATATCCTACCTAGATCTGAATTCCTTATCAACAGCAGTACCATCTTCATTTAAAGCAATATCTTTAGATGATATGCAAGTAATATCAAATTCTTTTTTCTGGAAGAGCAAAAGCAAAAAGTGAAAAATCAAGTTAGGGTAGAAGATTTTTAAAAATATCATCCATATATCTGTACCTTGGAACAAAAAGGCTCAATGTCCATTTTAATCAAATGTCAGTTCATCAATGTCAGAACATAAATGTCAGTTTGAGAATTTTTACAAATGTTGGCCCTTTGAGAGGGCATTGGCTCTTTATACAATTAATGTACACTGCTCAAAACAATTAGGGGAGCACATGGTTTTAACGAAATTACGCAAATACTTACACCGATAAGTAACATAAGTCTTAGCTGTTCGAGGAGACCACACGCCATATTAAAAATCTTGCATCATTTTTATCAACACTTTTTTTTATCATTTACATGTAACCAAATTGTTGCCCTAAATCATTTTTTCATGTTTTTTCCATATTTTCAAAGAATTAAAGCTTAATTACAAATTTTTTTACGTCCTTTTTTCTGTATTGCACATTGATACGCGTGTACTACCATTTTATGCCAATACGTGATTGTCTCATACGGATTTCTTAACTTGTTTGCTTGCTCCCCTAATTTATTTGAGCAATGTATATCCTACCTTGAGTTCACTTGTGCAGTTCCCTCAAATTTCAAAGTTTTGGACATTGGTCCTTTTTTTTCCAAGATAGAAATATATTTATGGGAATAACATTAATTAAAAACAATTTAAAAGATTTATTTATATAACTAGGATACATGTCTGCTGACTAAGTTGAACAAGAAAATCATTAATTCAATATATGAGGCGGTGAAAGACAAAGTGATGTAAGTCAGTAAGTTAAGTCCAAAGCATTTTACTGCAAAAACTACAAAAAAATTCCACTATAAATTGAACAAATTATAATTCATAATAATTATTTGCAATTCCGCTGTAAATTGAACATGGAGATTACATTTTTGCCCTCAAATAAAAAAAAGTTGAAAATCTGACTTCCATCACTTTGTCTTTCGCCGCCTCATATGATTTTCATATAAATAAAAATTCCCTCCATTTAAATATGTTTGCAAAGTAACAAACTTAGAGTGTTTATTTTTTAGTGATCTCTCTTTCATTCATTTACACGAACTTTAAAATATATATTCCAAAGTTATAATTAATCTACCTATTTATAAACTGCAGCCATTCACCTTTCATAAGATTTTAATTTCATAATAAATTTTGACCGCATTTAATTATTTTTCATTGTAACTAGAAAAAATGCCACTCTTCCCCCCCCCCTAAAATATCACAATTTATAGATAGTAACAGGTAAAATATTTAAGAGTGGGGGGGGGGGACTTAGTAGTGCAAAATAGAAGTTAAAGATTTTTAAGATAAACAGAAGAGCCAGTTTAATCCAACATTTTTGACTTAAACAATATTCTTAAAAAAAGCTCCAATTGCTAATACAAGAAAACATACAGTGTGAGAATTTTTTAAGGTACTATTCTGTACAGTTAATGTCCACAAATAGCAAATCTGTGATTAATGAATGATTTTTCCCCCATAAACTTAGATTGCAATAAGCATCAATAAAAGAGAAGTATCATCAAGAAATGTAAATAGTTTGAACTTCAATTAATTTTTAAACACCTTTAGACTTGTGCCAATAACAAGATAAACAAACAAACAACAAAATGTTTCAAAGTATTTACTTTAATAAGCATTAAAAATTAATCCTAAATAAGCATTAAAATTTCCTGAAATAAACTCTTACTATATAAAAGACTGAATTTAATAAGAGCAAAAAAATCACAATATAGAGATATCGAGCTAAGTTCAATCTTTTAAAAGTTTGTAACTACTTGCATATTAATGTGGGATAGAAAGAAGTTTGTAACTACTTTCTTTTATCACACATTAATAGAACAGTTAAAAAGTATTAAAATATTACTTACCAATATCTTTTGTATTATTAGTGGAAGACAAACAAAGAATATTAAACATGTCAAGACAGATGCTGTAATGTAAATGCCAAGAACCCTAAAAGAAAAAATTTATTATGAATGACAAATTATTTTTCTTCAATATAAATAAAAATTAGAACACTGTGCAGTTAAAGCACAGATAACTTGCAAAATAAAGAAGTAACAAAAATGATAATTATTAATACTATGGGAAAAAATACAAGAGAATCACATTCAGTTCAAAGATACAGTAGAAATTTAGTAATCAGCACAGTACAAAAACTGAAGAGGATTTAAAAAAAAAATAAAACATAGAGATTCAATAATTTGTGGTAATCAGAGAGTGTTTTTAAGATTAGGATGGAACTTTAGAAAACAAATTTGACAGACACTCAACAAGTAAACCTGTTTGAAAATATTACATTTGCTCAGTATATATATAGGGTCAATCCTGGTTAATTGGACCAGCCGCTTACTCAGACCGAATCCTTCGGACTGAATCCCATCTCGTAACATAAGGCATGTTCATTTAATTGCACCAGCCGGTTATTAGGACCAAAATGATCACATCCCGATGTGGTCTGATTAACCAGAATCAACTGTAAAGACATTAATAAAGGCAAGAAGATTTAAGTTTTTTTGCTGAGGAAGAGTTAGGTTATTTTCAAAAATATTTTAGTATTTTAATATAATGATTTTCTGACAGCTCTGCACTGCTAGCACATAATTTGTGTGCAAAAATCCTTGTTTACTCCAAACCTCTTGAATTTTTTTTAAAAATGACATGAAGCTTACATAAGTTGGAACAGCATTATTGATTCAAATGAAAAATATATACAGGTATAATATATACTGGTGAATACATATACAGGTTAACCTGCTATAATTCATCAAAACTTAATGCTAGAAATGACATAGGTCAATCAGATAGAAGCATGAAAAGTAATATAATCCATTTCAATTTTTAATAAAAAATGCATGAAAAACATAAATTTATTAATAGCTTACCGGTAGCTTAATTTGAGAGACTCTTGATATTGCACAATATAGCTTGCATTTATGATGCAGTGTGTTCCGTTTTCAGCAACAGAATAATTCAAGTAGAAGTACGATCCATAATCAGTTGCTAAAATGATACATACATTTTATAGTTTTGAAATAAATGTTATTCCAGTTTTAAGAAATGTAACTATGGAGAAACCTTAGCAAACAGGTTAGTCATAATAGAAACAAGAAAATAACTAGTTACATACAGTGTTAACTCATTTTAAGTTATTCATGTGATCAGAGCAGAACAGGATGAGAGAAGTGACCTTTTACATACAATGCTCACTAATTATCTGAATGATTAAGAAACAAGGCTTTACAAGTTTGCAGATTTTTTACATAACTGATCAAATAAATATCTAACTCTCACAGACTTGTAAGTCCCCACCTTACCCATCCCCTTCTTCAGATCTATCATTTTTCAATTTCTAAACTTTTTTCTTGAATATGTTCAATGAGGGAGCAACACTATATAGATCCAAAAAGAAAAAAATGTAAGAATTATGGCCTACTAACAGAGAATAATATGATTTTTTATACCCTCATAAGACTGTACATAAAACAATGTTAAAGCTAAATTACAACTACTGATTCAAAATTTTCAGAGTGTTCTTTTATGAAAATGTAAATATTACCATTGAAATCCCAGCTTGCATTCACAAGATCCTTTGTAGAAGTAACTGCAACATGGGTTTCTGATTTAGGGCACACTGTATAAGGGAGAAAATAAGTTTCAGTTGAACACTTGTAATTTCAATTTTAAAATATACCACATTAATATTTATTACTAAATCAAAAGCTCATATATGACTATTTGATAACCCTGTGATACTAAACAATGGTAAAAATAAGAAATCCATGATTAAAAAAATTACTCTGTTTTGTTTTAAACAATTTTCAATACCTTAAAGAAAAATTTTCATTTGAAAACTAATGATACGTAAGTTCCAAAATTAAGTTAGATAAGTCTCTTAATTTCCAAAATTAAATTTGCATATATTACACTTCATATAAAACTGCCCACTAAAGCAAATTATTGACTCAATTTTCACATACAAAAATTTTGAATGAAATTTGTAACGTCAAGATATGCTTTTTCGTAAGTTTTTATTTATATAAGTTCTTTCATAAGTGCATTAATTTTAATTTTAGATCATAATTTCAATAAACCAAAGATATATCTAGAGGACAGACAAAATCCTTTAAAATATAGAATTGTGATTTCTAAATAAGAAAAAATATAGATATGAAATTAGGTCAAAACACTTCTTTTTTTAAAAAAATACAATACATACTATATTGTTGCAATAATATGGTAACATGTAATGAAAAAAAAATATGGAAGACATGATTCAAGTTACTTATGGTAGTACAAGTTTTGTGCCACTGTTTTACAACACAAAAAGCTGACATGGTAAAAGGGAGATTAATTTAGAAGAAAATATATGCATATCAGGGGCAGTTATCACAAAGTTAGAGCACAATATTTATTAAATATTTGACTAAATGATAAACATATTTTATATACAGGATTCTTCCTTAAGCAGTTGATTTTTCCCCCTGACATTTTTAATTTAACTAGATGATTTTGCATAAAATTTCAGTGCAATGTTCCACCGTTAAATTAAGCTTTTAAAGTTATTATCATTGTATTTTGTAATATATTTACTTCATATCCATTTAAATATAAAATTCGACAAAAATTCATAGCATTGGATTATAAATTTACTTAGAATTACTTTTGATGAATTAAAAAATTAAACAAAAAAGCATTTTGTCAAACATATATATATGAAGACTCCTATACAAAGAAACTAAAGCTTCAAATAAATTATCCATGGCAGCACTTAAAAAGTCTTCATTACACATAATAACCATAATTAAATCATGTGTAATATTACATCTCTGTATACATGTCATATATTGTGTAGTTTACATAATCATGCAAATCAATATATA
Source organism: Dolomedes plantarius (assembly GCA_907164885.2). Classification (NCBI taxonomy): domain Eukaryota; kingdom Metazoa; phylum Arthropoda; class Arachnida; order Araneae; family Dolomedidae; genus Dolomedes; species Dolomedes plantarius. The sequence continues at coordinate 85,412,089 of OU015501.1, read as the reverse complement.
GAAAGCTAGACAACAATATATTGAGACATTTGCACTCACATTTTCATTAAATAACATACAAATCTTAACAGGATATTAAAAGGGAATAAATTGTGATCAGACAGTTTTTAGCCTTTGTCTGCTTCATTGGGAAAAAGGTTAAAATTTCAGATAATTAGCTACAAAATTTTGGAATTCTATCATAATTATGTTATATCATATTTTGAAAATAAAGTAAGAAATTTATTTTCTGTGATTGAACAGAAAATTCAGGATGTTTTAGGGGAAAATCAAAACTAAAACTATGATACGCAGTGGAAATACAAGAATCCAGTTAAAAAAATTCCAGAAAACTTCAGGTTTTTAACAAAAATTGAGTTAGTGACAATCTCCTTATCCATGATAATACAGGTCTTCCAAAAATGTACAAACCCTGACAAATTTTTAGAGCAATAGAAATTTAATTACAATGTAGTTTTTTACTGTACAGTATTTTGCCCTCAATTAAATATTTCACTATTTATGACAGGATGGTTATCAATAATATACCAAATGGTGTCAAACACAGAAAAATATGTATCTAAGAGGAAAAATAGTTAAACAATAAAGATTTTTCTGAAAAAGAAAAGCATATAGGCACTAAAAACTGAACATCTATAAAAATTACATGCTCTTTAACATTACTTATATCTGTGATTCAAATAATAGATTGCTTTTATTTAAAAAAAAATTATTTATTAACTTTGTTAACATGCTTATATCAATTAAACTCAATTCAAAGAGCCTATAGAGTAAAAGAGAAAGTGGAGAAGAAATTTTAAATACATGTTAGTCACACACTTAAACAGTATAAAAAATTTAATATTTTGTCATTTTCTGTTACTGAAGAATCATAAAAGGCAAAAAATCATATACCAAATACATTATAATTAATGTTAATTAAATTGAATGCTATTTACCTGGGACAATATATGTCTGATATAATACACTTGTAGAAAGAGAATTAAAACCTGTGTCTTTCAAAGGAAAATTTTTAGATTTTTTAATGAACATCTGGTTTTCAAAGGTACCTATAAGAAAACCAGAAACTGTTAAATATTATATATATATATATATATATATATATATATATATATATATATATATATATATATATATATATATATATGTAATGTTGTGAAAATATTATTTGTGATTTCATTACTAAATTACTAATACAAATATCAGTATTTAAATATAGCAAAAATTGCAATGTAAAGTAACAATGAAAAGAACTAATTATTAAATGCAAGCACAAATAATATAACATCATTGCCAAATAAAACATATGAAATCTGCTACTTTGTCAGGCCATACACATTTATGTTATTTCTAAAAAGTAATCTAAAAGCATACTGTACATTTAACTTATAATACATTCATATCTAAATAGTCAAATTATACCATAACACAACAGAACAGTACTACCCTACATGTATGACTAGGTAGGGAGGGATGATTTAAACAAGATTAAATATCTAGAAGAATCTGCTACTCAGAAAGCATACCTTACCTGAAGGTTCAGTTGATTACACTTTATTTCCCCCTTATAAAAAGTTTTCTTTGGATATATTGCACCAGAATAAATTTAGTTGGAATGATAGTAATCATTCAAAGAAACATCTCATTACACATGAAAATCATGAACCATTAAAATCCCCTCACATAAAAAAAAAAAGTAACAGTATACCTAGTAATACTATACATACATGATTTAGTTAGATTTTATGACTAATTATTCATTATACTTTGTGATACCTGATGTTTCATAATTTCTAAATAATAGCAGCCCCTCCCCCCCCCCCAGAAAAAAAATCACTTTACTTATTCATGAATGATTGTTTAAATAAAAGATTTCATTATAATTTGGCACAACAAATTCTGCGGCATTTTAAGCAAATAATGTAATTTTCATGCAAGAATTTTCAAAAAAGAAATACATACGCTATGGTGAAAAGGTAAGTGTGCTACTTTCATGCAAAATGACACCTCTAAAAACTTATTCCCTACTAAAAAAAGCACAAGAATCTTTTTTTAAAAAGTAAAAAGTATAAAAGTAATAAAAAGTAAATTTGACTAATGTTAACATTAACTGTGCTACCTTACATTAAAAAAAAATAATAAAATATCTGGATATGAACCATACTTTAATATGCTTCAATTTCATGTCAGGATAATTTCATCTTCATTAAATGCATAATTCTTTAGAAAGTTTACTATTCTCTAATTTTGAAAAGGGTTTGCAAACCATAAAGAAAGATTTGAAAAATTAAAAGAGTTATTCAAATGCACAAATAACAAACTTGGATGCTCACCTAAAAACAATAAAGCAGATTTTTGGCCATCGTCCATCTCTACAGAGAAAAATCCAGATTCCTTGTCAAATGGGTCAAGAATTTTAACTATGCTGTCCTTTACATACCAAGCATCAGTAATTGGGACTGGAGCCTACAACAAAAATAGAAAATCCTTCAAAAACAAATAATTATACATAAAGAACAGGAAAACTTGTTTGACAAAGCTTCGAAGATTTGGTATTAACCCTTAAACGGTACAGTGGTTTGAGACAAAATAGATGGTACGGTCGGGTCAGATCTGACCTGATCTCTTTTTTGATGAGGCTTTTTGTAGAAATAAATATACAATAAGCTTTTTTGTTATATAATAACATTTATTGATAATATTTTACATGAAATAAAAACCTTTTTGTAGAAAAAATGACCATCGAATTGTAATTTTGTTAAACAAAGAAAATCTCTCTGCCATTTATAAGGAATGTTGTATATATTAGGTCTAATATGTTATTTAGTCTTGTACCAAGTTTAGACGTTAGTGAAACGAAATTTCCGAGGCAAAAAAAATATAAAAAATAATATATGACATTTTTAGCTTTCAAAATCGAAGTAAAAAAATTTTAAAATATAAAACAAAAATTACTAGTTATCATGAATAACATTTTTCAACAAAGACACTCATATTTACTGCAAATGCTCAAACTCCTGTTGCAAGACTGGCTGGTAGGTTTCCTTGTCAACTTGATCTCTTGCAATGAGAAGGGAGAAAATGGAAGGGGGAAAACACACCCTTGGGTCAGATGCAACCTGTACCGTTTGCAGGTTAAAATCCTCAAAAATCAGTACATGCTTCTTTACTTTCACCAGTCCATACAAATTAATTTTCCTTTATTCATTTACAACTGTATACAATAATCAATACTGCATAGTTCTAACACAAATCAAAACCATTTTCCCAGACATTATGATAAAATTTCTTGACAATTTTACTATAAGAATTCGGTACACACGTGTTAGACGCACCTCTTTGCTAAGTTGGCGATTTTTTTAATTTTCGTGATTTTTTGAAGTTTGGCAATTTTGTGTTTGGTGTGGCAGCCATGCGATTTGGCATGATGTTTGTTTTTTGTTGCAACCCTGTTTGCATGGCTATTTAATGGGTTGTGCTCGTGGCAATAATTATATTGCGATTTTTGATAGTACTTGTTAGTTGAATCAATCATGGCGGCTATGTTGAGTGTTAAAGATGTGGTTGCGAAGTACCAGGGACGTATTTTGGATGGTATTCGGTCAAAGTTTTCTCGTGTTAGGCATGTAGAAGGTGTGGTTATTGAGTCTTTAGTTCATGGATTTGTGCATGGGGATAGAATGGTTTTTTTTTAAAGTTTTTGTAGGATGTTGAGTTTTTAAAATCATCTTTTTTTCGTTGTAAGTGTGACTCGAAAATGAAGTTGAAAAAAAAAATAATGTTTCCGATGGCTATGTTTGGGTTTGTCGGAATAAAATTGATGGCAAAGAGTGCGGTTCTCAACGAAATTTACGTTATGGTTCATGGTTTACTTCTAGCAAATTAACATTAGAAGAGGTTTTTGTTTAACGTTTGAGATTATAAATAAGAGGAAAACATCGGATATTGAGAGGGTGTGGAGCTTTAATAGTCATACGTTAGCCGACTGGAGGCAATTTGTACATGAGTGTGTGTTAGAGTATATTTGTCGTACCTTGGAAAAAATAGGTGGGGAAGGGAAGGTGGTTGAGATTGATGAATCGAAGTTCAGGAAAAGGAAGTATCACCGAGGCCATGCAGTGGAGGGGCAGTGGGTTTTTGGAGGGGTGGAAAGGGGGTTGGGGCGTCTTTTTTTAGTTGCTGTTGGGGATAGGGGAAAAGAAACTTTAATGCAATGTATTAGTGAGTGGATTTTACCCGGTACTACTATTTATTTTGATGGGTGGGCGTCATATAAGGATATAGGGGAGGGGGGTTCAAACATTTATCAGTTAACCATTCGATACATTTTGTTGATCCGGCTTTGGGATGCCATACGAATACGATAGAAAGTACTTGGAGGCATGTCAAAGCTACATTACCTACTCATAATAGACAGGCGTATTTTCAGTTCTATTTAAGTTTATATATGTTCTATCACCAATGCGCGGAAACCGGGGATGATCCATTCAATAAATTTATTGAGATTGTTAGGGATATTAAGTGGGAGGATTGCAAAATTTCTGTTAAAACTGTTGAGTAGTGTTTTTCCTTTTTTTTTGCTATTTCTGGTATTTTTTAGGGTTTTTGTTTTAGCGCATGCGTTAATTTTCTATCTTCGGTTAAGTTAGCGGTTTATTTGAAATTAACTGTTAATTTCATTGGTTAATTTAGATGTGTTTTGATGGACTTACATGTTGGTTGATTTAAAATGTTGCATTTTGGAATGCAGGAGTTATACGTTTGAGTAAGTTAATGATATTTCCTTTTCCCTAAACTAGATTCATCAATTTCTTCCCTCTTCTCTTTCATTGAACATCTGCTGTGTTTTTCTGTAGTGTTTTTGGAAGTTTAATATACCGGCGTTCGATATTTTTGTGGGCATTTCATAGTAACGGTTGAGGATTTCTGTCATGTTTTTGGAAGTTTAATGCCTTTGTTTTTAGATATATCTGCGTATGTTTTAAAGTAGATGTTGCGGATATCTGTAATGTTTTTGGAAGTTTAATAGCTTTTCCTTTAGATATATCTGCGTATGTTTTAAAGTAGATGTTGCCGATATCTGTCATGTTTTTGGAAGTTAATACATTCGTTTTTAGATATATCTGTGTATGTTTTAAAGTAGATTTTGAGGATTTCTGTCATGTTTTTGGAAGTTTAATATGTCTGTTTTTAGATATTTCCACGTATGTTTTAAAGTAGATTTTGAGGATATCTGTTATGTTTTTGGAAGTTTAATACGTCCGTTTTTAGATATATCTGTGTATCTTTTAGAGTAACTTTTAAGGATTTTTATAATGTTATTGGAAGTGTATTATTGCCATTGGTAAGTTTGTTTTGAAATTATGTTCTTTTTGTGTTGTTATTGATATTTTGTGTATAGTTGTTATTTTAAGCTTAACATGTCGGTGTAGACATGTTTTGGCGATAATTTGGCGACAAAAATTTTTTGACGAGTATTTGGCATCAAAAAATTTTTGTCGCCAAGGGAGGTGCGTCTGGCACATCTGTTCCAAGAATTCTAGCATCAGTTAGTTTAAATCTAGTTAATTATTCTTTTGAAAGTTTAGAAAAAAATAAGATAACTTTTTCTTTCAGCTTTAAGAAAAACATTTTCCTTAACATCAGGTGTTTCTAGCAGACATTCTTTTTCTTATTGGAAGACGCAAAGCAAAAGACCACAGGAAAACCATAGATTATGGAAGAATGAAAGACTGCAATACCTTCAAGAAAACTTATGTCATCTTGCAAGTACATGGCAAATAGTTTAAACTCAAATATCTGGAATCGGGCAATAATGCCAGATATACAACATAAACAGTCACTTGGAACTCTATAATCTGAAAAATTACCACAATCACATTTTTTTCATTTCTCGGACTTTCTAAATAAATTATAAACTTACTCTGCTCAGACTTAATTTTAAATGTCCAGGTATTACTGGGTTTTCTCTGAATATAAGAATCCTAAACAGTTAATTCTGTCAGTAGTATATACATGCTGATTATTATGAAAGTGGCTTAAATAAAGAATAAATTAAAAAAATTGAGTTTATCAATTATTATGCATTGCATATTTTTACATTACCCTAATCTGAAGCTATCTTTGCAAAGTTGTAAAAATTGAACCATTAGGTTGAGTTGGTTGGTGCATCATTAAACAGAAATCAGTTCATGTTCAAACTGAAACCTTTAAATATCTTGAAAAATATATGACTTAAGCGACTTTCATAATCACTGACACAAATGTCCACATATGAGGCGGTGAAAGGCAAAGTGGTATAAGTCAGTAAGTCAAGTGGTGTAAGTCCAAAGCAGTTTACTGCAAAAACTACATAAAATTCCAATATAAATTGAACAAATTATAATTCATAATAATTATTATAATACTGCAAATTATAATTATTTGCAATTCCACTATAAATTGAACATGGATATTACATTTTTGCCCTCAAATAAAAGTTGAAAATGTGATTTACACCACCTCATATATAAATATTATTATAATACCTAAGCAATAATTAAAACTCACTTCAGACCACTTCATTTACTTACTTTAACAACAGTCAAAAATAACTTTAGACAATGTACACAAAATTTAGGAGAATGTTTAGGAGCTATGTTTTTGAAAATTAACTAAAGGACTACATACTTCCCTAGATTATAGTTAATAAGGATGCATTACACATGTTCAAAACATGAAATTTTAACAAAGGCTATACAATATTGCAATATACAGCCACTTTGCTAATTTAACAGTTTAATTATTATCTCAATACATTGAACTCTCAGTTATGCATAGTGCAAATTATCCATGCATCCCAAAGGGAAAAGATTAGAAATAAAATACTAATTGTGAGAAAGAATGTCCAAACAGCTTGTAAACAGAAGGATAAAAAATACTTTTTGTAAAGAAAAGCAGAAATTTTAAGCAAGTTTTATACTGATTTTAGTAAAAATCCTGTTAAAAATATCTGTACAAAAATACTTTAAAACCTTTTAAGAGTTCTTTTGCTGATTTAAGGGATTAAAGGTATAAAATAATAACAAACATATTGATAGAAAAATTGAAATTTTAAAGCAAGAGGCACTAATAAATATGCAGTATTACCTTAAATGACCATGAAAAATCTTGGGTTGTTTTGTTGATCATTCCAGCAAAACCATTTTGTAAAGATATCTTGTATGTATCCACATTTACAAATTCTCTATAGTTTCTTGGAATAAGAGCAGTTTCCTGAGAACCATTGTGAAATGTAGAAGTGGTATCACTTGGGACTTGGGCAGTTAACTTGACACTTAATTCACTAACCCGAAAATGCCATCTGTAGAAAATTTAAATAAAAGAATCTGAGTTTCAAATGACTATTTTCATAGATGATACAATTCTGCTTTTAGCCAGTATTATATGGTATCAGATTTCTTAGATTACCACATTGAAATATACAATAGATCTAAGATATTAACACTAGAACTATGGCATTTCGGATATACCTAGAACTACAGAGCGGGGTCATTTTGACCCCTCGTAATAAAGGCCTTTATAACCTTTTTATTTCAAATAATATGTATAAATATAACAAAGTAAGCTTTTTTTTCTACATGTGCATAACTTTAAAAATAGTTTTTTAAGAATATAGCATGCATAACATGAATTTTTAAACAATTTTCTTAAATGTACTTAAAGTAAATTGAGTTGTTTATGCATACACATTTGGAAAAGTATTTTTTTTTTTAATTAAATACGTGTAAAAAATAAAGTATAACATCATAGAAAGTAAGTTACTTAAAAGTATTTTTTTAATTTAAGATGTGTAAAAATAAAATATGAACATCATAGAAAGTTAATTATATTAGTACTTACAGATTCATTCCTTTTTACAGCAATTTACGGTGTAGTGAAAGCACTCCTTTTCTCTAGTACAATATCCACATACAGCTAAGTTACATTTGAAACATTTCACAGAAATTTTATTTTCTTTACATAATTTGATTTGGCATTTTTTACAGTTGAGAGTTAGTAATCATTCTTGGTGTGCGTACTACAGATGATTCGGTGTTAAAATACAAGTTCCTTTAAAATACAATTTTTTTTTAGCTGTTTAGCAAGAAAGAAAATTAAGTCTCGGGACTAACTGTTTTTCCCGTTACTTCCTTAAAAAGTACCCATGCATTTATCGCTGCTAAGTCAAGAATATTAAAAAACATATATACTGGCCAGTGGCATGAGGATTATTTTACCAAATACTTTCGGGCCATTTATTTGATGTACGACATCCACCCCATATTATGTCGAGTTATTAAATTCAATCACTTCTGTTATGTTTTTCATATTCTGTGCTCTTTTTTTTTCCGAATTATATAGGGTGATTAGAAGATGCACATTTTTGCTCTTTCTGCATTGGTACAATGTAAGTACACTATTGTATTTCCTTTGAAGTTAAATACATTAGAAATTGAGTCTTCTTCAAAGATATGGGAACTTCCTCTTTAGCTCTATTTATAGTCCGAACTAAACTCAGACTGTCATCTAAAAGTTTCTTGTCAAGTTTCAGCAACGTAAAAAAGCTTTCTGTTATTAAATTTCTTCCAGAGTTTTTGTATGGCTGAAGTAGATGGATAACAGTCTTTTCTCCAATGACTTATTCTTCTGGCCTGTTAGCCTCTGTGCCCGAGTAAGGTATTCGATTCATCAGGTATTTGGACTTAATATCAACAGCCAGCCATAATTTTATTCCAAAATTTTCCAGTTTACTAGGCATGTACTGAATAAATTTGCATGTTGTCTTGGTCGGAAAAAGTTGCTCATCTATCATTACATTCTCAGATGGTTTGTAGCAAAAATAACATTTCTCAATAAAAATTTTCCAGACTTCAGATATGAAAACAAATATATCATTTCGTAAATACTGAAAACTAAAGGATTTCATATCCAATCATAAATATCTCATGATTTCTACAAATCTGTCTCAACTTAGTTTCTAGAAAAAAAAATGTGCCCCAAGATTTTAACCACAAACTCCAATCCTTCCTCAATATTTCCATCTCCCCCCCCCCCCCCCCCCCCCGCCGCTAGTACTGAATTCTACTATATAAAAAGCAGGTGCTATTCTAAACAAGACTGCCTTATCTACAGAATAATAAATACATAAAACTGAAATGAAGGCGAGCTCTAGAAAATATCTAGTGTGAGGGGTCAAATTGGCCACTAGCCGTAGTTCTAGGTATAAGCAGTTACTGTAAATAATCTAACAGATAAAACTCAAAAAAATTTTGCAAGCATAATATTTATAATACTTTACAAAAAGTCATAAAATTGCAATTTTGTATGAAAAAAATATAATGTATACAGGAGGAAGAATTTCATTTAGGGGTCAAAATTACTCCTACCGTAGTTCTAGAGTTAAAAAGATATTAAAAAGAAATTAATCAAAATTCTAATTATTTTCATTGAAAAAAGGTTTTACTTTTTTTCAGCTTTACTTGAATCAATTGCATTAGCATACTGTGTAATTTCTTCAATAACTAGTATATTTTGTGGAAGTGGAGACTGGATACTGTTGCATCCATCCATTTTGCAAACATAAATGATCTATGTAGATAAATAAATGCAATTAAATATTAGCTATACGAGAAAGCATTGATATATTTATATAAAATTAGTTCTGTATATTTTCATACAGTTAATAAAGTAAAGGAGTCACCATATTGATTTTAAAAGACCATTACAAGTAAGACATAACTCTAAAAAACAAACACAGGATCCAAAGTTTTAACATTAGGTAACATTATCTAAAGATTATGTTACAATACTTCTATAGACAAAGCTACCATGCACTGAACAAACTTGAGGGTGTCAAACGTTCATGCAAAGGTGTAAAATAAAAATAATTTGTGGTTAAATGTTTAAAATTTTATTATTTAGAGTAAACCAACAGTTCACCATATACTTGAATGGATTAAAAAATATGCATGTGTAATTAGCAACAGGAAGTATAAAATATATTTTTCTACTTTGAGAACCATTTGAAGTATAAAATAAATGTTTCTACTTTCAGAAAGAGGACACGGTGGCCCGGTTGGCAAAGGTTTCAAGCCAGTGATCTGAGGGTTACGGGTTCGATGCCAATCGCTGACAAAATCCACCGCCGTGTTCACTAATGGTGCCTGGTGCACGTTACATCTGTCCTGGCTGCAGTGTTCTCTAAGTTCTCAAATCTACCTCTGGAGGTGTGGGGTCAAGTGTTCCAGTCTTGTCACTTGACTCTGTTCTAAATTACAGGACTGGCTTTTCTTTTAGGGGGTATTGCTGGCCACCTATACAGTGCCCCCTTAAATGAATGGCCAGCAGTCTCATCCTTTACTGAGAACAAATGGCATCATAGCCAATCTTCCGGGCATTTGTATTAAAATAAAACTTTCAGAAAAAATATTGATAAAATAGAATTAATTCTAACACTTTATCTCTATAAAATTATTTTCTCTCAGTTAAATATTTCTTTGCCAATATGCCAAATTTTTTTGTTAAAATAGTTGTAATAAATGTAAAAACAATTCTTGAAATATATTTTAGCAATGAAACTTACTTCACCAGTTAAACGGTTAACTCCATATAGAACTTTTATTTTTCCACCAATTACACTTGTAGATGAATCAAAATACATAGAATGACTTATAAGAGAATCTACATCAACAGGAAGAGGCTGAATTACTTTTCTCAAGTTATCATACTTATATAAACCTCCATCTAATGATGGAACTAACCATATCCGTCTACCATTTTCATAAATCTGGAATTAAAATGCATATAAGAATCAGCAAAAAATAAGTAGATGTAATCATTAAAAAATAATTAACATTAGAGTAACAACAAGCTTCAGTAAGACTAATACAGTTAAAAAGAAACAAATATACTAGAACATTTTTTAAAATTTAATTTTTATTAATTTCTAGTTCTTTGAAACATGCTGAGCATATTTAAGATAGAGAAGCATTAACATCCTCAACTAATAACCAGGTTAAACTCAAGCATAGCTGCATAGAAAAAATTTGCCAAAGTGTTTTATTCACATTGAAATAATAAATACAGTGGAGTTCTAATAATCCAAACTTCGGTAATTTGAAAGTCCGCTTAATCCGAAACCAAAAGTCAAAAAGAACTAAGGTTACAATAAAATCACAGTGATACTAAGTAATATAAAGTATATTTCTGAAAATTACTACAAGAAAATTCAAAGTTAGACAATGTACTGAACTAATTATTTCTGAACTACATTGGTTTGAAAAAATCTATTAAATTTTTTTGTTGAACAGAAGAATACCTCTTCCTTGAAGCTAAATTACACCAACACGTCAGAAAAATGGTGTCCGATATGGTCGTGGCAGAGTGTTGCTCTACTTAGCGTAGCACTACATCAAAATGCAGCTGCAGCGTCTGAGTGGGATACCGTCTGCTTCACCTTCACTCTTGTCTGAGACATTGACAGGTTCTTTCAAAACCATTTCAACAATCTACTGATCGTCTAAAATCGTACACTCTACTGAATGAACAACTTACACTCTACTGTACTGTACTAGGCAGCATTTCGCTCTCTTATAACCCATTTTGTCCCAAGATTTGATAATGTTTAGCCAGAACTTATAAAATAAACTGTGTAATCCCATGTAATATGTAATGTTTATGTAATCACACATTATGCAATTTAAGTATATTTTAAGAATGATTTCGCTTAATCTGAAAAATTCGTTAATCCAAAAAGGGTTTGGTCCGAATCATTTCAGATTATCGGGGCTCCACTGTACTGAAAAACAATAAAGCAGAATCTAAAATCCATCCTGTGTTATTTTTGATTTTTTTTAAATTTAAAAATTGTGGTATAAGAGAGATTATTACACATACAATCACTAATATGTTTTGAAAGTTAGAATATTCTAAAACTAACACTGACTAAAAGAGAAAAATACATACACACAAAAAAAAAGTCCTCAGATATTTCACAGCAGAATTTTTAAAACAACAGATACCTGGTGGTTTATCATATGACAGCCTACACAAGTACTGAGATCATCCCTTAACCAGAAACTTTTAATAACTAGATTACATACCGATTTAGTAGTAAGAAAATAAACTAAAATAGAAAAATTTTAAAATAATTTTTTTTTAATTGCAATACTGCAGCAAAATAAATTAATATGCTTATGTGTAACAGTTCCTTCAAAAATGTTTTTAAACAAAACTGTCAACTTAAATTTATTTTTCTGTTAACAACGACACTCACAGAATCAGAGAAAGTTTTGCAATATTAATTGCTCATTTGACCTCTCTCAATTTCTTGTATAATTAGAATTGAAGCATTTAGGTTTTTGGTTTGGTGCACTAGGGTCAACCTTTGCTACACAAGGGCTAATTAGACTGGGACCTACTACTTTAAGCTGATTCCAAATGCCTACATAATCGTCCATGCCAAGGGTGGGACTTGGCATGAAAATGGAATCTATGTATAAATAAGTATATGCCACGGCATATTCTTCTACTCAATAGCATTTATGTGCATAAAGCAATCATGTTTAATTAGTATTCATTAAGAATTATTTTAGCTTAAAAATATTGAATAAGTATAACATTTACAGCATGTTCATAGACATATAATTTATAATAGTACAATAAGATCCCAAATAATTTTTTTGTTGTTTGTACAATATAAATGCTCTGGAGAGAAATAGCTTTTAAGTGAAAGTTAACAACAGAGGAATATGGTAATCATATTCCAATAAGCAATTTCGGAACCATTATTTTTTCAGTGTTGATAATATGAATTTATCGTAGAAGTGGTAAGAGATTTTAATCCATTACCTGCTAGTGTGGCATTTTTGCAACATTAATGTAATATTTTTTTAATACAAATATTATCAATTTTGTATAAACAAATGAAGACTGTGTTAAAAAAAAAGTCTTGAAATTTAGTGATAAATTATTAAAATGAATTTATTTTTATATTTAACAGTTAAACTTTTCAACAAATGTCACTGAATTTTAACTGCTGATATTTACCAATTTTGATGAATTTTCATAGGTGGCAGCACATGCGCAGTTTCAAAAGCAGTTTTTAAATAGAAATCTTGATTTCTTATAAATAAAATGGCGACATCAGGTAAGCTGGTTTCTGTTACTATTTCTTTGTAATTATTGGTTATAAAAAATTTTGTGAAAAAGCAACACTGGCGTGAGTCAGTATATAATAGATCTAATGTGCTGATAATGCTGTTTTTAAATTATGCGTTTATATTTCAGATCCATTTTGACAAAGACCAGTGGTGCACCCAGGATTTTTTCTTGGGGGGGGGGGGGGGCAAGATGAATGGATAAAAATATTTATAATGCATGGGGGGGGGCCGAGATGAACGAATGCAAATATTTATAATGCAAAATCAATATTTCTATTTCTTTGGGGGGGGGGGCAGGGCCCCCTGGGTGCACCACTGACAAAGACGATGTCTGACCATGGATGAAGCTTAAGAATACTTAAATGAATAGGAAGATGGTGATTCATCTGATATTTCATTAGAAAGTGATGAAGAAGCTCATCAATGTGATCTAGTTATCATTCCACCAGACCCAGACATAGTCACAGATAATGAAAATTTAGACGATGATCTGTCGTAGGATAATATACAGATTCAAAGGGATGTTTCGGTTGAAATTGAACTTCATGATCGTAAATCACATTGTTAAAAAAATAGTAGAAAATCCTCCAAGAGTAAAATTTCTTGGAAAAAGTCATCTTCAACTTACAAACTGAAGCCCATCTCTAATGAAGATAAAAAAATAATTATATCAAGTGATTTGTCCAACCTTCAACCTATTGATATGTTCTTAAAATTATTTAATAAAAGACTTTTGGAGCATATTATAGCAGAAACTGCAAAATATGCTCATAATTGGGATTTTGTTGACCTGCAACATCTGCCATACGCTGTTCTAGGAAGAAGAAAAAGCCCATTTCTGTAAAACAACTACAGTTAATAGTTAATTATAATTCTCATATGGATGGAGTTATCTCCTAGATAATTTCATTGCTTCTTATCGGATACAAATAAAAGGCAAAAAGAGTTTGTAACGTCCAGGAAACGTGCCCGCGAGAAAAGTTGAGTGTTGCACGTTTCACCAATATTGTGTGATAATTATTATATTTTATCCCACGTGCCGGCATTCATATAAATTACTATTTTTCAGTGTGACGTAATGTCATTTGCATGCTTGGTTTTCATTTTATTTATTTTTTTTTGTTACGTTACAAGTACTGTGTGGCAACTTCGATAGATTTTGCGGAGTCAAGAGATATACGATATACTTGGTGAGAAGAGGTTGTAATAGTGCTTTGATGTTCTGATGAATTTGTTAAATTTAAATAAAAAAATGTTTGTTTAAAGTTTTGATGTTCAATTTGAAAAGAATCTTGTGAAACCGAGTCAACACCCTCACTGCATGTGGAACCCAAAAAAGGATATCGCCGCATTAACTTAGGCGGGTGATTTTTTTTTGCAATATCGACTACTCCATACTGGGAGATTGAAAAAAAAAAAAAAAAACGCTCGGAAAACCTGTGAATATCTGATATTGCGTCCTTGGACCAAGTACGGTGGTTTACATCTGGTGTCAGGTAGTTGGGTCCATGCGAGGGTGAGGAAGTTTTGGAAAAATAATTTTTTTTTAAATTTCTGCTGAGGATTCCAGCAGCGACAACGGACTTCATCGGAAGACGCAGATCTAAGGACCGGGAGCTTAACGGAGAGGATAAGAAGTGGATGAGTAGCGGAGGTGAAGGCCAAGTATTCATCAACTTCTGACCGTTACAGCGGATACCAACGGATGGCGGAGCGTCGGGAAAAGTATTACAGACCTCAGCTACCGACCGTTATAGCGGAGCGTCGAGAAAGGTGAGGCAGACCTCAGCTACTGACCATTACAGCGGAGCGTCAAGAAAAGTGAAACAGAGTGTCGGAAACAAAACAGAGGATGTTTGTGATGAAAAAGGATACCTGTAAGGATCTCGGATGTCGTCTGGCAAAGTAGGGTGCATGAATTGTTACTCGTTTGTCCCTCACATTCTGTTCATGGCTAGTTTGATATTGGGTGCTTAGGAAAGCGTGTGTTAGGTTATTTTTTTCTTTCTCTTTGGAAACTTTATGATTTTATGTTCTTTTGTATACTGTGTTCTTGCATAGGTTAATATTGCTTGCATATAATGATTAATAGTATTAGTGTTTTATATGAAGTAAATTTCTTCTTATTGAGTTAAAATTCTCTAAAGTGCATAGTGTTTTCTGCTTTGAATAATTGTTATTTGTGGAAGGGATATTTGTTTAGTGTAGGAAAAAGCTAAGAGCTGTTTTTTTTTTTGATTTTATTTTGTTTTCGCTCGTTTATTGTAAATTAACATTCGGGAGCAATGTCTTTTTTAAATACAGCGAGGAAAGCGGATCTCGTGCAGTTGGCTTGCGAGATGGGTGAGGTAGTCACCGAGGAAATGTACAAATTGCAAATAATTAAAATTATTAAGGGAGAGGAAAACTATGCGGAAACTTTGGCTAAAGAATCGTTGGAAAGGATTGTGGAAGATAGGAAGGAACGAGAACGACACAAAATAGAGAGTCAGAAATTAGAGAGACAAGAAAGGGCACGGAGTCAGGAATTAGAGAGAGAAGAAAGGGCACGGGCATGGAGTCAGGAATTAGAGAGAGAACAAACAGCTCGGAACCACGAGTTAGAGTTAATAAAGTTAAAAATACAACTTGTTCAAGGGGAAAACGATAGGTTACGGATGGATAGAAATAGCACGAATAGTGTGGAATCTCTATCCAGTGAGATGGGGTCTCATGTCCTGGTACACCAGAGAGATTCTGGGACTAGGCGGAAAGAATTTGCGCTGGAAGGTGACAGGTTTTGGGCGGCTAAGGGGCGCAGTTACGCTTTCGAACCACGGGGTGGGACAATAGCGGGGAACAATGAAAGCGTCAGAATAGCCGGGGAGCCCAGGAAAGAATTTTCGCAAGAACCCAATTCGGACTATTGCATTTGCGGCGCGAAGGATCACTCTAAGAGGGATTGCCCAAAAGTTAATAAAGAGGGGAACCACAAAAAGACGAATAAGGTGGCTAAAATAAATGTAGCTAAAGAGTTGCAAGAGAAAAATGAAAACGCAAGTGTAGAAACTATATCGAACGCTAAAAAAATTGAGGATTCGGAACATGTAGTAGTAGCAAGGGTGGATTTGTTCCAAAGGAAGGAAAAGGTGCTTTGCTATGGGAAACTACAAAGGGTAAAGGTCAAAATAAACGGAAAGGCAATAGAGGCGTTACTTGATTCAGGCTGTGATATAACGGTCGTAAGGAAGGATGTTTTGGAAATGGGAAATACGGAAGGGTTATCAAGTATATATTTGAAAGACGTATTTGGTCCACCAGTGAGATGCCCACTAGTTAAAGCGAGTCTAGCATTAGATGAGGGTGAGCATACTTTATCCATTCCTACGGAAATTATTTGCGCGGTAGCAATACAAATAGAAGACCAGATGTTGTTTCCACCTCAGATTTTTGAGACGTTAGGGGGAGAAAATATCACGCGAACCTGTTTAAACAATGAGACAGAGGTGAACCTCAGTATTGAAGCTAGCGGGGAAGAAAAACAAAGGGGAGCGATTCTCGGAAAGGAACGTTCGGCGCAGAGTAAAACCCTTTCGACTGAAGGAGAAGAGGTAATTTCGGAATCGGACAGATTTCTTCGCGAACAAGAGAACTGTCAGCAGATCGGAAAATTGTGGGATTTCGCTAAGAGAGGAAAGGGGGATTATTTCATCCGTAACAAATTGCTTTATCACCGAGACAAAGTTGAGGTGAAAATGAAAAGGAGTACGAAATACTCCGGGGGACAGCATAGGGGTTTCTGTAAATTTTGGAAACAAAGAGAAGGGCAGAATTTTGTTAAAGCAAAATTTAAGGGTTCTGTTGGGTTACGGATACCTAGTGAAAGGTTTCCTACGAGGAGTCAGACCAGGTGGGACTACACCATATCTCACAGGCCAGACGCACTGCACAAGGCCGCCGATGCCATGTCAAGGCTCACGGGTGAGGAATGATGTAGTAGTTTTTTTTTTTATCTTGTAAAGTTAGGTATGTGTAAATATAATTCAGCTATTTTATAGCATAAGTAAATTTGTATAAGTTTTCTGTGTTTTGAATTTTTTTTTTAGGTTAAATGTAATGTTAATGTATTTCAGTATATATTATTTAAATGCATCCTGATAAGATTTAACTTTTTAGTTTAGAGTTGACAGAGGATTATAGTAAAGTTCATTTTGTATATTCTATGCTTCGCTATCGTGAATCATTCATCTTGAGAAGCGATAAGCATGTTTACTTTTCCCTAGCACCTAGTCATGAACGGGTAGGCAGGGGGGAACGTGTGTCAATTCCGTCACCAGCAGCCGGTTGACAGTGTTGGATGGTTGAAATTTTGCCTGTTGGCAGGCAAATTTTCAAGTTAGCAGTGGGCATGTAACGTCCAGGAAACGTGCCCGCGAGAAAAGTTGAGTTTTGCACGTTTCACCAATATTGTGTGATAATTATTATATTTTATCCATATTGTGTGATAATTATTATATTTTATCCCACGTGCCGGCATTCATATAAATTACTATTTTTCAGTGTGACATAATGTCATTTGCATGCTTGGTTTTCATTTTATTTTTTTTTTTTGTTACGTTACAAGTACTGTGTGGCAACTTCGATAGATTTTGCGGAGTCAAGAGATATACGATATACTCGGTGAGAAGAGGTTGTAATAGTGCTTTGATGTTCTGATGAATTTGTTAAATTTAAATAAAAAAATGTTTGTTTAAAGTTTTGATGTTCAATTTGAAAAGAATCTTGTGAAACCGAGTCAACACCCTCACTGCATGTGGAACCCAAAAAAGGATATCGCCGCATTAACTTAGGCGGGTGATTTTTTTTGCAATATCGACTACTCCATACTGGGAGATTGAAAAAAAAAAAACCGCTCGGAAAACCTGTGAATATCTGATATTGCGTCCTTGGACCAAGTACGGTGGTTTACAGAGTTGGTGGCCAATTTTCACTAATTTCATCGACGTAGCAAAAGTGAATGCATGGAAACTGTATCAAATGTGCATTGATCCTTCAATAAGTTTATTAGATTTCCAAAGATCTTTGGTAATTTCTTTACTTAAATCCAACAATCTTTACTTAACACCAACAATCTATGATACATCCAAAGAAGAAAGTCATGAATCACTAGAAAAATTTAAAAATCCAGGACGTCCATCATCTACGAAAAATTTATTTTTATTTTTTTATTTTTGGAAAAACTAAACAAGATTGCACCAATCACATAATTGAGAGAAATCCTGAAAATAAAAGGAGATGCTGTAAACATTGCAGTAGCCAAACTGTAACAATTTGCAACAAATGCTCAGTCCTTCTTCATGTTAAATGTTTCAAACCATTTCATGTAACTCAAGAAATAAAATATATCACGTTCTGCCAGTGTTGCATTCTCATAACATTTTGTAAATCACGAGGAAATAAATTTATTTTTGGGGAGATGGTTTAATTCCTTTAGTTATTAAATTATAATCATAAGAAATTGATTTTCTCTATGTTAAGTGTGTACAGCAGGTAATGGGTAAAAACAAAAGTCATTTAAATACAAATATATAAGTCAGACAGTGATTTTGTTTTATTAGAATTTCTCAAACAGCTTAAAATGTTAAGGTTCTAAATCTGACTTTAACAGAAATTTCTCACATATTTAGGGAAAACAATATATGAGAATTTACAACTCTTTTGCTTTACAACAAAAATCTAATACCGAAGAATAAAACAAACACAGACCTGATGAGAAGATAGATACAAAGATTATATGAGTACATGATTATTAGGAACCAGTGTTCACTCCTTGATGCCTACAGATACACATTGCAAATATTGCCAAAATTTTATTATTTTGTTGCTATCATACAGAATACAAGTTTGAAAAAAATTTTCCAGCAACTAACCAGCATTAACCGACATATGAGTCATACTCTCTAAATTATTTGGAACCATGGAAAAACAATACATTTCGAAAACACTAAAGTAAAAACATTAGCAAATACCTCTACTTCAGACAGACTGGAAGATAGAAACTTTTCAGAATCCAATACAACTGACCAGCATTTTTTACCAGTGTTTATATCTAAGGCTGTTACGACACCATCCACTGTAGAAATAATTAGAAAGTTCCTACATGGAAAGAAAAAACATAATTAATATAAAATATTTTACAATGACTTAGCATTCACTCTGGACTCAAATAAGAGCAGGGTGTTTTCTGGAAAGGGCACCTAAATTACCACTTTGGCTTTAAGGAAGGCAGGGTAATGATGCAAGTTACAATTAGTCAAAATATCAAAATCTATAACATAGGATAATCACACAGCTAGAGGTTTTAATATACACAGGAGTTGTCCAAAAATATGGAAACTCCTTGCAGAAGTAGGTATTATGTACCTAATATGGTGTTAGAGTAACTTTTTAAAACTGCTTGAATCCTCTTTGGAATGGATACATGTAAGTCCTGGATGGTAGTAAGTGATATGTTACACCATTCTTCATGCAGCCATTCTGATTATGCAGAGAAAGGAAGATGTCCAACTTCATTATCATATTCCTCAAACAATGCTTTAACATTTCCATCACTATGAATCGAGAAGTTATAATCTTGAAAGATGCAACCCACTGCAGGGAAAAAATGTCTGTGCCACTGAAGGGATCACCCAAAATGGTTAGAGTCAATGCTAGGTATCTGTCCTTTTAGGGTGAAAATGGGATCCACTGAAAAAAAAAACGATATGACCCTCTAAAGCATGACAGAACCAGTACCATGATTTACTGTAGGAAGCAGACAATCTGGGTTGTAAGCTTCTGCTGATGTTCTTGAAATGCTAAGATGGTGAATAGTATGAAGATTGATTCATCTGAAAACAATACATGTTTCCATTGATCATGTATGATGTTTGAAGTGGTGCTATGAACATGTTTGATATTTGTAGCATCACTGAAGTCTTCCTTTTACATTCATTTATGACACAAGGGTTTTGGGAATAACAGCTCTGCTGTAAATATTTTGCCTTTACAGTTACCTTCACACTGTACAAGTTGAAACAGGATTCTGTATATGCATGATAGGCTCAGCAGTTACCATTATTGCAGTAGTCTTTCTGTTTAAGGTAACAATCCTCTTTAATGTTTTCCCGTCTTCATCAATGAGTTTAACTTCCCTTTCTATAATTGTATACCACAGACAATATATTGCCATGAATGTTGTGCACTGTCATGACTTTGGACACACTATTTCACAATATCCTTAATAACTTGGCAACTGAGTTTACCAAAGCACCAAATGGGCACTTACCTAAACTTTACCCCTTGGAACTCTGTCAGGTGACTCATATTGTCTTCTGCTTGAACTAATTTTGAAAACACAACTTAAAAAGCAAGCAAACACTGCGTTGGGATTATAAGCAAAACAAATTTACAAAAAAAGTTGTAGCTATTTGTGCAATTAGCTCTGTAATCAGCAGGAGTAAAATTCCCTTTTTTAAGTCTAGGGCTTCTATTATTTTGGACACCACCTGTGCATCATAACAAATATACATCAAACAAATGTTTCCTTAAATTGTACCTCGTTTCAAGCAACTTTTTATGGAACATATAGAAATATCACTAAAATTAAAAAATTTATACCTTTATCGACTTTACATGAAAAACCAATTTTAAAATGTGCTTTCATTGTATCATAAATAGCATGAAAAGCATATCTAGAATTTTTCACAAACGTATAAAGGTTGGTAAAATAATGGTTTTCCCTTTATGCTGAATTTTACACTATTATAAAAAAAATAAAGGGCTATGACACTTAAAGGTTACCTAAAAAGTTCAATGACATACATTATTTATAAAGCAATCATAATCAAAAAGGATGAAATACTATTGAAAATGGAGAAAATGTTCTATATTCATTAATTGGTACATATCATTTTTTAGGTTTCTTTTTAATACTTCAGCTTTAAAATGTAGTTTGCAAAAGTGGAAATGTAGTGGGACAAGTGAGTAATTTATTGTACCTATTTTATTTAATTCACAACTTTTTGCGCAACATTACTGACAGATCAATATACTGGGAAAGTACCATGGTGACCTTTTTCTGCCATTTTGCTCGTGCTGAATGGGGTAAGACAGTGGCGTACCCAGGGGGGGGGAGAGGTCTTGCTCTCCCCCAAAGAAATAGAAATTGCATTATGAATATTGATTTTGCATTATAAATATTTTTATCCTTTAATCTCGCCCCCTCCCCCATGCATTATAAATATTTTTATCCATTCATCTTGCCCCCCCCCCAAGAAAAATCCTGGGTGTGCTACTGGGGTAAGAACAAAACAGCAGATCACTTGCTGAAAAACATGATGGAAAACAAAATAACATTTGTGATTATTGATGTATGTAAAATTAGCAAAACTAACCTCAACACAAATTGATGTTTTACTTTAATTAAAATAAAAATGTCTGGATAGCACAAGTATAAAAACAAAACAGAAAGCACCTAATACGATTTAAAACAAGAAAATCAAGGTTATGTATTAAAATATCACACAAATTGTAGAATGAAACAAAAACACTTTATAAACTACAGAGGCTATTCGCACATTTTTTAGACGATTTTGGTAAGCGGTAATAAAAAATCATTTGCTGCAAAAGAAATAATTGCAATTGTACTATGTTTTTAAAAGTCAAAATTATTGTCTGCGGCTTGAAAGTTTTGTTTTTATTCAAAATGGTGTTTTTAACAAAGCAGTAGTTCGAAGGCTACATTTATGCTCTTTCCGAAGAGAAATATGCATACTCCGTTATCCAAAAACGATGTGAGAGTCATTGTTTTGTGATATCTAAAGCGTCGATAGGTAATATTGTCAACAAGAAAGGAAAAAAACGTCAAATTGGAGCCTCAAGTGGGACAAAAATTCCAAACAAGTATCCAAGGAAAAAACGGACATCTTCGACTATTGCAAAGGTACGTTGTTTAATGTTAAAAGAAAATCCCCCTAGTCAAAGGACAGTTGCAAAATCAATGCTCGGTGTCCACTGTAAACAAAATGATAAACGTTGATTTAAATCTTAAGAAAGCGAAAAAACGCAATGTGCATCGTCTTCTTCCAAATCATATCGCTGAACGCAGGACACGCTGCAGAATTCTATATGAGAAACACTTATCCAAAGAAAAATGGAAAACAATTGTCACAATAGATGAATCATGGGTGTATTTAAATGATTGCAACAAAAAAAGAGCCATTTATTATCATAAAAGGAGAGAAAAAAATTTAAGTACAAGGTTCAAAGAATCGAAAGAAAGTTTTTCTAAGGGATTCATGATTGTTGCTGGTTTTTCTTATAATGGCAAGTTAAAAATAAAGAGAGTGGAAAAAAATGTCAAGATTAACTCCAAATACTATCAGGAACATATTTTATTGCCAATTTTTCTGAATGAAATACCATCGCTCTACCCACAGTGCCATCAATCTGTGAGACTCCATCAGGACAAAGATAGCAGTCACACATCAAAATCCACTGTAAATTTCCTAAAAGAAACTGGTATCAAGGCCATACCCTTCACTGATATCCCTACTAAATCTCCTGATGTATCACCTATGGATTTTTCTGCTTTCCGACTTTTAAAATCTGCATTATCCAAACGTCGTCCCAAAACCCTTACAGGACTCTGGTAAGCTGTTCAGGAGGAATGGGATAGAATACCTCTTCTGACACTTCAAAAGGCATTATTATCCTGGAAATTGCAATGTCGAAAGATAGTTCAGAATAAGGGGATTTCAAATAGAACATTTAAAACACAAGAATTTTATGTAATTTAGTTTTGTGAATACAATATACATCGTCTAAAAAATGTGTGAACAGCCTCTGTATTAACATGCATAATTAAACACCCTTAAAAACCACTTAAACAATACTGAAAGCATTTCATAACCCAACGTAAATCATAAAAAAAATTAAACCCTTTACATATGAACAAAAAGGTCAATTAAAAAATAAAACACAGAAAGCTTAAAACATAAAACATCAATCTTAAAAAACTTAAACTCTGAATAAACAAAAGAAACCCCTTCAGTTGATTCCCAGAACATGAGACTTTAAAACTACCCTTTGTGAATAAAGAATATAAGTTCTTTATAATAAAATCTGATAATTCTCAGAAGTTGACAGATTATGCTAGAAAACTCGGTCTTCAAAGATTCTTCAATAACAAAATTGATGCTGAGAACAACAAT
Source organism: Dolomedes plantarius (assembly GCA_907164885.2). Lineage (NCBI taxonomy): Eukaryota > Metazoa > Arthropoda > Arachnida > Araneae > Dolomedidae > Dolomedes > Dolomedes plantarius. The sequence continues at coordinate 85,388,676 of OU015501.1, read as the reverse complement.
AAAAAATACTGATGCTCAGAACACAATTGGATATTTCTCTGTAGCTTTATATATTACAGTTTTATAAATATACTGACCAACACATAGAATTTGGTCTTTTAAGAATCTTTAATAGCTAAAATGATGCTGAGAACGAAAAATTAACTTTTACATAAAACGGTTTTCTCTCATACAACCATATTTAATTAACAAATGAATAAATAATAATACGCGTGTAATATACATAATTCAGATTTGATATTCATAAGTATCCCACACTTGTTTTAAAATTATTCTCTACAACAACAAAACATATAACACTTTCATACAACATGATCGTCGTTCCTAAAGAGTCTAAAACATTACTGGTAATACAGAGAACATCGCTTCGAACTTAATAATTTGCGTAAAATTATTCTCTACAACAACAAAACATATAACACTTTCATACAACATGATCGTCGTTCCTAAAGAGTCTAAAACATTACTGGTAATACAGAGAACATCGCTTCGAACTTAATAATTTGCGCTTAGAAATTTGTAAAAGTCATTTCTAAAATCTTGGGGTACATCACAAAACAAGAAAGATATTTTTATATTACAAAGCATTATATTTTGATTTCAGTCTTACCGAGTTTGGCAAGAATCTGTACCATGAGTTGCTCCAGAATCTTCAACACATATTACATACGAAATCAAAAGTAATTTTATAAGTAAACTCAAGAAAACTGAACTGCACAGCTGTAGTGGAGATTTCATTGTTGTTTTTGAAGTCTATTCAAATTTAAAAAAAAAAAAAACATAACAAAACGTCATCGAACTTAACAGTCAACCATAATTAAAGGGGGAGAGAAAACACGACTACTGTCAAACAACGTTACCGCTCTTCCAAATCATAACATATGTTTTTGTTCGATACTGTTGCCATTCTCAATAAAAGAAAAAAACTTTACTAATGTTTTGGAGTAAGTAGCAGCCCATGGAGATTAAATTTCACTGTATAGATTTTATTCAATGAGTTTGGTGTCTAGGCGTTCTCGAATCTAAAGGACAAGATTAAAATTTTGACGAATGCCCGCAAACAATTGAAATCTCTTTCAGAACGTCAAATTTCCGCAGATTTCTAAAAAATTATGCTGATTCAAAACGTACTTTTTGATAATAAAAATTAGGAGTATGTTATATATTTTCAAGAATTAGTAATGCATAAAATGATGAAAAACCTCCTGTTCTATGTAAACTCTACAAATTTACTGCTAAGTCATTGAGTTTAATTGCTTTATAAACACCGTGAATTGTGATCTAAAAATTGCTAAAGAAGTAAAAAGGAAAAAAGAAGCGTCAAATAACTGATTAAATGCAGGAAAAACGCCCTCGTGCGAGGGGCCACAGTTTAAAGTTATATATATCTCCAGAGTACCCAATAGCTTTCTATCCTTAAACACTTTCCTTTATAGTTTTTTAACTAACACTTACAATTATAGGCGCTAAATTGCGAAGTTAATTCTTTCGGGAGAAAACTCCAATGTTTAGTAATCGAACTCTCGGATACTAGAACTTTATTTACTATTATCTACCTATTTTTTTGGGGGGGGGGCTACATGCTTGCACAGTCAGACAAAATTGCGTTAGAGGGCTTGGCCCAGGGAACACAATTCCCCCCTCCCAAAACACACACACACATACAATTTCCTGTTGCCTCCTGTTAACCAACAGCCTTCTATCTTGGTCTTTCGCCCCTGTTATGGGCTCCTTAGAAAGAGCAATATCGTATCAAAACTGTTTTGAAGATCTGCAGCTGTGTGCATGCCGATATTACGTAAAAGTATCTTATATACATTGCGAAAGGTAATACGTATTTTGTTTATTCTTTTCAAGCGGCAGGTACTTATCATGGGGACAATCGTGTGTACAAACCGCAAGTTTAGCTGTCCAATTTGCTATGAGGACACCTGATAGGCAAATCAGCTTTACTTTCTATGCGGGTACAACATAGGAATATTCATGCATTAGCCAGGAATTGAACCCAAGCCCACTGGGTGGAAGCTTGGGAAGCTATCCACTATTTAATGTGGGCGGTGTATTTAAATAGATATTGTAAAGTCTATTTGAAATTAATTTACTAAAGGATTCCAAACTCGAGTAAGGAAAGATTTTATAGAATTTGTTTTGATATTCAATAATCTGGCACCAGAACAAGGAACCTTAACGTATTGATTGCTGTTTGTCGATGACTTTACATGCTTACAGTTAAACAATAGCCGCCTTCATCATATAGTTATTAGCGTCACGGGCTTCCATGGTATGGACTCAGCTGAGCTTCCACTAAGTGGACTTAGGTTTAAATCCCGATTAAGGCATGGGTCTTCTTGTGTTGTCCGCTCTTAGGGAGTGATGTCGGCTCATCTATATGAGGCTCCAATAATAAAGGAGACAACAAATTTCTGATGTGGAAAGGGGCGAATATCGAAATGACAAGTGCCTGTCGCGTTACAAAAATTAATCAGTTAAACAATTTAAGAGCTATTATAAATTGTTCAACGGAATCCCTGCATTGCCATTCGAAGAAAGGGTTGAATTAAGTTCCAAAACAAAGTATTTTTGTAGATACTGACAAAAAGAAATCTAATGTCAATTTTAAGATAGACCAATTAGGACAGAAGAGCAGTCATTTAAGTAGCATTTTTCGTAAATGACATATCATTTACAAGCTCTTTTGCAGTAGAAAGAACGAACTGGTGGTGACCTTGCCATGTCATTGACTCACTGAGAAGAAAAATAGAGAATTTAGGTAGTGAAATCTATTTATCGAGAAAAATTTAAGCTTTTAGTAATTAATCCCTCTAAATTTCTTTGATCTCATTTAAGATTTAATAAGGTTGTAAAAATAATTAAAATGTTCATTAAATATAACGTTTTTTTTTCAATGCAGCAGGCACTTTTCCCAGAGGACATTCGCCCAATCCACGCCCTGATTTTCCTGCCTACTTTATTTTATGAGGTCACCACATAGGTGAACCAACACTAAGGGCCTGTTCACATAGGAGTCCGTTGCGGAGCGTTAAAGTTTGAAATATATTTAACCAATGACAAACCTCCAAACAATTAGCAATGAAATTTTTAACGCCTATGATTGGTTTATTTTCGTCTCAACGTCATCTTTCCCTTAACGCTACTCAACGGACTCCTATGTGAACAGGCCCTAGTAATGTAAATCGGATCAGTTCAAGTAAAATTCCAACTTTCTAGTGCATTAAACATTTATTACTACGGAACTCAGAGCTTTTAACATAACACAGATTAAAAGTGACTAATTTTGGAACTGCTTATACATATACAAAAAAAAAAACATTTCGTTGCCACTCGGTGAAATACAAATTACATTACAAAAGAAAACGATAGCACCACGGAGGTAACAGATGTTATTTCCAACAACTAGTCTTTGTGGGGGGGGGGAGCAGCACTGGAACATCAATGTTAAATATTTTAAGCTTTACAAATTTTAAAACTTCAAGATTTGATTTTTTTGAAAACTGTAATGCGATCGTGTACAGGTGTAACATAGCGATTGATCATTCTTGCTAACTGCCTCTCAGAGCAGTATGAAGTACTAGTTATGAAGTACTAGTTTAGTGACATCTAATTACTTGTACATAGCGGATGCTTATGTTTTGACTGCTTTGCCTTTTTTTCTCTTGATTTTAAGAATGAATAAGCAGAAAAAATAGTTATTTTTAAACCGAAGAAAATTCAGAATTATTTCATATTATTTCAAGAAACTAAGGATACGCTGAAATCAGGTATGTAAAAAGAAAATCAACACACACAGACGTGCGGCTTACTATGTCTTTATCTCAGATAATTACCTTCTTTCCATTAAACATGTCATTAAATTGGTAACATCAGTATGCTACACAGGAAGATTTTAATGCTATAAATACTTAGAAATTCATCTAAATACAAACAAAGATATTTGTTTGATTTTATCACAGTTTTGAACAGTACGGTATATGTGCCAAATCTTACGATTTACTCTGAAAGTTTCGGATTTTCCACGATTTTTCCGCCTTTCCAATAATAAAACAATTTTTTCTAATTTTTGGTAATTTTTATCAAAATTGTTTAGGTTTTTCCTGAAGTTTCACTGTTTTCTTCACATTGTTCATACTTGAGTTGAAAAAAATGGAGAGAAATTTTTTTATGAAAACTGTAAATTACCTGATGAGTAAAAGGAGGGGATTCATCCACGAGGTGGGTAGAAATTAACAAGTAGACATTAACATTTACCATTTACATTTGAGCAAGACCTGTCGAAAACATGCAATCTGTATTATAAAAATTCTAAAGAAAGCGTCTCAAGAACCTCTTCTTAAATTTTAAAAATCAACGCTTTGATTTAGCTCATGCTTACGGTGAAAGGAGCAATGAGGACGGCTTCCGTGTGCAACGCTTGGATGTAGCATTGCTCATGGGGGGGGGGGGGGATCCTATTGCATGCTGAGATAGCAGAACAAAAGAATACGTTATAGCATGGAAGTCCAAACTTTAGGTTCTGTGGGCCACCCTGCGTGATGAGAATATTTTTTGGGCGGCAAACAAACTAGGAGAGTTATTCGAAAAGTAAGTTCCATTTGTTTATAAAAGAAAAAGGAGACAGATGTGGACAAAGATATTTATTTAATAACGATTTAGAAACATTACACTATTTTTCGACATAGTCACCCATCACATTAAGGCATTTATCCTATCGAGATACAAGGATTTGTATGCCAGCATCATAGAAGGTGGCCGTCTGTGAGGTTAGCTAGGATGTTACGGCATAAGCGACACAAAGAGAAGCGATTATGCCTGTGTATCTCGGCGAAGGGAAAAATAGCCAAACTCGTAGCGTGATTTATCAATCCTCTCTCTCCCGCTCAATGAATTTCACTGATAAGAAAGCGGGGTTCATTCTTAGCGCTAAAAGTAGGTTTCAGTTGAATAAAATTGGGCAGTCAAGGAGCAGTATCCACATTTATGTGGTGCGCTCAGCTGTTAGGGGGAAAATCCCATAAGAAAAAGATATATATATATATATATATATATATATATATATGGGGGGTTTCTACCTTTAGATAAGCTTTACGAGTCGTTTGATGTAACAATCCGGCATCTCACTATTAACACAGGACTCGGGGTGACCCACAATCAGTCTCTCATTAATGATAATAACAACTATTTTTTAAGTTGACGAAACCAGTTACATATAGTATATAATAGTTAACCTCTCAGGATAAGGATGATACAGCAATGCTGCCAAGTACTCAACGATCTTGGACTTCCCGAAGCCACTCAGACTTCCGCCACGTGGGAAACTTTCTAACGTAGTAGGCCTAACCGTCTCTCCACGCGTTAGCCGTACGCTAAAGCGACAGCTCTCCCGGGATCTCTTCCCGTACTCAAGTCCTTCCTAACCTCGATGCTCGGGAGCCTCTCCACGCACTACCTCAGTATTTGTTTCCCTGCTTTGCGCCTGGAGCCCTCGTCTTCTCTCTTCCGGTCTAGCAAGATTACGCTCAGCGGCGGGAATGTGCTAGGTAGTGGCGTTTCCAGATTCCATATATATATATATATATATATATATATATATATATATATATATATATATATATATATATATATATATATATATATATATATATATATATATATATATATATATATATATATATATATATATATATACAGTGCCGGATTTCTGCCTAGGCCTACAAGGCCCCGGCCTAGGGGCCCAGCCAGCCTAGGAGCCCCGGTGGCTTTACATTAGCTCAAAAGCCTGGCTTGCCTTATCAGAAAGCTTTATCGAAAATAATATTATACTAAATATTTTTACTACATTTTGCCAAAACAGGGCGCTCATAATATAACGGTACTGAAGAGATTTGTACTGAAGAAATTGCTGGAATATCTGGAAGTGCTCTTATGAACACTAAATAATTAAATAGTTCTGTGCTGATGAAACTATTGTGTACACAATGAAGATACAGAGTTCTATGTATTGATGCAATATTAATCAGAGTTCACTGTGATGATGAAAGTCTGTTAAAAAGAGTATCATCAAAAGTTCGCTACAAGAAACCTGAAAAAAATTTTGTAGAACGGCGTCAGTCCGGAGAAGCACACCATCGGCAGGACATTAAGAAAAAAACACCGGAATTCTGGATAGAATATCAGCAGCAAGTTGTTACAGCACCAAAAATGAAGAATTATCAGGGTGAGTGGATTCTTAAACTATCAGCAGAATATGAAGACCTCTAGGCAAATGATTGTCAGCAATGATGAAATCTTGAAGAATTCCTTAAATATTACTCTGTTCGGACGGCGTCGTAAAAGATGGAAGTATAAGGCTTATGTGGCGATAACCTAAGTTCAGACTAGCACGTCAACGTCTGATATTATAGTACAAGCTGGTACACGAAAGATTTATAAAAACATTTCAAATTAAAAAAGTATTTATTTTCCTGTCTGGATTATCATATATAAGTTCACAAAAATAGCTCGAAGCTTACATTAGCTTCTAATAAAAAAAATGACCGTTCAGGTCTAAAATTCAGACATCGAGATGAGCTAACACAAATTTATTATCCATAGCTTCCCAAGACAGAAAATAGCAAAGCCAAGTCTGCCCAGGAGCTTTTTAATGCTAGTTTTTAAGAGATCCTACTCTCAGGCGAAAAATATGGCTAACTCTGTATTTTTTCCACCGAGGAAGCAGGAGAAGTCAGGAGAGAGGGGTTACAGGAACACTAGAAAAATCGCCAAGCCACACAAACGTAGGGAAAAGTAGCTGAGAGACAGCGTACAGGATCGGCGGACAGTTTATGCTCCTACCGTACCAACATCCGGTAGAACGGGGTAGAGCTATTTATCGCCAAAACCGGAACAAGACAAACGCCAACGGCGAAGAGCACGAATGGTGCAAACACCCTATTGGTCAAGCCTTCAAGTGACGTAGGAGGCGCAATTTTTGATTGGGAGAGAGAAGGAAAGAACTAGTAAGCTCATTCTCTTACCCACGTGGCCAGATTCCCACGGCTAGCAAGTGCCCGGAAGCTTTTTAACAGATGGATACAGGCTGTCGGTGATTTAACAAGGTGACAGTCGATCGGCAAATTTAAATTAATGAACGGCTTTAAATTGACGGCGGCTTTAAATAGCAATAACAGTGCAATTTAAGCGTACTGCCGGAAGTCTAAATATCCGCTCTTTAGAAACTTAGCCGATACATAAAAAGAATCCAATTCTAAAGATCCACAGGGCATTTTCAAAAGAAACGGACTGATTTTAATGGGCTATTTTCCCAGATGTGGCGATTGTAAAGAATGTTCCCAGAACACAAAAATAGCTTAAGCTTAGAGATAACCAGCGAGATTCCCACACTTTGGGGGGACCAACAAAAATTAAACTGTGCTATTTTTCAAACACTTTTACAAAATTAAAGTAACCAAGTGACTATTAGGAAAACTAGCAAATTGAGGTATTTAATTAATTTAACTAAGATTTAACTTTAATTTAGTAACCTAAAAGGAATATAACGAAATTCTTCGTTATAATAACTTACAGCCCTGCACTCAACAAAGCTAGAATTAGGCCTCTTCGTTTCCCCTCTCTCTCTCCTGCAGTATCCACGCTTAGCATTGCCAGGCCACGCGCAGGCAGTCCATTCTATATGTCGATGCAAGAATAATAGAGACAGGAGAGTAAACTCGGGTGGAGGGGGTAAGATAAAATGGGCCAAAATATACGTGCCTAAGTGGGCGGCTCTCGCATTCCGTACACTGCGCAGTATTCAAGTGCGCAGCATTTACTTGTGTTGGTTTGTCATTGTAAGCCGTGTTCTGCGCCAACTGTCAAGCTTCAAACATTGCGCAGAAAGCAAATTTCGTTCCACTGCGAAGTGTACGCGTACGCGAGATCCGCCTTCTTAGGACTGTAATTTTTTAGCCTACCCCCTCCTTACGAGTTTACTCTCCTGTCTCTAGTCTTCTTGTGTCGATGGTTGAGATACGGTCGTTCATCTCGCTCGCAGCTCGCATACAACAAGACAATGGATGAGCGAGAGCGGTGCGATATCAGTAGAGTAGGTAAGTTACCTAGTAATATTAATATGAACTTTGTAGTGATCATATGAACTTTGTAGTGATCCCCGCTACTGTCTGTGACGCGTCAAGCCGGGTTACAATTTTCTTTTCATATTTTTGTAATTTATTAAATTAATCGTATGGTTGTATGCTTGTATGTCGATATGTAAGTATGCACAGAAAAAAGATTTACTTGAACCAAGAGAAAAATTCTTGAATTAAGAAAATTTGAGGAAAACCGAAATTGTTTTGAACAAATTAACAAATAAACAACAAATTGAAACATAAAAACATTATTCCAAATAATTAAACAAAGTTCCTATTGTTTAATGACCCTCTCCTTTTATATTCGTTATAGAAATTACCGATGTCGCGATGTCTGACTTCAATAAAAAACTAAGCGGGTTCCAGAAAAGAAAACGGAATAAAGAAAAATTCGAAAAAGAAAATGAGCTTCTTCGTAATGTTCCTAAGTTGATCACATTTTTCGTCTCGTCTACGTCTAGACCTAGTTCTGGCTCTAGTCCTAGTACTACTAGTACTAGTGCATTAGCCAGTGGCAGTTGCAGTGATGCTGCTGATGACCGTCAACAGGCAACTCCAACAAACGTGTCTGACTGCACCGAGCTACCTCAAAATATTATTTTTGAAAACCCCGTAACAGCTACAAAAAACGATTATTTAGAAAATCCTGAATCTAATTCTTCTTTAAGTGACGATCCTGCTGAGTGGATGCTAGACGAAGTTACATTGGAGTACCTTGGTCAAAATGGCGTGAAACAAAATATTGATGCCGACTTTTCTTCTTCAAGGCGTCAGTACGCAGATAAAACCAGGTATCTATCGCTGTCACTTTTTAGCCGTACATTAAGCAATGGTGAAACACGACCTCGACCTTGGCTCATATTTTCGAAGAGCAAGGGTGCAGTGTTTTGGGCCACTTGTAAGATGTTTGGGAAATTGGGGTCGCTAGCTAATGAAGGGTACAACGACTGGAAAAACGCAGTTCAAATAATGATGGAACATGAAAATTCGGACGAACACAGGTCAGCACTTGCGACACTATTAGCTAGGAAGAATGCTGGCGGTAGAGTTGACAAGAGTCTTGTTCTTCAAACGGAAGAAGAAATAAAATACTGGCATGAGGTTTTGAGGCGCATTGTGACTGTTGTGAGGTCACTTTCTGCACGCGGATTGCCGTTTAGAGGTTTCCATGAGAGATTTGGATAAAAAAACAGTGGGAACTATGTTATGACCCTAGAACTTTTGGCTGAGTTCGATCCTTTTCTGGACTTACACATAAAACGCCACGGTAACAAAGGAAGTGGCACAACATCATATCTTTCGTCAAAAATGTGCGATGAAACGATCAATATCATGGCAGAAAAGGTAATAAATACAATCGTGACTGAGATAAAACATGCCAAATATTTCTCTATCTTTGTGGACTCCGGACATTTCTCATGTAGATCAACTTTCTTTCATAATGAGATATGTCTCTGAAGACGGATGTCCTGTCGAACGATTATTGAAATTCATTCCAAATTGTGGCCATAAAGCGGAAGACCTGGCTAAAGTCGTCCTAGAGACATTGAAAAATCACGACTTGGATATCGCCGATTGCCGGGGGCAGTCTTACGACAATGCTAGCAATATGTCGGGTGTATATTCTGGTCTTCAAGCGAGAATAAAACAAGTGAACCCTCTGATAGATTTCGTTCCCTGTTCGGCTCACTCACTGAATCTTGTTGGATCCTGTGCGGCCGAGTCTTGTCAAGCTGCTGTATCTTTCTTCGGTAATTTGCAGTCATTGTATAATTTTTTCGGCATCAACACATAGATGGGAAATTTTGCTGTCGAAACTGAAGTCAAATTCAACGGTCATGAAGAGTCTTTCTCAGACAAGATGGTCTGCTAGATCTGACGTCTGCCGAAGTCTATATTGCTCCTGGGATGAGATCATGGCAGCTCTTCAGATAATTGCCAATGATGCAAATGAAAAACCATCTACGTGCTCTGAAGCTTCAGGTCTTCTGAATTCATTAGACTCGAAGGAAACTTGCTTTTTGTCACTTTTCTGGAATGACATCTTGGAAAGGTTCAACAAAGTAAGCAAATCTCTCCAATCTGTTAACATCGACCAGGGTACGATCGTTGAGCTGTATCAGTCTTTGGTAACATACCTAGAACACTTAAGGAAACTCAGTACCTTTGATCATTATGAGTCGAAAGTTATTGAAAAATTTGGTGAAAATAGCTATGCATATGACATGCAGAAGAAACGTAAGCGTAAAGTCCAGTTCGACGAAGTAAAAGTAAACGAGACCGAACTCTCTGGCAGGGACAGATTCAGAGTTACCATTTTTAACGTCATTATAGATAGACTAATTACAGAACTACGGAGACGCGGATCTTCTTATGAGGAGTTAAGTAAAAAGTTTGACTTTCTTACGAAACTACATCGTTTGGAATCTAAAGGCATCCGTGAAGGAGCTAGAAACTTTATAACTTTTTATCCGGGGGATTTGGATAGGACTTTGGAAAACGAGTGTCTGCACCTGCAAGCTCATTTGTCGTCGAATGATGAAGTTATGGAGTTATCGTCACTGCAGCTATACAAATACTTATCGGGAAAAGGTTTTTTTGACATTTATCCAAACGTAGGAATTGCGCTCCGAATGCTGTTGTGTACACCAGCGTCAAACTGCTCAGCAGAACGGTCGTTTACAGCGCTAAAGAGAGTAAAGAATTACTTAAGATCTAACATAAGAGAGAACAGGCTCAATTCACTCTCTGTAATGTACATAGAGTCAGAAATAATGAAGTCAATTGACTATGATGACGTCATTCGTTCTTTTGCACAGAAGAAAGTTCGTCGTATGATTCTATAAATTTTATAGAATAACGTAACTATAGTAACATAGACTGCATTATTCTGATGTTTATTAAAGTCATTAAAGTCGATTAAAAATTATATGTTCTGTACTAGTTCATTTAATTTGCTAAATTTACAAAATAGCTTCGAGATGGTGGGGGGCCCAAATGTCAAGTGCCTAGGGGCCTGGGTCTCTAAGTCCGGGCCTGTATATATATATATATATATATATATGTGTGTGTGTGTGTGTGTGTGTGTGTGTTGGTTGGTTGTTGTTGTTGTTGTTGTGAGGGGTACCAGAGGTATCCCATTGCATTGTGTGAAAAAATGGGAGATGAACTCAACAAGGTAACTAACAAGACGACACGGTGTTACAAATAAGCAAAAACCATTTTATTTAAACTATTTTACAGTAATGAATATCATTGGAAGAGTTCTTGGCTATATATAAAAAAATCAAGACCATGTTCTATCCGCTCCCTTTGGGACAATTATTTCGGACTAAACAAAGTTAAATTACGAATTATAAATGCACCAGTTCGCCTTATCGAGCATTATTTTTAGGAGAAATTTGTTCAACCTGGGGGGGGGGGGTGGAGGGGGCTTGGGGTGCCTTGAGGGGATGACAGATCTGTACTGTTCGTCCGGCATCCTCGAGCCCCACAGCAGTGAAAAATGTCACCGAACTTGGGAAATTAACCCTCGGCTGCGTATTCAGGTATTGCTACGTAGCGACTGGTCTTCAGTGATTTCATGAGCCGTTACGCGAAAGCGGAGGGGGCCGGAGGTGTCAATGAGAGTTGTCCAACCTGGGGACCATTGCGGTTGCAGCAGCTCTTGGCGTCATGTAGTTTTAAGTAGAGGCAGTCTGGGTTTGTGGCCGCATCTCGGGGTCATCGCACCGCTCCTGCTCCTCGAGTCTTCTTGTTCGCCTCTCGTCTTGTTCTCTCTCTCTCTCCTCCTGAAAAAACTCGGTGATTTATCCTTTTGCTGGTACCTCCCCCAGGTTAGTCTCCCCCTAACTTTATTCACTTTGTCTCTTTGTGGAATTTTCAGGGTGCATCCCTTATCTATTCCTAAGAAGTTTTGGGGTGCGTGGTTTCCCAGAAGAAGTTGGGGTACTGGCCCTACCTTTCATGCAGTTGTGGGAGGCAGACCTCTCCAATATGGCCGCGTTACGAACTTGAAATTCCTCGCTGGAAAAGATGGCTATATTACATCCTGTTGGAAGGAATTGAAATGTCCTAATGGAGATTCCTTCGCAGCATAGTATGTAATAAGCAAACATAATTTACAAACGGGAGACATGATGGCAGTCGTATATCCGGGTGAGAAATTTTATTAGGTTTCAGCACTGTAAAGACAGAGTTCAAGAACCCAAAAAGCGAAAGGCTACTTTGCAATGTATTAAAGGTTCGCCGCCCAGATGGTGTAGTGGTTAGCGTTCTGGGCTTGGGTTCAAATCCCGAATAAGGATTGGTCGATTTCGTGCCCCCCCCCCATAGGGAGCTATGCTTGCTCACCTATATGGTGCTCCCATAAGAAAAGTAGCTCAGTAAATCGCGGTGAATAACAGAAGGCGAATGAATGTTTCCGCATTAGACAAAAAAAGTTTTAAAGAAGAGCCGTGGCCTCACATACTATAAAAAAGCGGACGAGTGAGTAAACGAAGAAAGCGGATAAGTCTTCTGTTGCAGGCGTATTTATAATGGACATTTCCCCTATGTTTTGGAATTATATAATTGGCCAGAATCAGCCACATGGCCGACGCTCCTAGATGCGGGTCACTGGTAAGTAGTGCTTGAAAGTAGGCATAGTTATTATAGACTCTATAGTGAGGCTTGTTAGTAAGGGCTTGAAACAGGAATATTTATGATAAATTAACTGGTAAGTAGGACTTGAACAAAGCATATTCATGATCTACTCTTCATTGGGGTTTAGTGAGTATGGGCTTGAAAGCAGTTACTTATTATACAGGGTGATTTTTTTTAAACTGACACTACTCAGAGCTATCTGCAGCGTGATCTATCAGCTGGAATTCCACCAAAATTGATAGAGGGACTAAGGACGACATGGGAAAGAGTTTCCATGAGAAAAAAAATTAGTTCCAAAAGTCGCCGATAGGGGAAGATATGGCGCTTTTGTTGTAGGCGCAACCGAGAATTTGCATAAAAGGCAAGTAAAACATCAAAATACAAATCCACGACTATGTAGTCCACAGCAGCGCCAATATTTCGAGCTATAAAGATAAGGGATAAATACCGAAAAAGTTGTAAGCAGACAAATGAATAACAAAGAAATTTCACTGCAGCACCACTTTATGCAGCAAATTCACTTCTTCCTCCTTCAATGTGACCACAGTCCTGGTAGACGACACATTGCATCCTGAACACTACGCTGTCAACCGCCAAGCGTAACATGTCACCAGGAATGTTCATCAAGTCCGGGATATGTTGTCCTTTAGGGCCGCCAAGTTGCAGACTCCACCAAGATACACCTTGGACTTTAAATAACTCCACAGAAAGAAGTCACATGCGTTAGGTCCGGGGAGCGAGGTGGCCATGCAGGTGGAAAAAAGCGGCTGATGACCCTTTCTTCTGTAAAGCGAAGGCTCAGAAGACTCCGCACTGACCTTTATAGCGCAAAATACTGGCGCTGCTGTCGACTACGTAGACATGAATTTGCATTTTGATGTTTTACTTGCCTTTTATGGAAATTCTCGGGTGCGCCGACCACAGCAGCATCATATTGTCCCCTATCGGCGACTTTGGGAACTAATTTTTTTTTCACGGAAATTCTTTCCCATGTCGTCCTTAGTCCCTCTATCAATTTTGGTGGAATTTCGGCTGACTAATCGCGCTACAGATGGCTCTGAGTAGTGTCAGTTTAAAAAAAACACCCTGTATATAAACTTTACCGGGCTTGAGGGTCATATATGGTCATGTTAGTGGGAATTTAAACATCGATTGCGGGATCGGAATTCTTAGGGCCTGAAGAAGATTCAAAGGGCAAATACAAAATATAAATTAAATTATTCCTAGGTCCAAGTTTAGAGGAGAAGTTGTGGTTTGTTAAAAGAAAAACTTTGTAATACGCGTTGGGTTAAAATTCGAAAATTGGGAGCAGGCAATTTTCGTTACATATATATACATTCTGTCACAAAAAAATATATGCACCTAGAAGAAATCGAGCTACTATCACGAAACTTGGCAGGAATGTAGACTGGTAAGAGATATGCAAATGATTAAAATTTTGACGCCAATAAGACAAGGGTATGCGCATATGAGATGCGCAGCTGGGAGAGTTTGAAAGCATGATTGCTCGTGCCATAGGGTTATTCAAACAAATCTGTTGACTTGGATGGAGGTATTGTGACTAGAGATGCCTCTGAGACATAATCGGCGACAGTACGAACAATTGTCGGACTTTGAGAGGGGGCGTATAGTAGGCCTCAGAGAAGCAGGCTCGTCGAACAGGCGTATCGGCCTCCACCTTGGCCGGAGCGATATGATAGTTGCTCGGTGTTGGCAACAATGGATCACGGAAGGGATAGTCTACTGTCGCGGAGGGTCAGGGCGTCCCAGGAACACAAATGCGCGCGAGGATCGCGCAATCATAAGAGCGGCCACGTCCGCACCAACAACGTCGCTAGAATCGGTTCAACGCCATTTACCACCTTCCAGACATCCGGTGGTATCAAGGAAAACCATTCGGAGACGACTGTCCGACGCAGGTATAAGGTGCCGACGTCCATTAAGAAGCCTACCACTGACCCCACATCATAGGCAGTGTCGATTGGATTTTTGCCCCCCTCGGGCAAGCTGGAGTGTGACCGCCTGGAGGCGTATGATCTTTAGCTATGAATCCCGATTCAGTCTCAATGCTGATGACTAGCGCATACGCGTGTGGAGGCTGCCAGGCCACCGGTCCGATCCAGCATTTGTTGTCGAGAGGCATACGGCGATTACACAAGGTGTGACAGTGTGGGAGCGATTTGTTGGGACACACAATCACCTCTAGTCGTCCTCCAATGCACTTTGACAGCACGCAGTTACGTGGACGAGATTTTAACGCCAGTTGTACTGCCTGTGCTATCAAGTCGCCCGGGTGCCATTTATCAGCAAGACAACATCTCGCCCACATACTGCGTGACTCTCCGAACAATGTCTTCAAGGATATGACGTACTCACATGGTCTGTCAGGTCACCAGACCTCTCGTCAATAGAGTACGTCTGGGACGTGCTTGGAAGGTAACTGCAACCGTCCCGGAATACTGGTGAATTAACTGCCAATTACAAAGATTATGACATGATCTTCCGCAGGAGGTCATAAGTGACCTCATTGATTCGATCCCACGCCGTGTTTCGGCTTGTAGAGCTGCCAGAGGTGGATTTACTACTTACTCATTTGTAACCTTTTTCATGCCATATCTTCTTAATAAAATGGTCTGTTCTTCTGAATTTGTAATTATTTGCTTATCTCCTCATACACTACATACATGTTAAGTTTCGTGATAGTAGCTCGTTTCCTTCTGGGTGCATATATTTTTTGTGACAGAGTGCATATATATATATATATATATGTAAGTTGTTCAAAGAAGAAATCAAGAAGGTCAGTGTCCCCATCAAATGGTGTAAGACTGCACAGAAAGGTATTTTTGAAGCCATTGTTATTAAATTGAATGCCCAAAAATAGTAAGCTTTATCAGTATGATGCAAATATTCAACTGTTACCGTTTAAAATTACAACTGGATTTACTTAGCTTTCAAATAAAAATATCTACTGTTCTATAGAACACTGCATATGTAGGTATGAAATTCTAGATTATATATATACATACAAGAAAATTATGCATTACTTATACTCACAACAATTCACCATATTATGAAATATAAAAAAACACACTATATAAATATAAGTTGGGGAAAATGTTAATTACCGGCTAGATGACAGGTCACAGGTCTTGAGCACCATCTATACTGTAGATGATGATGGATACATGGATACAGTCTCTTCAGTAAAGGGGAAAAGATGTAGCTGTTCGTTAACGTGAAGACGATGATAAAAAAGGCCCACTACACCCCTCTATTGTAGAGAAGGAAGCAGAACAGTTCGCTGAAGGCATGAGAAAGTTCTCCAGGAAGGAGGAGACTACAAGTTCGCCAGGATCGTAACAGGTGAACAGGAATGTAGATTCTAGATCAGTACTGTAGCAGTTCCAAACGTTCCGCAGTAACAAAACAGCAAAGGTGTTAGATGACGGTTCCTCGATGATATCCCTCCGTCCTTCGGATGAATAATTACAAACTTACTATCGGCCAGATCGTTGCAGGAGCGTAGTGGAGTAGGCTGCGTTAATAACCTCAGGAAATGACACTGTCAACATGCCGGTTGGGAATGCGTATGTAGGAGCCATAAAAAAATCTAAGCATGAAGCCAAAGCTTTGTTACAAAAAAAATCATTTATTCTTCATCAGAAATCACTTCATCTATTACTTGAGTACAACTTAGGAAAATGTTCTATATACAAATGGAAGGTGAGCTTGAGTCAACGTGAGCTCAAAAATAATGGTGACCGTTCCGGTCAAAAGTCAGAAGCATAACTATCAAACATTGCAATTTGAATATATATATAAAAAAGGGGCCCCCCAAAACAGAATTGGCAGAGCCAAAACTGATGGGGTGCTTAAACGTAAAATATCTAAGAGACAACTCTCTCTCAAAAAATGGCTCTGTACTATTTCTTTTTCATCACTGTACAGGCGTGCAAAAACGCGGAAAGCGAGGGTTACAATAGCGAGAAATGTGCCAATTAAACAAAAAGCGGACACACGTCCAAGGCGTACGCAATATTACCTCAGCACAAAGGAAAATAGACCGTAAAAACAACGCGAGCGCTTAAGGGCCAACAAAAGGAACCCGGCCTTTCCGAAACTTCGCCAAGAGGAGAAAAAGTCGAGCACGCCCCGCGAAATTGAGGCCCGTGAATGGTTTAGCCCCGATATTGCTAACTTCGCGCCTCTGCTCGATTGGTCGAACCAGGGGAGAAAGACCTACTAGGAGAGCGCTTTCACGCCAAGCTGACGCCAAGTTCATTCGTGGGAAAAATCTTTCGAACAAAGGGGGACGAGAGGCACAACTTTTATCTCTACCTTAAACCTATTTTATGGTCCAATTTAGGGAGCAAACGTAAAACGGCATGCGTGGACAAAAGGCTAGTTGGATGTTCACAAGACACACCCTGCAATTACCAGCCATAAAATGTGCATTTTAGACAAACTTAACAAGGGAATCCTGAGACTAACACCTGGTTAAGCAAATTACGGTTGAAGCTTTTACGGTTTAAATGGGCAACCGCTAAATTCTCAAGAACACACACATCGAGGGAACGGTATAGAAATTACACTATTTTATTTTAAGGAACAACTATTCAGAATTAGAGATTTTATATTAATTTAACGTGCGTTACCAGCTCAACCAAATTAATTATTTCTGGAACGAATTCCTCGCTGCACTGATTTTGCTGTCTTTGCTGGGAAATGCATACAATCGAGTATGCTGTATTTAACTATGCTACAGCAAACAGCTTTATTTTATTTTTATATTCTTAATAAAATCAAAATGTTATGATCATAGATGCTACAACGAAAGTAAAGGAGTAATGTCGGCCGAAGTAGCATGCGGTTCGAATGGCTTGTCTGTTCTCCCTGTCGTTTGATAAGGGTTTCAGTCCTCATCTTTGCCATCGTTTATATAAGGTTCAGTTAATAGTTAAGTACAGTTATTTGTTTATTCATGCGTTTGTCAGGAACATTGTTTTTACTATTCTACAGCATAATTTTAGCCATGAGCCGATAAAGAGTGAGGAAGCTATTAGTGATAAAAAAGAAAGTATTTTCAAGAGAGAAAGAGTAAAGAGTTATTTGGTATCTGTCAGGTTTTCATAAGGAGGAGCCAGCGACACTAAAGTGTTAGCAATTTTGGGAACCATGTTAAACGAAGACAAGGATAGTCTCACCATTCAGCTAAGGACTTTAAAGAGGCGTTCTTTTGCGGGAATAAACTGAGAGAATTAATAATCATTGTCTGGGCATTTTTGTAATTGAAGTGCACATATTGACTTTTATGGCACATTGATGGTCTCTCTTTAGGGAGTCCAATAATTCAGGATAATTCTGACTATCAACCATGGATTCATTCTTCTGTCTTTAGAAAGGTAGACAAACGTCCTTCAACTGATGTATCTTCCTCACAACTGTCATCTAGGAACAGAACAGAAACGATGAGTCATTTCCTTCACCCTCTACGTGATTAAAAAAATTATCAGAAAAAGTTTGTTTATATTTCCAGTGGGGTAATATTATTTATGTGTATTTTAATTTACATATACAGTTTATAAATGGTAAATAAATTAGTATTACATTATTTGTGATTTTGATATTTTGTTTTATTTTTCCTGTTTAAATTGTTGCTTTGAATAATAACTTTGCGCTAGATTGTGCGGATGTAACGAATCGTTCTTAATATAAGTACAGTCGATTCCGGTTAATCGGACCACATCGGTACGCGATCATTTTGGTTCTAATAACTGGCTGGTTCGATTAAACGAACATGCCTTATGTTACAAGACGGGATTCGGTCCGACTAAGCGGCTGGTCCGATTAACCGTTGATCCGATTTACCGGAATCGACTGTATTTCAATACATAGTGGAAAGAACAGATACTATAACGAACAAAGTTTTGAACCAATTTCGTTACTTCTAGCCTGTCCCCCAGTATGTAATTTTATCTATTTTCCGCATCACCTGAGAATCGCTAATCACTGTAGCTCAATATTCACATCTCCTGCGTACCCAGAGTCTTAGATCCAAGTTTTGCCCTTATTATGGGATCCCCTACACGGCATAGCTAATAAGTATGTTGCTGGGAAAAGAATTTCGAATGTGGAATTACTCTAAAATTTTACTCATGACTGACAAAGTACAGTTACTCAGCTGTCATCGGAAATAAATATAGTCTATCACGAACTGTAGTCTACCACGTAGCGAAACCTAGGTCCAAGGCTTCTGAGTACGCTGGAGATTTAAATATTTGCTTAGTAACCGTACCACGAGGCCGTGTTCCATGCATTTATTCATAGTTTATTATTGTCTACTTTAAAAATGCAAATTATTTTTGTGGGTGTAATGCAATTGGTCTATCAAGATGTATTTCTTATGCCAGTGTCTCTAAAACACCTGTAGATTTTGTTCTCTACAGTTTTTTTACACGTATGTCTCTATTATTAAAGATTTTATTTCATCATAATATGATCGATAGCAAAGACATTAAGTGTCATCCTCATAAAAATAAACAGGTGAAAGACACATGTAAGAGGGATAGCACGGATGTACAGTTGTATGACGAGATGTTTGCTGGAGATCCTTGTTCAGAAAAGTTGAGGTTCGAGAACTGACATTTGTTTCGATATTAAGTATTTACTTTAAGAATGTCCGACTCTTCCAGCTTCAAAGCCTTATCCTGGTTGCTTTTTTTTAAATAAAATTTTATGACCTTCATAATCCTCTTTCAAATCCCACCATGCCCTCTTCATGATAAGTTTCCCCTGAATTCCACGTGATTTACAAATTTCTTTTGACTTAGGATGGTCAGTGACTTCCCGTGTTTTTGCCAATTTCATATTCCCTCTTTTGAAAATTTTCGAATTGTCATTATAGATCATTAAGCACCAACTGTAACGCACAATATATCTTCATATAGCTAAAAGCTTCCCTGCTAAGATATTTTTTCTAACACGGCAGGTTCCTATATTGACGACATTCCCTCATCCAGGCCTCAAAGTTTTGTTTGTTTCTTTATTACAGGAGGTCTACATAGGTAAGAGAGCATTACTCCCTATGAGCAAACAGCACGAGACCCTCCAAGACTTTTTCGTGATTCGAATCCATAATAACTCTGTGGAAGCCAGGCCCTGATTTTTCATTAGGCCCAGTAGGCCCGGGCCTAGGAGCCCCCCCCCCCCCAAATTTTTATTTTAAAAGAAAAGAAAGAAAAAATTCCCAATTGAAATTTGTTATTTTACCTGTTTTAATAGCAATTTTTTTATATATCCTTTCATATTTGAATGATTGGTTCATCATATGTATAGTTCATCATATGTATGTTATAGTGTATATAAGGGATTAAGTTTTTCTGGTTGCATTGTATTGGGGTTTTAATGATGAAGTTAATATGTTGTATCGCTTTTTGTTATTTGATAATGTTCTAGGCTCTACGCTTCAAATAGCCAATTCTTGGTAAAATGGTACTTTCACAATAATTCATGATTATTATTTTTGTGTGTCAATTTTGGAAATTTTATGCCCACATCAGTGTTAGGGGCCCCCCATCCTGAGTTGTGCCTATAGTCCAGAATTTTCTAAATCGTGCCCTGGTGGAAGCTCAAGACGATAACCATTATACGATGTGGGCGGCGATCCTCTTTTTAAAACACAACGTAGAAAGTCCATTTCCGTTACAGGAAATGGTTGGGACTGATTTATTCGTTCAACTGGGAGAAGTGCCTCCACCTTAACCCATTAACCGCCAAAACTATAAGGGGTGAATTTTTTTTATACAAATAATATTGGTTATTCATTTGAACATATACAACATTAATTTATGGGTAAAATAACAAAACTGGTCTTAACTTTCGAAAAACCGAGTGTTGCGTTCGCGCAACGTCAGCGGAATAAGAGTATTGACATTAAGTGAGTTCAACTGAACTTCTGCAGGGTTTTCTTTGATTTGAGCACTGTGAATTTTTTTTATCTTTCTTACATTTTAGAAAGAAAATGATCACTTTACAGGTAATTTATTTATTATAAAGATTTAACTTATTTTTCCTTTACAAAATTATTGATTATATCCAGAAAACAATTTCAATCATGAAAAGCTTCACTACAATCACGATGTAGAGTAACGTCACAAACTTTGCATGGATAAATTGTCTGGCTATGGCAATGTTTACTACGCAGTCTTCTGCTGTCTTCGGACTTGACAATAAAATGTCCATGCTCTCCACGTAATGGCTCTTGCATGCTGAATGTCCTTATCAAGAGATCAGTAAATTTATTCCTGAGGTAAAGAATAATATCCCGTAGGCAACAATATTCCAATGAACCGTCTCATGTAGGCTTCAGATGCTAAAAAAAGGGGGCGATTCTTTTGTTGGGCACATGAGTTTGTCAATTCGACGAGAAGGGAAAAAACCTCTGAGCCAAAGAGAAGATCAAAAATCTCTGCACTAGTTTTATCTTGTATTATACTTTTCATAGTTCCGATTTGATCTTTTTCTTCATTTTTCGTCTGAGACATATTCAATGGTCCCTTCTTTATCCATTTCAAATCTTCAGTTTTTATTTTTTAAATTTTTTCGAAAGACTTGTACTGCTTTTAGGAGGCAAAAACTTCTTTTTTACTCACACTTCTATTTCGACAGCAGTATCGCATGGTAAATCATCATTGTCACTATTCAAAATATTATCATTTCCTTCTTCTTCATCACTAGCCTCTGCTGTTTTTGGTAGAATAACAACAATATCAGTTTCATTCTCGTCATCATTATCTGAATCTTCGTAGAAAATTCTTTGAAGAACTTCTTTAAACGCAAAGTATCTAGTTTTAGGCATTTCTATAAGCACAGAACGGGGGAAAGTTCCGCGGAGTCGAACGCCACATCTGAATAAGGAAAATACCCTTATCCCGCTGACGTTGCGCCAACGAACACCTGTATTTTCTTCCTCCCCCACCCAAACAAAAGCAACCGATTGATGGAATGTTCTGATAAACTTTGACCTTAGCTAAAAATAGATCACCCCTAAAGCTCACGTTTGTCTCCCTATATTTCTTCTGTGAAAAATACCAGGAGAAAATTCTCGTTCAAAAATGCTTAACTAACTGTCTAAGTTTGGAACTCGTTATTAAATTAAAAGAACAGTTGAAGGCAAATATTTTTCAATTCGATTATTAACCCTACTCAAAAACTACTGTTAATATAAAAATCATTTGATAGCTAAATTTTTATACGCATTTATTTGGACCGTTGCGTCATCGCAACACCAGCGGTTAATGGGTTAACTCGAATTATGACGTCGGCAGGTTAAGCATTTGCTTAACATTGATTATAAGATCTATCTTTCTTTGATTATCTAGAACTTTCCCCGTATTTCAGATAACGTACTAGCACCGATTCCAAATACGAGTATTTAATCAATGACAAACCTCCAAACGATTAGCAATGAAAATTTTAACGCCTATGATTGGTTTATTTTCGTCTCAAAGTCATCTTTCCCTTAACGCTACGCAACGGACTCCTATGTGAACAGGCCCTTACTTGTGACCATAAGGGCCTGTTCACATAGGAGTCCGTTGCGTTGCGTTATGGAAAAGATGACGTTGAGACGAAAATAAACCAATCATATGCCTCCAAAACGATTAGCAATGAAATTTTTAACGCCTATGATTGGTTTATTTTCGTCTCAACGTCATCTTTTCCTTAACGCAACGCAACGGACTCCTATGTGAACAGGCCCTAAGGGCCTACTCACATAGAGTCCATCAGCGTTAGCGTTACTCGTACGGAAATATATTTTATTAATTACAAATCTCCAAATGATTGGCCAAGAAATTGTTAAGGTCTGTTATTGGTCTAAAATATGTCAATACGAGTAAGGGCCTGCTCACATAGAGCCTGTAAGAGTTAAGCCCTGGTTTCCTAGAGCGACGTCGGCGGCGTACTACCGCTGTCAACGCTGACCGCAATGACAGCTGTGACAAACTGCCGACGGCAGTCGCGAAGGGGTGGTTTCCAAGGAAGACAGAAAGGGAGGGTTTTTCACTTTCTTTTAGTAAACAACGTCTTTCGTCTTTGTCCGGCAGCCATCGCTAGAAATAAACATTGTTATGGCTGAAAGCGATATTATTGCTCTTCTATTAGATGAAGAGGAACGAGATGATGAAATAATACAATCGGCTTTTGAGAGAGAAGATCATCATGATCTGTTCAAAAAAAGGGAGGATGAAGGAACCTTTAATATTTTAATTCAAAGGTATTTAAAAGACGATGAAGTAAAGTTCCGAGAATACTTCAGAGTTTCACGGGAGATTTTTTACTACATACTATCATTCATTAAAAATGACATCACCAAAGATTCTTGCAATCGAGTGCGTCGCCCTATTTCTGGTGAGGAAAAACTCTGAATTACTCTGAGGTAATTATACTTTAACTGCAATAAGTTAGAAATTAAAAAAAAAGTCTAAAATGAAGTGAATACTTCAATTTGTTTTTCTATTACGATAAAAATAAGTTCTATGTATTGTATTATTTTTCTATCAAAATAATAAAATCACTTATTTAATAAATATTTTTTTTCTGCATAAACAACCACTAATTTATTCAATTTATTACGATTTGAAGATATATATATATATATATATATATATATATATATAGAACAATTAATAAAGTAATATTTATATTTCTTATTTAATTATTATTAATTCTCCCACGATGATGGTTGAATAAATTTTATGACAATTTTAGGACCGTATAAAGTCATGTTAATTGGTATAAAGTTTTTAAAACATCCGAACATGTTACACAATTCCCAATAAATAAATTTCAGAGGGATCATTTTATTTTTTTCATTGGGGGGGGGGTTGTCATTTGAGCTCCTTAGCTTTTGAAATTTAGGGATATTTGCTCATTTTTCTCTTTTTGGGGCAATTTTAAGCACTTTTCAAGGCATTTTGACCGTCTTGCCTCCCTCCACCCGGTCAAGTACTTGCCGCCCTCTGGAAAATATGAAATGACGCCCCTGACAAATTTTTATATATTTTTTATTTCTCTAAATGTAAACGTACATATCGCTTCCTCATTTTATTAAATAACCCCCTCTTTAAAAAAAAGGGTAATTTACTGCTTACTAAGATGATTAATATTTATATTTTAAATTTATGGACATACAGGAGAGACTTATAGATCTCTTAGTTTCCAATACAGGATATCCCACTCTTGGATAAGCTCTATTGTAAAAGAGACTTTAAAAGCAATTTACGACAAAATGATGCAGATTGCAATACCCCCATTCTACCATTTCTGCTACCATCTATTTTTAACTTTGAGGAAATTTCTTTCCAAACGTTCTCTCGAACAGTTAAATCTTTATATTTTTGATCCTCTTTAATGTAGAGTGCAGGATGTTCTCTTATTAAGTTTTTCTTCGGAGAAAACATTCATTGCTTCCATCTTCCCTTGCGACTGGTAGCGCGCCGTCCAGGGCAAGTCGACGGCGTGATACCACCTCAGTCACGTCGTGACGTCACAGCGTCATTCGCCCGCTTTGGAAACCACCCCCGAAGAAATGCATGCTATGGAACAGAGAGGGGGAGATTTCGCACCGCTGAGGTCATATATCACCTCGAGGAGCGAAGGCGCTCGCCGCCGACGTCGCTCTAGGAAACCAGGGCTTTAGCGTTACTCGTATTGACGTATTTTAAACCAATCATAGACCTTAACAGCTTCGTGGCTAATCGTTTGGAGGTTTGTAATTGGTTAAATATATTTCAATACGAGTAAGGGCCTGTTCACATAGGAGTCCTTGTGTTGCGTTAAGGAAAAGATGACGCTGAGACGAAAATGAACCAATCATATGCCTCCAAACGATTAGCAATGAAACTTTTAACGCCTATGATTCGTTTATTTTCGTCTCAACGTCATCTTTTCCTTAACGCAACGCAACGGACTCCTATGTGAACAGGCCCTAACGCTGAGGCTGACGAATTCTATGTGAACAGGCCGATAAGACTGATATATGCTGATGCACGAAGTTACAACAGCATGAACACTGATTGATCTGAATCATAATCTGTTCCTCTGTCGTCAGGCAGGGATTCATATCCCTATTTGTAAAGAATTAAATTAAAACAATTAACTAAACCATATGAGATGGGAGAGAGATCGCCAAAATATGATTCCCTTAAGATTAAAAGATGAACGAATTACACGAAAGAAAGCCATAAGATGCAGTGAAAAAATAAGTGACAAAAATGATACCGAATATGATAATAAGATGACAACAGATAAAAAGTGGAGTGGATCAAAAATGGCCAATGTAGCCTTAAGAATTCTGTAATTCATGGACAATACTAAACGAAATAAATGGTGGGAGACTTAAAATGTAGAATTTGCGTAGATGACCGATTTACGGCTCGCTTAAAAGGGCTTGGTTCCAAAACCCGAGAAAAGGAAAAAGATTATAATGAAGAACAAAAGTAAACTAAAAAGATATGTTGACATAAAAAACGCAAAAGGGGAAAGGCAAGGTTAAATGAAGGGAAAATTTTTTTAAAAAGATTAAAATGGCAGGAGCATATTCAGCGAATAAAAAGTATCTAGTTTTAGGATCTGTGGGGTGTAGATCCTGAGGACGGCCAAGTAGAAATTGCCTCAGCAATGCAGTGAATGGTCAAAGAAAATCGTAAATGAAAAATTGAAACGACAAAAACCCAGAACTAAAAAAAAATGGAGAGTTGTTCTGAGCTTTGTTCTTCCAGTTCAAAAGTAGCAGTTGCCAAGAAGTGCACTGCTGTCCACCCAAATTGCAACACCAAGAAAGACAAGAGATATCACAACAAAATTTATTTGTAGATAACATGTTGACCAAGTATCAAATGATTAAATTTATAGACTTCTGTGAAGTGTGGTTCCTGCCAAAATCAGTAGCCAGAGTAGCCGCCATTGTTGGAGATCACCGCTGCCACACGCCTCGGCATTGATTCAAAGAGACTTTGGATGAGTTCTTTGGGTACAGCAGACCAAGCAACTTCCACACGTTGCCAAAGTTGATCTGCTGTGGCAGCTGGGGATGGAATCTGGGTCAATCGTAGAGCAACTATGGACCACATGTTTTCTATCGGCGAAAGATCCGGAGAGCGATTCGGCCAGGGAAGCAATTCAATCTGGCGATTGACGAAGAACCGTTGGACAGTGCGTGCCACGTGTGGTCGCACATTATCCTGCTGAAATATGGCTGTGGGCAAGCCCTGAAGGTAAGGAAGGACAACTGGCTCCAATACCTCGGAGATGTAGCGCTGGCTGTTTAAAGTACCGGCAATGCGTACTAGAGGTGTGCGAGAGTGATATCCAATACCGCCCCATACCATAAAACCTGGTGCAGGACCAGTGTGGCGGTGCATAACGCAGCTGTTCAGCAACCCCTCTTTACGGTGTCTCCAGACTCGAATGCGACCATCGTGGTGTTGCAGACAGAAGCGCACAATTTGCCTGTCATCACGTGAAGTGGTGCGCTGAGGTGGATGCGATCGAACACGCCGGTCCGTCGTACACTCCTGCATCCAACGATCACATATCCGCATTACAGTTGTTTGGTTTCGTCCAACACGACTACCGATTTCCCTGAAAGATAATCCACAATCTCGGTAGGCCACTATCCTTCCTCTGTCGAACTCGGATACTTGATCAAAAGATGATCGCTGTTTTCGACGAGGCATAATTGATCGTTTTTTTGAAAAAACCACAAGAAAAACACAATTGCCGAACTTGAAATCGTCGAAATCTCCAAGCCTTAAATAGCGCTTTGAAGTGGCGCCACAGGCGCGCGTGATGTGCGTCTGCGCTGAAATTCTAATCATTTGCATATCTCACCTCCGCTAATGCATGTTGTAACTTTCATGTTATTTGCATGTTTCCTTCAGGGTGTTGCATTTACAGTGGCCACCAGTGTAGTAGTGGCAGTCTTCCAATATGAAACTTGTGAAAAATATCCAAGAATTCCTCCTGGAAGTAATTTTACAAGATTTTACTAAAGGTGCTCGCATCAATAATGCATATATATATATATATATATATATATATATATATATATATATAAATAAGAATAAGATGAAAGAGAAAACCAGTAATAGCTCTAAAGCTACAAGCAGCCAGGAACATCCAACATGTAAAGATAAGTATGAATACGGTTTTTGACAGCATTTCTTCATCAGCGGTGTCAATACTGTCTAAAAACCAATGGATTGTTTCTAATGAGTATGATCTATTAAATAAACACACTCAGACACCGTACAATCCATTATTAACAGAAGAATTGAATAATAAATGAATTTGTATTAAAGTACTTAACCAAACACCAAGCCTGGCGCTAATCAGAGTGGAAGTTAAGAACTTGTAACCGCAAGATGATATATATATATATATATATATATATATATATATATATATATATTATATATATATATATATATATATATATATATATATATATATATATATATATATATATATATATATATATATATATATACGAGGGTTATTCGGAAACTAAGGTCCGTTTACTTATAAAACAGAAAACATTACAGATTTTTTTGAAAAAACTTTATTTTTTAAATTCCTTACATGTGTCTCTATTTTTCTACATAGTTTCCATATTTTTTTAAACATTTGTCATAACGTTCTACAAGCTTCTGTATGCTTAAGTCGTAGACGTCTGCCGCCTGTGAGGATAACCAGTCTTGAACTGCTTCTTTCACCTCGTCATCTGTGGCGAATCTCTTGCCGCCGAGAAACTCTTTTAGGTAGCGGAATAAGTGAAAATCACTCGGCGACAAGTCTGGACAGTACGGTGGATGGTCAATCTGTTCCCATCCAAAAGATCTGAACAGAGCTTTCAAGGTGAGTGGGTGAGAGCTTTCAAGGACGGACGGGAAAATGCTCATGATGAACCGCGTTCAGGTCGACCATCAGTGATCACAGATGATTTGGTCAATGCCGTGGATGAAAAGATTCGTGAAGACCGGCTATTCACAATTTCAACTTTAGCATTGGAATTTCCGAATGTGGGTAGAACGACTTTGCACAAAATCGCTTCCGAAAAGTTGAAATTTCGCAGATTGTCCGCACGTTGGGTTCCCAGTCTGCTTACTGAGGAACACAAACTGAAAAGAATGTGTGGCAACCCAACTCGCAGACAATTCTAGCGTCGCGTTCTGCGCATCTGGTTCGCGCAGGATTAGAGAATTGCCGCGGACTTTGGAACACCGATCTAGACTACTTCACATTTCCGTACTAGCGTGGTACGTACGTTTCTCCGCTCCGTATTCACTGCGATGAAGTACGAGCCGGGTTTCGTAACTGTAAATTTGTTATGTGTCAACTTTTAAATAAAAGAATA
This sequence comes from Dolomedes plantarius, assembly GCA_907164885.2. Lineage (NCBI taxonomy): Eukaryota > Metazoa > Arthropoda > Arachnida > Araneae > Dolomedidae > Dolomedes > Dolomedes plantarius. The sequence continues at coordinate 85,360,470 of OU015501.1, read as the reverse complement.
TGTTATGTTTATAATTGCTGCTTACCTTCTGATGTCGTAATATGGGATTAATAGTTTCCCATAAATTGGTGACCAGTGACTGAGTGGACAATTTCGCTTTCGATTTGCAGCGTGGCCGACCAAGCAGCAATCCATCAGCATCGCCCCGGTTTGTCTTCAATTTTGATGAAATTGTGCTTCATATGATCTCTTAAGCGACTAACCATTCGGAGTACGTCTCACTTTTTCTGGGAAATTTTTTTTCCCCCGCGGCTGTCATCTGCTTTAACTCGCACGTGGCCCGACAAGACAGCGTGTTTGTGAAGCTCCAAAAAATTTTTCTTCTCCACCATCCTGATACTGTGTACGCCTATTTTTTCGTGGTGCCTAACTGATCGGATAATTAAGCCCTAGGATTAATTAAATGGATTATCACAACAATCTACGTGATCGGTAAGCTGTCCCATTATTTTTTTTACCGTAAACTCTATTAAACTTACCTTCTCAGTATTGCGTATATATGCTCTTCCAATCCTTATCCTTTTTTTTGTGTGTAATGTATTTTCGTACTGTGCTGTACCAGATATTATCCCCGTAATTTCCTTACATGCTAGCGTCCCTTTCTCATATTTTTTTTGCTGGATTATTTTTGTTTTGCATTTTGGTATTGATGTTTTCTTTGCATACTTTATTTCTATACATACTTTTCTTTGCACATGCTTGATTATTTCCCTACTGAATACTTATATCGTATAACAACTGTATTTCACCTTATTTTTGCATAATTACCTTTGGCATACGTAGCTGTTGAATTGAATTTGTATTGTTTCTCTCTTTGATTTATATGATGCAACCTCCCGGCGACCCTTCCGCGAATCTTTCGCGCGTCTCCATTAAACCACCTCCTTTCTGGAAAACCAATCCATACATATGGTTTAGGCAAATTGAAGCACAATTTACCATTGCAAATATTACGGCGGACTCCACAAAATTTAACCACGCCATTGCAGCTCTAGAGTCCAGTGTTTTAGACCCAATTGCTGATTTCGTTCTAAATCCGCCTGACAAGGACCAATATAATACTCTAAAGCAGCGATTGATTGAGTTGAATACCGAAAGCCAAGAGTCCAAAATCCGTACGCTGCTAAAAGGTCTCGAATTGGGCGACCAACGTCCTTCACAACTCTTGGCGCGAATGCGCACATTAGCTGGCACGTCGATAGGCGACCCCTTGTTAAAATCTTTATGGTTCGCGAGGCTTCCAACCTCTACCCGAAGTATTCTCGTTACCTTGAGCGATGACCTCAGCACATTGGCTGCAGCTGCAGATAAAATTCACGACCTAGCACGCCCCGAAATAAACATCGTCGCCAGTACAAAACACACCAATCAAGATTCCGACCTTGATTCTCGCATAGATAGACTTACCCAGCAGGTGAACGAGTTATCGGCACTGGTACGTGGTCGTAACCCACATAAAGGTTCCCACCGCCGCGAGAACAGCCGATCGAGAAGCCGCCAATACAAGGAAGCGGCCAACGGGCTATGTTTCTACCACACCAACTTTGGAGAAAGAGCCAAACGGTGTAAATCCCCATGCTCCTTCCAGCAGTCGGGAAACTAATAAGGCGACCGCCTGATGGCCTACAATGCGATCGCCAGATCAATCGCATCCTCTTGGCCGATCCCTCGTCTACAATAGAATTTCTCATTGATACAGGTGCCGATTTGTCGGTAATTCCCAAATCGTTAGTACCAAACGCATCAGGCACGTCAGACTTGGTTCTTTTGGCCGCCAACGGCTCGAACATCCCCACTTACGGAACTAAACTGCTCAAGTTAGACCTCAACCTCCGACGCTCCTTTACGTGGACGTTCGTCATCGCGGACGTTTCACAGCCTATTATAGGTATCGACTTTCTGAAACATTTTGGCTTACTGGTCGATGCTCGCAATAACTCCCTAATCGACAATCTAACTAAAATATCTTCGAGAGGCAAATCACCTTCAACTAATCCTAGCTCCACAAATATTTCTATTCTCTGGGGAAACTCTAGTTTCGACCAGCTTCTCAAAAATTATCCTCAACTCACAAATCCATCCCACCTTCCGTCCAATCCTACATCTACTTCTGTTTTTCATCATATCGAAACTACGGGTCCTCCTGTGTTTTCCAAACCCCGACGTCTGTCACCGGAATTATTACAGGCAGCACGTCAGGAATTCGAATTTCTGCTTTCCCAAGGCATCATTCGGCCATCGAAGAGTCCTTGGGCTAGTCCCTTGCATATGGTTAGAAAAACAAACGGTGATTGGTGTCCTTGTGGCGATTACCGCAGACTCAATGCCGTAACCGTTCCGGACCGGTACCCTGTACCACACATTCAAGATTGTACGCAACTCTTGCATAATAAGTCCATTTTTTCCACCCTCGATCTGGCCAGGGCTTACCACCAGATACCTGTCCACCCAGATGACGTGCCAAAGACCGCCGTCACCACTCCTTTTGGCTTGTACGAATTTGTATTCACTCCTTTCGGTCTTCGAAACGCGGGACAAACGTTTCAGCGTTTCATCCATCAAGTCCTTGTTGGCCTTGATTTCTGTGTGCCATATTTCGATGACATTCTCATCGCCTCTTCCTCCTCTGAAGAGCATAGTTCTCACCTCCAACAAGTTTTTGACCGCCTCAAACAATACAACCTTAAATTGAACCATGCCAAATGCGTCCTTGGTAAACCTTTTGTAACCTTTCTGGGCTGTAAAATTTCATCTTCCGGTATTGAACCCTTACCTGAGAAAAAGCAGCAAATTACTAATTTCCCAAAACCTGAGACCATTTCCCAGCTCCGTAGATTCCTGGCCATGATAAATTTTTATAGGCGTTTTATGGTACACGCCGCGCATACTCAAGCGCCCTTGAATGAGTTCTTGAAAGAATCTCGAAAGAATGATAAACGTCCTGTGCCATGGACGGACGAAGCGCTTGCTGCATTTAATAAATGCAAGGCTGATCTCTCACAGGCAGTCCCCCTCGGTTTCCACTCTCCCGGGCAGCAACTCTATCTAATGGTTGACGCTTCCGATTCTGCCATCGGAGCGGCCCTGCATGCAAAAACCACTTTGGGACTCCAGCCTCTTTCTTTCTTCTCACGAAAGTTAACGAACGCTGAGCGGAAGTATAGTACCTATGATAGGGAATTGCTAGCTATCTACTCAGCGATTAAGCACTTTCGACACTCTCTCGAAGGTCAGTCCTTTATAGTTTTTACCGATCATAGGCCCTTAACGTATGCATTTACTAAGAACTCCGATTCTTGCTCGCCCCGTCAGTTGAGGCACCTCGACTTCATAGCGCAGTTTACTGCAGACATTCGCCATGTTCCAGGAAACAAGAATGTTGTTGCAGATACCTTGTCACGCCTGGACCACATTGCGAGTATCACCAGTTTCGACTTCACCGAACTCGCTAAGGCCCAGTCGCATGACCAGGAAATACAACGTCTTCTCTATGGAGAGACGCATACGAGTTTGGTTCTTCAACCATTAAAACTTTCCAACGATCTGCAAATATTCTGCGATAGCAGTACCGGCAAAGTACGTCCTTTCGTCCCAGAGGCGTTCCGAGAACGTCTGTTCCACTCCCTGCATGGACTATCTCACCCTGGAGTGCGAGCAACCAAGAAACTCATTTCAGAGCGTTATGTGTGGCCATCAATGGCGAAGGACATCACAGCCTGGACTCGTACCTGCTTGAGCTGTCAACGCTCAAAGGTACATAAGCACACACACAGCCCCCTGCAGCAATTTTCTCTGCCATCTCATCGCTTCGATCACGTACATCTTGATTTGGTGGGCCCACTTCCGCCTTCGGAGGGATTCACTTACTTGCTCACGTGCGTGGATCGGTATACTCGATGGCCGGAGGCGATCCCGATAGCGGACATCTAGTCCGAGACAGCAGCACGCGCTTTCATCAGTCAGTGGGTTGCCCGTTTTGGAACCCCTTCCGTCATCACCACCGATCAAGGACGCCAGTTTCAAGCACATCTTTTCTCTGATCTGATGTCACTACTAGGCACGAAGCACATTCGCACCTCGCCGTACCATCCAGCGGGCAACGGGCTAGTTGAGCGTTTTCACCTCTCACTTAAACAGGCCCTTAGATGTCACTCAAACAACCGGTGGACTGAGACTCTCCCATTAGTCCTCCTGGGACTCCGCTCCTCGTTCAAGGAAGACCTCCAGTGCACAAGTGCGGAGCTTGTATATGGCTCTACCTTCCGCCTCCCTGCAGATTTTCTCCATCCATCCCCACCCCCTGCAGTCGAACCATCTGAGTTCGTCCAACATCTCCGTAGCTTAATGCAGAGTCTCTCACCAACTCCCACTTCTGCTCACCACAATCCGACCACCTTCGTGCACCCTTCTCTCGAATCGTGCTCTCATGTCTTTGTGCGCTATGATGGGATCCGGCGCTCACTACAGCATCCGTACAACGGACCCTTCAAGGTAATGGACAGAACGGCTAAATATTACACATTGCTTATGAATGGTAAGAATTGTGTTATTGGCCTCGACCGTTTAAAGCCAGCATTCCTCACCACCAGCGACTCCCTGACGTCGCAGCATCCTGTGTTGAATCCGAATGATCCTGTCACGACTAGCGTACCTACTCCTACAACTGTTACGAGAGCTTCGCCCTCGCCGACTCCAATAACGACTCCAGTTCCAGTGTCTACGCGTTCTGGTCGACGGGTTCGGTTTAACCCCCGTTACTTGTAACCCTCAGTACCTACGGTACTTGGGGGGGGTGGGGAATACTGTGGCAACCCAACTCGCAGACAATTCTAGCGTCGCGTTCTGCGCATCTGGTTCGCGCAGGATTAGAGAATTGCCATGGACTTTGGAACACCGATCTAGACTACTTCACTTTTCCGTACTAGCGTGGTACATACGCTTCTCCGCTCCGTATTCACTGCGATGAAGTACGAGCCGGGTTTCGTAACTGTAAATTTGTTATGTGTCAACTTTTAAATAAAAGAATATGTTATGTTTATAATTGCTGCTTACCTTCTGATGTCGTAATATGGGAATAATAGTTCCCATAAATGGCTTGTGCTCTTGATTTTTTGGATCGATATCATAAAGAAGGTGATCAATTTTTAAAGAAGATTGTCACAGGGGACGATACGTGGGTTTCTCACAGAACCCCAGAGTCTAAACGTCACTCAATGGAATGGCGTCACACAACATCACCAGTCAGAGTCAAGGCCAAGCAGACAATCTCAACACAAGGTCATGGCAACCGTGTTTTGGGATAGACATGGGGTCTTGTTAGTCGAGTTTATGCAGCAAGGGACAACAATAAATGCAGCCACTTATTGCGCTACCCTAATTAAACTTAGACGTACAATACAGAATAAGCGACGTGGTCTTCTGATGTCTGGAGTTTTGTTGCTGCATGACAATGCCAGACCCCATTCTGCCATTCACACCCAAAATCTGTTCAGATCTTTTGGATGGGAACAGACTGACCACCCACCGTACAGTCCAGACTTGTCACCGAGTGATTTTCACTTATTCCGATACCTAAAAGAGTTTCTCGGCGGCAAGAGATGACGAGGTGAAAGAAGCAGTTCAAGACTGGTTATCCTCACAGGCGGCAGACGTCTACGACTTAAGCATACAGAAGCTTGTAAAACGTTATGACAAATGTTTAAAAAAATATGGAAACTATGTAGAAAAATAGAGACACATATAAGGAATTTAAAAAATAAAGTTTTTTTAAAAAATCTGTAATGTTTTCTGTTTTATAAGTAAACGGACCTTAGTTTCCGAATAACCCTCGTACATTTCAATACTTTAACGCTCCGCAACGGACTCCTATGTGAACAGGCCCTAATATGTTCTGTATGATACTTTTCGGATAATCCAATTTATGTGAAATGTTTATCAAAATGATGTTTTATACGTACCATGTGTATTTTAGACAAAAAGAACGTGCAATGTATAGAATCTAAACGTATGCGTTGATACTTCCATACTTTGAAAAATTCCCTCTGTATTACATGCAGAAGGTGGTCCTACACCATATCAAAAAGGGTTTTACGTAAATGCGAGGTGTTTTGATTTTTTCGTTGATCCCCTGTGTATCCGACAGAAATTACAATAAATCTTACTATTTCCCCATTCATGTAAAACTTATTGATACATCTGCATTTGATTTATTACATTTGTTATAAAGTAACGGTCTAGTGCTCTAAAATATATCGTAAGTAGTGACATTTATGAAAGAAAAATCTTTGGTGTGGATATAAGTTCTATTTTATCACCCTCACATAACATGTAAATTTGAATATTCGCGCTCTCAAGACTCTTGTGTGGGTGTAGTTTTGTTTACTTTTAACAGCGTCACCTATCGTCGTCTAAAATCAAATCGCAATTCCTTTGCTTGACACCCTAGCGATTGGCTGATTTGACTTGGTATTTGAAATTTCACTTCTCGGGACTGTGGTTGGCTGTGTAACGGCAAACATTGAATCGTTGTTCGTTCTCTCTTGCATGTGATTTTCTTCACGAAGCGGAAATTTTTATCGTTTAACCCTATCTTTGGGTAATGACTTAATATTATTTGATCAGAAATAAGGATTTCAAAAGTATGGCTTCGCAAAATGTTGATCCTCGTGTACCGACTACGTCTGTTGAATCTTCTAAAAAATCATCAGACCTCAACAAGTCGGAAGCAGGTTGTCACTCTGTTAAGAAAAGGTAAGTTTGTCTTTATTTCCTTATTATTTCTATTTGCTTTAATATTCAAAATTTGAACATTTGAACCGTTTATTATAATTATGCTCTTTTTTCATCTTTAGTAATAATGTCTGATATATTTGTTACGACTCTTTAAGTTACGTATGTCTGTTTTAAATCAAATCGTGTTTCGCTTAGGAATAATTTTCATAGAATGTGAAGTGTTATAAAATTTATGCAAAAGTTTCCTTTTTTAAAGCTATTACTTACATTTTAAATTTCCTTCCATGACACATGAATACTCTTATGACTCCACGAGCATAAGATGTCAGTTTAAACACTTATTGGTGTTTCTCTTACCAGTGAAAATTTTAAATAAGGCAGTATATCTAAACTTAATGAATAGGCAGCACCGTGTTACGAAATAGTTGGCATGCGCAAATTTTTCGTGTTAATAAATTAAGACTTCAGATCTTTTGTTGAAGTTGTGACCGTGGTGTTAATGAAAAACAATCAAAATTAGTGGCATGGGTAGTTACAGTATATGATATGAATTGTAACACTATTATTAGAAACATCAGGTTTGTTTTATTGCAGGATGCTGACGCTTATATCTTTGCATTTCTTGTAATAAACCGTTTTTACACTAGAAAGAAATGAGACAAGTAGTTTAATTGATGAAAATATATTACTGAAATTCGTTAATATTAATAATACTTGTATAATAAACATTGTTTTAGAAAATGTTTAGATATAACCTGTCTTAACATATTTTTTCTTTTTTTCAGACTTCAGCAAGAATTAATGTCTTTAATGGTATGTTAATTTCTGAATTTTTAGTTAATGTATTTTTGGAGAACTGCTAATAGTTTCATGATATGAACATCAGATTTAAACAGGATTTATATAGCAGTCTTGTTTATTTGTTGCAATACTTTTTCTTTGAGTCAAATTGCCTGTCATTTGTACTGTATCTGTATTTGATTCGTAAAATCCAATAAAGGGTTCTTGCACGTTTCTGGAGATCTATTACAGTTCTAGATTTCATATTCTGGATCCTGAAATTTTGGAACTTCATAAGGTTTTCCAGAAATTTCGGAACTTTTTCAGTTAGAAATTGCAATATGAAAAGTTCTTATTGGTTTTAAATTTTAGTGGAAAATTATTTAGCTTTATTTGGACTGAACATCCTTGAGTCATATCTGATACAACAGTTGTACTAAAATTCACAATGGGAAGGATAGCACATGTGTGTAAAATAATTGGTTTCAGATTTAATGCTATCTTCTCTTATTTAATTGTAGTGAAGTAGAGAGTATCTGCATTTAATGGTTCATAGATGTCCTTTTCTGATGTAGTGTTGCATGTAGAATATCTAAGTTATTTTTGAATGATTGCATGTAGAATATCTAAGTTATTTTTGAATGATGACACAATATATATCCACATAATGTAGTTGGAAGACTAATTTAAAATTGTAAAATGCTCAGGAATTTCTACTTTAAATTGTCTTATAACTTTCTAAATCTAGTTGAAGCATTCTCACTTGTTAAAAAACCTACAGATGTAGAATGACAGGGCAGGTAGAAAAGGAGAGAATACTGAAATTTAAGTCTCCGCATAATTTTGGAAATTTTAATTGAAGTGCAGTTTTCTGAAATTCGGTAAAGTAATTTCCGTGTAAACATTTTAATGTATAGGGTGAAATGAGGTAAATGAGAACATGGGCTTAAAACCCTAAAAAAATTAACTTTTTAAAAACAATTTCAAGTGTACTTTGTAGGAAAATTCTTGCTTGATTGTTATGTTTAGTTTTTATATTCAGAAAAAAAATTGTATACCTACCAAACCCTTGCATTTTAACTGAGGTATCCAAGTTCGAGTACTAGACCCCCTCCCCCCCCCAAAAAAAATCAAAACTAATTAACCATAACAGTTATTTTGAAAACACCCACTTATTCATCAAGAAATTATGATTATAGATAAAATATAGAAAAATCATTTTTTTGCAGTATTATTTCAGTACTGCAGGGTTTTCATTTGCCCATAAAAATTTTGTGTGGGGCAAGTGAGAACAGTTCTTATACTGGAACAGTCCCATATACTGGAAAAACCTACCTTCGTGTCATAACAGACATATAGTTTTTTTTATTCCCAACATATGTGTTCTAGCTGGAGAAACTTCATAACCAAACACCTTTTACCATGTTTCTTTAATAGCTGATAATTGTTTTTGATTCCTTAACATTCAAAAATAGTAAATTATGTAACTGAAACTAGTTTTTGTATTGTGGGTTTGCAGAAGTGAATTGTAATTAACTTGTTTAGACTAACTATAAGTGAATGGGAGTGGAGTGGATATAAGAAACTGCATGACTATATTAAATTTCTAATTCTGTTGTCACTATTTCCGAGTTGCATTTTGTACCAGGTGATGACTTAATTAGTGTTGTTGGAAGAGCAAAGGCCTTGAAGGCACAGTGAACTAATTTTTCCATGTCTTTTTGGTCTTTCAATATTCAGTAGAGCCTAGGCAAAGGAAAAAAAAAAGCAACTATTTTTTTAATTTTTAACATATATTTGTTACTCTAAAACAAATAATGCAAATATACTTATTTTGTTAATATTCCGACATTGCTGACACTGCTAACTTGAACAACAAATACATCCCCAACGAAAGAGTGTAAAAAAAATAGCCTTTTGTCCAGCATGAAATATCTATTCTTTCCCTTGCCCTACTTTGCTATAAGCAACTATGATTTATTGGGTCCCATGTTCTCACTTGCCCCAAGTGCAGGAGCAAGTGAGAATGCAAAAACTTTAAATATTTACAGCAAAAAAAAAAAAAAAATGTGGATAGATATAAAAAAAATTTAGATATAAATGTAGAACATAACCAAAAGTGTGTATGCAAATTTTCATACAATACAACGACTTGTTAATAACTTATTTAGATTCAAAGTGAAACTATATGATTTTGCTTTCTCATTTATCCCATTTCACCCCATATATATATATATATATAATATATTACGCATGATGCTTATATACTTAACACTTGGTTATATTGTTAACTGTCACTTATTTTCTGAAGGAAAATTTTGAGTATATAGGGGGAAGGGGTAATGTATTGAATATTCTGATAAAGTCCTGGAATTTTTTTAGGTGAAAATAAGCAGAATTCCTTTAATGACTGTGTCTATTTAGCGATTATCAAATTTTGGTTTGAAACAATTAGTAAACAAATTTGCACCTATTTAAAAAAAGATAATTTGCTTGTTATGTTGTATATATCCATTCATCAGCATCATTGTATTTTTATGAAAGTGTTTCGTTCCTGTAATATTAAACATATTTTTAAATAGTTTTTAATTAAAAAGAATGAGAGAACAATTGTTTAATTTTGTGTATAGTCTCAATTTTTTCATCTATCAGTTGTGAATGAACAAGTATCATTGTTGCTGTTTGGAGCCTTAAATTTTTAATCCTCAAACAGTACGACCCAAGGGTGTGTCATCCCCCTCCCGTATTCTCCACTCTCATTGAAGAGATCAAGTTGATAAGGAACCCTACTAGCTAGTCTTGCAACAGGTGTTGGAGCATTTTCAGTTTAAGTAAATACGAGTGTCTTTGTTAAAAAACGTTATTCGTGATCACAAATCATTAAAAAGAATTTTCTTCTAGATTTTTAAATTTTTTATTTCAGTTTTAAAGGTAACAAATGTCAGTATATATATTTTTTACATTTTTTGTGATCGGAAAGTTGGTTTCACCAACTTCTAAAACTGGGTACAAAACTAAATTGCGTGTTAGATCTAATGTATACAACTTTCTATGTAAATGCCAGAGAGATTCTTTATTTAGCAAAATTACAATTTATTGGTAATTTTTTTCTACAAAAAGTTTTCATTTCATGTAAAATACTATCAGTAAATATTATTATATAACAAAATTGATTATTGTGTACTTATTTCTACCAAAAACCTCATAATAAAAAAAAAGAAAAAAAAAGATTGAGTGGTATCCAACCCGACCGTATAATCTATTTTGTCTAAAACCACTGTTTTTGCTGCTTATTTATCAGAAATGCAGCTACAGCTAGTACATTGATTATGAGTTGCCTTATTCCTCTGTATTAAGAAATTTGTTGAAATCTGTATTTGAATGTTTGGATTTAAATGAAGCTGGTACCTTATAGAACTAATGAACCTAAAAGTTAATCCCAGTATTTTGTGTTATATAATTAACACATAGTTCATAATGTTTATAACTAACATTTTTATAATTTTCTTTTATTGTAGATGTCTGGGGTCAAAGGAGTTTCTGCTTTTCCCTCTGATGAAAATATATTTTGTTGGATTGGGACTATAAATGGTGCTCATGGAACTGTGAGTTTTGATATGTTAAAACTTTAAGTTTATATACTTATACCATATAGGTTTTGAAAATAAAGATTTATTCCAAACATGCAGAAATTTTTACTAATATCTAAATACCCTTTAACTTAACGATGGCAACATAAGTGGAACTCTGCCTGATAGGAAATTTTTCTATTATTTTCAATTCTAACTATTAAGAATATATTTCAAGTTTTGTTTGTTATGTGTTAATTGTTTTACTGATAATGTTAGAATTTATAACACATTTCTATTCCTCAGAGGAAAGCTTCTAAGAGGTTTTCTCAAAAAGTTTTAACTTCAAGTGATAAACTGCCCTGTCCTATCGTTACCACTTGATGTGCAATCCACATATATTGTTGGCTTTTCAATCATTGCCACCTTTGCACTCTTTATGTAGCTTCTAAGTTATTAAAAACAAGGCTAAATATATAATTTGTATTTAAGATTATCATAAGAGCATTTTTGTGGAGAAGATATGCACATTTTATATGCTGTTGATTAATTTAAAACAAGTTATGGAAGTGATAAAAATTACATGACATGCAGAGCCAGTGGAGTTGAATGTCTACATAGTGCAACCTACCGAGCAAAAAGGGTTAATATTATGTACTTTTTTGGCTATATAATCATCTCGACATATAATTAGTAATGTAATCTTTTGTTGATCTATCGGATAGATATAGACTAAAATGTATATCCTCTAGAATTTGCATTCAAATGATGTAATTTTAGTTTTGCAGTCTGTCTATTCTTAGAATTTTAGTTTATAAGGCATACATCTGAATGGCACATAACTGTTTTCTAAATTTAATAGCGATACTGCTATTTAAATAGTGATTCCATTATTTTACATGGTACATATGTGCTGCCATGCCTCTCAGAAAGTGTGTGGGAGCTAGCCATTATCAGTGCTCTTATTGTTTAATTTGGCTAACAGTTTTTAATTTTATCATCAAATGCATGTATTACGATGGCTTATGACTTAAAACATGGGAAAACATTTTAAAAAACTGGAAAACTATAAAAAAAAATTACTTTTACAAAACATATATTGCAATAATTGATATAGACATCATAAAGATATTTTGCAAAAGTCGTAGATATGACATTTTGTAAATTGGGTAATGCTTATAACCCTCTCAGAGATATAGACTACGTTCATGATGATATCCCCATATTTGAGACTAGAAGGTAACCCGTCATTTTGACGTCATAATACTAATAATGACATCATAATGGGAAAAGTATATGAAAGTTTAAAAATATCCCGAATTATCTAACATTACATTTAATCCACACCTTGTAAAAGCAAACCCTTCATTATTTTTTATTTATTTAGTTTTTCATGCGATTGGAGTAGTAGACTGCCATCCAGTTTTTTAAGCTCACTACGCGATCGGAATACTTGAGCTACTTGATTCATTCACATTCAAGTTTGTTTACTTTCAGAATTCATCGCAAAAGTAAACAGATTTTTAAAAACTGTTAAATATACAGCTCAAAGCATCCAATTATTTTTAGTTCTGAATGTTTTATAGAAAAATAGGCTGAACAAACGTGATTTGATGGAGAAGATATTAGTTTTAGGTAAGAAAAATTCTGATCCACATCTGAAATCGAAATTAGGCCTAACCGGCCGTTTGTTTACTGAGGGCTTCAATTGAAAGATGAGTACAGCCCAGAAGTGTTATACAGAGACAGCGACTATCATATATATAATGCTGTAAAAGTTACAATGATGATACAGTGAAACTTCTCTATGGTGGCCAGCAGGGCCGGCCTTTGGGTGAGGCTGACTAGGCCCAGGCCGCAGGCAAAATGGGGCCATACTTTTTTGTCTACATGCTTGCTTTCGTGGCCGTCAGTTTAATGGGCCCAATAGTAAAGTGGCATGAATAATATAAAATTTTCCCACAGGTTTTTTAAAGAAAACCTAGATAAAACATGACACATACTTACGCATTATATGTTCCACATTAGCCTCCTACCAAAAAAGTCATGGTCGTTAACGTTGCACAACAGGATAAGAGGACGCATACATAATGAGCTCTAAAAGCATTTGTGTACCATATAAACAGAATACACTAAATTTAGTACGAACTACATAGATGATTTTTAATTGTGCTGTTTCTTTGACCGTGATAACTTTTTTTGTTGTCCAGCCTGTTTAAATACCAGTTATTTATTTCTTTGAAATTATTTTATTTATCTGGCTTATGCCTTTTCTAGAACTATTGTCTGTCTACAGATTGTATACCTGTTTCATTAGGAACTGTTTATTGTCGAGTTTTCTAGAAAATTTGAATAGAATATCAATTGTACATTATGACAATGACAAATTTCTGTTTTACTCTTTGTTCAATCTTCCTGTTTAGTTTTATTTGTTATATTTATTTGCATATGTTATTTCCAGCTGTCAATTTGACAATGAAATGAAAATTTGAATCAGGCGCCTCTAAATTAAAGAAAAAATTTAAAAATGAAGCATTTATTAAATCAATCGCCGGCTCACTTGATAAATTTACTACAAAAGTTATTACTGATTCTGGTAACTTAAGCGAACCTACGACTTCAACATCACAAATTAATGACGACGCACCATTAGAAACTACTGATGATGCACCATTAGAAACTAGTGATGAAATTACTCAAAATAATGCAAGCGATTCTGATAATGATGATTTTGGAGATGATTCTAGTGATAAACCCCAAGAAGGTGCAATTGATCAGGCGATTTCAGGTTCTTGTGATACTGATGCATTGTCAACAGATCCTGGATTGTGGCCAGCTTCATTAACTGATAGCATTCGAATGACCTTAGTTGAACTTGGTCCCAATCAAATTACAGATTACGATTTTCCAACTAATGATTCTTCTCGCCGATTTAGTAGTGTGCATTATTCACGAAAATTGAAAAATTCTGAGGTTGTAACACGATCGTGGCTAGTTTATTCGAAATTCTGCAGTTCGACATTTTGTTTTCCCTGCAAATTGTTTACTGATTCGTCAAAACGCATTGCTTTAGCCACGGAGTTGCTTTAGCTTCATTACGGAGTACATTCAAATTAAATACAACGGTCAATGTATGCAATTAATGCCAAAAAATATAAATATATATTTATAATAAATACGACGATCAATGTATACAATTGATGTAAACTATATATATATATATTTATAAAAAAATCGTAAGGGATATTTTTATAGACAAAATAATGTCCAATCGTCTGCCGCATTAGCAAGAAAAAAATATTTTTTTGTCTATTTAGTTGTTATGCACGTGACGATAAATTTATTTAAAGTACCAGAAAAAGAAATCACGTGATCAGCATTTAATAAATTAAATTCTAAAAATTAATCTTTAAACATTCACCAAAAATCAGAAAATTGAGGTAAAGATTCGTAAAAGATTTCATTTTAAAGGAATTTTTATGATCTTTCTCGTGATATAAATTTTATAACCCTCAAATTATTATTTTAAATGCAAACTTTAAAGTTACTAAACCAGCTTAAAAATTTAATTTAAAAAAATGTAAGAAGAATTTTTCAAAAATCTCTCTTAGTGCACCCCTACACCATAAGAAGAATCGCCATGCAAAATTTCAGCCCTTTAGGTCCAGCAGTTTGGTCTGTGTGTTGTATGTCAGTCAGTGAGTCAGTTACGGAACTGTTTTATATATATATATATATATATATATATATATATATATATATATATAGATTGGTAAATTTTCCTTTTCCTAATAGACATATAGTACTCAAATTTAATTTTTTTAAGATGTGAACGTAACCTTATCTGTATATGACCAATACATTCCATTTTAATGACACTATTACTTAATAGGAGAAATTATGTTGCTTGAAGCTAATTTTTATTTCTGAGAATTTGCGTAAACACAATTCAATGAATCCAATAACACAAAATTCAGTTTTAATGCTGATTCTACAGAGCAGTCATTGTAAACAAACATTTTAGCTTGATTCCAGTTGGCAAACAAGTATTTCCAGCTGTAAAAATACATTGATGCATTATATTTAACACTTTCAGGTCTGAGCTATTTCGACCGTATGTCTCCCTCTGCACTGAGGGTTTTTGGTACTTTTCGTTATTTTTTTAAAAAATACTTTGAAGATATGTCATGGCAATTTTTTTATGATAAAATTTAAATTGATTTTATTCATAATGTAGAAGCTATTTAAATATACTAAGAATTAATATTTAATGAGAAATTATTGGAAAATATTAATATTAAAATATTAAGTTTTAAAGTAAAAAAAAAGTTCAGCATAAGGAAACATTATTTTTTACATGAAATTTTAAATAAAATTGAATAAAAACTTACCCAAATGGTTTACAAAGATCTAAAAATAGCTTTTATTGATAAATAGCATCATTTAATAAAATTTGCTTTGGTGTGGTACATTTCAAAGTATGTATTTGTCCAAAGACCGTTCAAACTAACCCTGATTTGAATTTGGATTCTACATCGTTTCATAAATTTACATCTGTTAGGTGCTGCCCTCTCTATATTTTTTTTTTAAAGTAGAATGTTCATATATAATATCTAAAAAAAATGGTGAATGTATGTAGTTGGTATTTTTGTAATTCAGAGAGTTAGAAGTTGACCCCGAGAGACTCGGTTTTAGTTTGCTTCAGAGAAAATGGGAACCCGAGTAACACTTGGGCTTAGACCTCAAAGTGTTAAACAGTCATAACTCAACTTCTAAGTTAAGACAGAAACAAAATTCAAACAGGCAGAACTTGTATATTAAAAAAAAATGAGAAGTCAATATTAGAGCTGAACTGTTTTAAAATGTGAAGGCACCTTAACCAGATATTTTTTTTTTTGAGGGGCGGGGGGGGATATATTTGTATGAAGATGGATGGGATTTGTGTATGAGGATAATAATTATGAAGGTAATTTTATAGAATAACTACCTCTTCTGATTATGATCAAATTCATGTTTTTCAGTATCTTGGGTTTGCCCAATATCTAAATTTAAGAAAAATGTATTTTTGTAAGATCTTTCTTCAGGTTGTTATGCTAAATGCTAATTTGGTTGCTGTTAGTGACAAAGTTTTATTTTTATTAGTCAAAAATTTTGCCTACTGCACAAAGGATTTAGAAATTGTTATTGAAAATTGTTTTATTACTCATGCTCTTGTTATTTTGTCTTTAATGAGTATTTTTCATTTCTAGGTTTATGAAGGTCTGACTTATAAACTAAAGTTGGAATTCCCTAACAATTATCCATATAATGCACCCAATGTACATTTCACCACCCCATGTTTTCACCCTAATGTAGATGAACATGGCAATATTTGCCTGGATATCTTGAAAGAAAAATGGACAGCATTATATGATGTCCGCACCATTCTCCTGTCTTTACAGTCTCTGCTTTCAGGTATGAATGCTAATGTTTGAAAATTAATTTGGAAACTTTGAATGTTCTGAGTATTGTGTAGGGTGAAGTAAAATTAAAATTATCCTACTGAAATGGAGTTGCTTCTGAAGGGAAGGGAAGGGAATTTGATAGGAATGGTTCTAATGTATCGAGTCGTTGTGCTAAAAATATTTTTTTCCATCTTTTACCAAATATTAGAAATGTATTTCTGATCCAAAAATTGTCTCACCATGTGATATACTGAAGAATAAATACTGTTTGATAGATGGTACTACCTTTGAGTGGTGATTTGGAAAAGGTATTTGCTTTCTTATTGCTGGGGGAAATATTAAAATTTACTTATTTCTTCTGTTATATCCAATTTTTCTTCAAAATGGTAATTAATTTAAATTTTAATCTGAAATGAAAAGTGAATAATTTGAATTGAAAAGCGAGTTTTTTACAATTTTTATGAACTTTTATATTTGAATAGAAAGATTGATGAGGGGTAAAAAATTACTTATTAGTGCTTAATTTTTTGCCCATTTTTAAGATCTCCGTATTTTTTAAATATACTCGGTCAACTATTTAATTTAAAATCTCTCATTTTATAAATATTTTTTTTAAAGGGTTAACTATATGAATGTAAAATTAGCATGTTATATTTAGAAAATTGACCTTAATACACATATTTTCTATTTAATGTTTAGTTTAAAGTGGGTTGGTTTGTTTAGTTTTAGTTTAGTGCTTATATATATAACTGATAAGTTTAGAGCAAAAGCAAAGGTATTGACCCAGTTGCAGCATTCTAAATAATTTATTTTATAGCAACTAAACTTATTTGAACCCTAAAGTATCTGAATTCTATTATAGTACTATTATAGAGTAAAAGAGTTTTGATATCGCATTGTATGATCAATCACATACAGAATTTATTTTTAATAAGGCACATGTATATTATGTTAAATTTTGTTCAGTGTACTTTGAGGCAATAAATGTCTTGAATTATGAAGACTGCTGTCACTGCTCTAAAGGTATCAATAGAACTTTTCAAAATTTTAATCATATTTGTGCCGGTGATTATAAAAGTGGCCTACGTCAAGAATCTTTTTTTAAAAAGAGTATCAGTATTTCACATTGCATTCTTTTATATTATCATAATCTGAAGCGATCTTTGCAAGATTGTAAAAATTGAACCATTACATTGAGTTGGCTGTAGCATCATTATACATAATTCAGTTCATGTTCTAACTCAGACCTTCAAATATCTTGAAACCAAAAGAATATATGACAAAGACCACTCTCATTGTCACAGTTATAAGTCAATAGTTTGAGTAAAATAATTGTACATGAAAAGTTACTTTTTTTTTTCTTTCCCAGTTATGTGTAAATAAAAAAAATAATTTTAATTTATATCATTTCCTTGAATATTTCTGAAAGAAACCATTTTAAATTATATATGTACCTTCAAATTAAATGATTTTACTATTAATTTAATAAATTTAATTTACAATATGATTTAGTTTAGTGTATCCTTAATTTTAAAAAAAAATTAAAATGGGAAATAAAATATCTTTTTCTTTTTTAATATTAAGAACAGTATTTTACTGTGTGTGGTTTCTAGAAATAATTTACATATGTTTAAATATGAAAAATTTATGCTCACACATAGCACATTTTTTGTGGATGGCAATTATACTGGTTATTTTAGGTATTCAATCTACATATCTGAAATATTTAGGGCTTATTATATTCTGAATAATGTAATATACATCAATATTTTCTTGCATATGTGTCGCTCATAAAATATTTTTACATTGTTTAAATTTGAAAGATTTATGCATATTTTCAGACTGTTGGCTGTGAGTTTTGCCAGATATTTATCTGACAAAGCTACGTTTAGCAAAACTTGCCTCAAAGTTATATACATAATTTTTTTTCTCTTTTCCAGAACCTAATATTGATAGTCCTTTAAATACACAAGCTGCACAACTGTGGAAAGATCAAGCCACTTATAAAAGGGTTTTGCTTGAAAAGTATGATAATGAAGTTCGCAGGAAGACTGATTCGTAATATGGAACACTTTTTTTACATATTAAATCCACACATGTTTGTAAATTTGCAATCTTGTAAATGCCATATTTTAAAATCGATGAATTTTAATTGTCATGTTTTGTCCATAGAGGGTCTTTTTGTTTCTTGTATTTATTTTTGTCAAACTGTACACAAATCTTACTGTATTTATGGAGGAAATGTTATCAAATTTTTAATTGTATATGTTCATCTGTCATCAGTTTGAATTCGAGTGATATAATTCTACATGAAAAAAAAGATACATGTTTGCTATCCTTAATTTTCTATTAAATAAGCTTTATTTTCAAACCGATCTGATCAATTTTCTGATGTTGCTTATTAAGTAGTAGTGCTGGCAGTATGAAAAATGTGTAATTCGTGTTTAGAATTTATTTATTGTATGAGCTATATAATGTTAATTATATTTACAGATAATATGGCTATGATTAAATCAATATTACCATTGGTGCAGTTTTAAGTGATTAACCAAAAGATCAGGTTCACACATTAAACTTGCAATCCGTTAAATGTGCATGATATGTTTGGCTCTGTGGGAATGGCTTATCATTGACACGGATTTCTTTTCCCATATTCATGTGTACATAGCTTTAAGAAAGCAATTATTTGTATATTTTCATTTGGTATTATGAGTGAATTAAACTGATTTTTAATTTGAGTTAATGCATCTCAGTTGTCATTTTCACTGGAGTATTTATACTTTTCCTAGCGCTGTTGTAAAATTTATGTAAATCTTCTGTTCATTATTTTTTACCCTGAATCTTTTTTCAGGAATAACTGTTTTAAATTTTATAATAAAGTTTTTATACTTTGAATCTTATGATATTAATATTCATTTCATTTTTTCAGAATTTAAACCTACACCTCTTGTGTATCTTATTTATTAAGAGCTGCTACAAGAGCTTACAACTTTTAATAGTTTTGGTGTGTTTACAAAATTACATTTGTTATTTAATGCGTTGTTGCTTGAAAACAAATTGAAGTGGATTTATAAATTTTTTGGAAGCATTAAGAACTTTTGTATAGTTAAGAGCTTGTTTATATTAAATATATTAAAATATATTTAAATTGTAGTTAAATACTACTGCTGATTGTAGAGTAGGTTTTCATGCTACCAATAGTTACTACCTCAATTCAAAGGTGGTGGTGGTGGTGGGGGGTTCATGTTTAAAATATTTGTTTCTGCTAAGTGTAGAATCTGATCAGGCATCATCCTAGCTTTCATCCCTTATTTAGTATAATTGTATATTTCCCTCCAAAAGCCAGATATTTATTGACTTTGCCTCTTGTGTAATAATCTGTTATGATTAATTTTTGTTTAGTTGCCTATTCAGTTTGAAAACATCATTCGAATGTAAATATTACCCTTGGTTTATCATTGGGAATTTATTATTAGAATAATATGCTCCAGCCCTGTATTTAAGTGTATCAATTATGCATATAAGCCTCAAAATTGATAGCAGGTCTGATATTAGTAATCTTTTGCTTACATGTGTCTGGTAATAGTATATAGAAGTTTCAAAAGTTTTATACTATACATATTCATACACACTTGACTTTTTTCTAATAATTATTTTAATTCCCCCTTCTACAGACATACACATGTATGTCCCACACAATGTTAATGAGAAAATACTCTTGCATGACAATATTTTAATTTTGTATTTTGAAGGCAGAATTGTGTTGAAGTGCTACAATTTAAAAATCCCAAAATATGTTGTCATGATTAGAAGCCTTATACTTTGATCAAATAGTCTTATTTACTCAGTCATATCAAAGTAATAGCAATCAATTTTGAGCAGTCTGAATTGGTTGTATAACTCAGCATATTGGTTCCAGATGTCACAGAATCTGGTTTTCATGTATGAGCATTTCTTTTACATGTCATAATAGTAACTGCCTGTTGGGTGAGGTAGTTCATAAGATGACCAGCTGCTAATACTGATTTAGGTAAATGTATATAGTGCATAATCAGGAAATCAAAAGGGGGATATTAAATTATATTTCTTTAACCCTTTCGTGGCGGGGCGCCTCTGCCTAAGACGCTCGCTGGGGACGGAGCGTTGGCGAAAGGAGTCATCCCACAGGACGGGGATTTTGCGTCACTAAGCCTAACTTTAAGGAAAAAATCTCAAAAAGTTTAAGCTCTAACGTCGTAATTTGTGGTACTGTTTTAGATTATTAGTTAATCTGTCATATACGTTAAAATTAGCCTTTAATAATCTTTTTTCTTTAATTTACACTAAAAAATCGCTTACATTAAGAAATAATTTTCGAAAGTGCTATTCAAATTATTCCAAAGTTTTGACAAAATACATTAATAAAGCTTAAAATTAATAAAAAAAACAACAGACTATTTACAACAAGAAGTAACAATATTTAAAAGGAAGCCTGAGTGGTAAATCTCGAAGCATGGAGAAATGCAAAGTCCTACATTGCATGATCTACTAGCATAAAATGTTTGTTGCTTTTTCCTTTGTTTTAGCACGGTTTGTGAACAAACTATGCACCTTCAGTATTATTGCAAAAAAACACTTTTATATCCGCAATACTTATATTCGAATATTTGGCTGATTTAGAAGTTTGAGCAAAACTGTTTGTTTCTTTAACAGTTAAATTTAGTAGATCATCAAAGAAATAATTTTTTTTTTTTTTTTCAGCATTTACTACAAAATTTGTCTCAGTGTTCCAATAAATGTATGGGGATGCAATTTCTCCAGCGCTCGAGTCCAAGATAAAGTATCTTGAGTCAAACTTCTATTGGAAGTGGAAGGCAGGCAATGAGCTCAGTCTCTGATAAAATGTCTGTATCAGAATCACTAGAAAGACAACTTTCAAACTCTTTAAACAATGAATCATCACTCTCGTCTGTCACTAATTGGCTCATTTATCATGCGAGTATATTCTTTCTCTGATAAAAAAACATTTTCTCCCCATAACTGGAGTCAAGGCTTTCTGAAATAAGAAGGGAAGAGTGCCAAATATTACTGAAAGCAACGCAAAATGTAACAGAACTGACGATAACCCAAAAGACCCCATGTAGTAGCGAAAATAAAATAGGAAAAAGTATTTGGAGAGACAGCAGAAGCGCGAATGTTTATATCACGTGGAGAGTTAGAGCCGAGCTCAGTTTGTTTACATTATGCTTTTCCCCCCTCCCCCGCAACATCTGATGCGCAAAATACCAAATTGAGGCAGGACGTGAACAAACTGAAGGTCAGAATACTAAAACTATGTTAAGTTCAAAAGTAATGGACACTGGGCGCCATCTAGGGGTCTTTAAAAATTGTTCTGGCTTAAAATGCACATATGCATCACCTGTCCACCGGGTTCATTCTTCAGCGATGCATGGTTGGGACGCCTGGCTGTGAGCGATATTCGTAGGGAATGCATATGAGATGCCTGTCCTGAAAGGGTTGACACATAGATGCATAGTTATATCATAGGTAGTTCTAAACAATTTTAATTTTAGTTCTGAAATGTTCTAATTATGCCTCCCATAATTTCACTGCATGAAGTTGCAGCTATGTGTTACATGTATATTTTCAATCCAAGATCCTTTTTTGTGACAAGGTGTAGACATATATAATGTTAAATCACTTGAATTGTGTGTTCAGACCAGGTTTCTCGCATATTGATAGTTGGTCATTAGGTTTCAGTTATTGTTTTTGGCTCTCACTCATGCTAGGTATTTGGCTGTGCAACGCTCGCTTCACTGTATAGGTTTCGGGAGCCGTTGACCTACGAGAGTACCATTGCTCTATACTCGCCATCGGGCTGCACGTCTTGCCTGGGCAAGAGAGCAGAGACTGGAGTGTAGAGGGCTGGAAACGAGTAGCATGGAGTGATGAGTCTCGATTCCGACAACTTAACGCCAACGGAGGCTGAGAATATGGCTTCAGGCTCATGAAGCCATGGATCCTACATGCCTGGCTGGCACTGTACGAGGGCATGGTGGCTCAATCATGGTCTGGGGTGTTTTTTCGTGGCACAGTTTGGGATCTTTGGTGCGTGTACCAATCTCCCTCAATGCAATTCGGTACGTAGAGTTGCTGGGTGATCACCTCCATCCGTTTATGCTGTTCTGTTATCCACACGATAATATGGAGTTTTCCAGCAAGACAACTGTACCTCTCACAAGTCCCGCTTGGCTACTGGCTGGTTGGATGAGCATTCCTCTGACTTCTCTGTCATGAATTGGCCACCTGGAAGCCCAGACTTAAATCCTATTGAGCATCTTTGGGATGTTTTGGAACAAGGCGTGAAAGGCCATCACACAGCACCAAAGAACCTTACTGAATTATGGACAGCTTTAGCCAATATTTGGCAAGCCATTCCCGTGAAACGTTTCCAGAAACTTGTTGAATCTATGCCTCATCGTGTGGCTGCTGTTATCAAGGCCAGAGGAGGCCCAACTCGTTACTAGGTAGGTATCCCTAATTCAGTGTATATATATACATACAGAGTTTCCCCCAAAAGCAAATTTTTTTTTTTATAGAAAATTGTTTCTGTTTTAAAGTGGTTAATCTTCATTATTTTTAAATTATAATTTTGTTGTCAAATGAAAAAGGTTTTAAAATATTATATTAATACAATTACAAACATAAAATCAAGGTTTTTATGTTAAGAGAATTAAGTTTATGTCATGCATGGAAATATTAATATCTTAAACAATAGGTTGACTATTGAAAATATCAAAATATCGGATATTTTTTATATTTTCAAAAATATGATATTTACAAACTCCGATATAGTCTTATGACAGTATTTGTTTACATTTCACTATTTTGCGACCATATTGGCGATAAACTGACTTGTTACACAAAACACGAATTTTGGAAAATATCATTCAAATAATATTGTTGCGAATATGGACTACAAAGATTAGTGTATGTAATTATGAAGCAACAGCCATTTACAAAATAAATTCGTACATATCAAATCAAATTAACAACATTGAAAGTAGCACTTACCGGTGGACTTGAGTGACTGGGCCAGTTTGATGTCATCAATAGACTAATTTCCTGGTATCCCAGGTGTTTTAAGGGTTTTTTTTTATTTTTTGGGTCTTATATCTCACAAGCATTTTTTTTTATATACTTTCATCTATGAATAATTCTTCAATTTCAACAGACCACTGTGCAGCCATCTTTAATTACAGTCGTGACATATGAGAAAGGGTGAACTTCAGCCGCTGATTGGTCGATTTCACGATTGTAAATGCGTATACGTTGCATTTTCTGTACATGTTAGAAAATGAATCTGATTCATCCGGTGCCTCTGTCACACGAGGAATTTGTGCATTCTTCATCGCGAAAAGGAATCGTATCTTGAACCCCTTGCATTTGAAGCGTGTACACGATGTGTGATAGGGCCTTTATACAACCCATTTAAAAATGACTAGAGAATATAAGCCTCAATTAATGGCAAATTATATATATATTTTCTCTCCTCTTGCTCCATCATACCCCTATTTTAATAACTGTAGGTACAAAATGAAAGGGCAGCTAATCTCTTGCAGCTGTTACTACCAAGTTAGAACCAAGCATACTTACAACTCTACTGATTTTATTCTTACAAAAATACTGATTTATCAGAGCAGGAGCTAATGTCAAAATAGCATCCAATCTTCATCATCTGTGATGATTGAGGAAGGAAGAAAAAAAAGCTCAATTTTTTTCCCCCAGTGCATGCTTCTGAGGGCTTAAAATTTAAATTCTTCCAATTTTCTGGATTGAAAACAGTTTAGTTTAAACTAATAACCTGAGGAGTGAACAATAACTTTCATTTATTGTTCAAAACTAGTTTGAGGAATTAAGTTCTGCTTACTATTAAGATGTCTTTCAAATTAAAATTTATACAGTTTGCCAAGCATGTGTATGAAATAAATGTGATTTTTTTAATGCAAATATTTATTGACATTTAAGAGGACAATTTTTGTTTTAACCATTAGAATATTTATAAAGTGGGATATTTTCTAAAAGATGCAATCGTTATCTGTCACAGTTATGATGAAGCAAGGTTAACCAACAGCATACACTAAATTTTAAGGGATTTTATCAAATATGTAATGTAAAAACATCCATTTTCCAATGAAGTGTCAGCATTCTATGAATTGAAATTTTTTTGATTTTGAAAACAGACAGTTCAGTCATAGTAGAGTCAGACATGGGATGAAATAATTAATTTTCACTTCCAGCCTTTGAAGAAATTGGAGCACCAATGAATACCATATAAAATATATAGAGTCAAATTAATGATATCTATTTAAAAATCTGAAAACAGCTTTTGAATACATCATGGAGAAATGAATACTTATTTCTTATGTTACTTTTCTGCTCTCACTTCCATGAACTCTACTCAGCAGCTACAAAGTACATCCTATATCAGATTATCTTTTCATCAATTTACACGTTTATGACTGAAGTAGGGCTATACAAGGTATATAACATTAGTATGTAGTAGAAACATAAGTCCAACAGTGAATTTTAAAGAGAATATATATATATATGTATATATATATACACACACACACACAATATTGCAGCTGCATTTTACTCTGCCAGCCAAAAATTATTTGATAACTATGCCACAATCAGCCCAATATATTTTTGGAAGAGTATATTTAGGAAATTCAACAGAGACAAGTATAAGTACAATGCATAAGGAAAACTTTATTTACATTTGAAAAGTAGTAATCTCAGGATTATCTTCATGCCGGTTATCTTTAATGATATATGTCTGAGGTGGAAAACCATCAATATCAACAAATAAGTATCTATAATCATATTTTCCCTTAGGCCCCTAAAAATGAATAAAAAGAAATATTATTTGTACAGGAAGTAATACAATTATAATTAAAAACAAACTACATGACTTGTTGATAACAGATTTTGTATTAACTTTTAACATGGCAAACAGAAAATATTTCCAACAGTTTTACAGCTGTAAACTGAATTACTAATTAAAATAGACTTTCTATAAAAAAAGACTAAGTATCTAGTAATAGAAAAACCTACTGACTATAAAAATTACAAAAGCAAATAATTGCATGCAATTAAAAAATTTTTAAATTTTTTATGGAGAATTACCTCAATAAGGACCCACCTACCACTAACATATATAACTTTTTCACTCAAAATTAAATTCTTGAACTCTATTAACTATGTTATTAACATTGTAAAATTCTTTTATAAATTTCTATTTATTAACTCAACTTCCTTAAGTATACATATACAAAATAAAGAGATATCAAACAATAAAATACATTGAAAAAAGAGGTGACGGCTAAAATTCTGAGAAAAAAAAATTCTTAAGAGTTTTTAATCAATAAGATTTTACCTGCTTCATTTCTAAATGAACAGTGCCTTTCTTGCGGGTCCCTTCTACATAAAACAACATCCTCATGTAATTTACTCCATCTTTTTCATACTTCAAGTGACTAGAAAATAAATATGAACTGAAATTTAGTAACTAAAATTTAAAAAAGAACATAAAGTTATGTAGTATGCAAATATACATAAAAACTACAATAAAGCTTATTATGTGTACCTAGAGCACATGATAACTTAAAAATAATAGTTGCAATTACAGAAAGGTATATATATATATATATTTACTTAGCAGATCGCAGTTCCATACAATGAATCAGTGTAATAAAATTTAACAGAACATTTCAAATGAGATCAAATTAGAGCAAAAAGTAAGCTATTTTAATAAAACCTGACTAAATAATAGTCAAGCTTTCAAAAAAAAGTTTAAAAAATTATTCTTGGTTAATTTATGAAAATATGCAACATTTTCATTCAGTAGTGATATTTCAATTTATCTTATTTTTAAATTTTTTATTTTGTATAACAACAACAAAAAAAAAATACCTAGAGATATATATTTCAAATTTCAAACTATAATTTGAGTTTACATTTATGACTTTCATTCTACTCAATCTACTTTTACATACATTATGTTGCTGTTGATGATATTCTGAAATTATGTTTTTAAGACATAATTTTGTGTTTTGGGGTAGATTATAGCTAAAAAACTAGTTATATTAAGATTTATTTTTAAATAAAAAACAATAGCACTCATACTTTGTACAAGTGCATATGGCAGTTGAAATTCATATTCTCTGCCAAAATATTATTACTAGAAAATCATATAACCCCTCTTTTTCCAAGAGGGCTTAAAATAACATCTCAAGCAATAAACTTTTAAAAAAATCTTCAGAGGTCAAGGGTCAATAAGGTGGATCATTCATACTAGATCTACTACTGAACCGTTCATATCATGAAGGAATCCTGGATTTTAACACCAAAGGTTGACTATATAGTTATTAAAATTGCTAAAATGAAAGTAATACACTAGTAAAATAACATTATTTCAAAATATCTCTATAGACAAGTAAAGAGTTTATGAGCATACCTGCTGCAAACAAAAGAGGAATACAGTAATTTATTTCAATAAATATTAAAACACTATAGTGAACATCTGTAGAGTTGATCACTCACCATGTTGTTACTCAAGCACAAATCTTTTTCTTGAGGTATGCAAGGTGACAGAATTACACTTTAACAGAATTTCGTTGCTGAACTTCGGACTCGGTACAGAACATAACAAGAAAAAAAGGACTGTTGCCAATCCTCCCATACTATCTTGTCTGACTGCAATAAATGTTATTTTGTTCTGCTGCTATGGGAACATTCAGCTATTTGTTTTATTATTTACCCATCAATAAAAAATTTTCTCCAAATTTATTTTTTACATAACTTTAATTGCACTATAATTATTTAATTTATCATTATTTAGTTTCTAAAAACAAACTTACTATATTTTCCCGCTTTGCTTCCCTCAACAGTGTTTAATGCTCATATATGATTTACCTACATGTAATCTCGTATAAATAAAATTGAACTCTTATTATTTCAAATAAGAATAAAACTCTTTGAAATATTGGACATGTAAAAAAACAGTTTACAAAACATCAGATTCACCAGAATTCAAAAACTGGTACTCAATCATAAATATATTGAACTACTATTGAAAATCTACTTCTTTTAATTGTTAAAATAATTACTAATCAATGTTCTAACATTTCTTCTGAAAATTTATCATTGTGTTAGCATCATTTATCAATGTAACTGGTTGATTACTTAGAACACTAAGATAATTTTTTTTCTATGACAGCCAAATTGACAAGGATCTATAACTTAAATCTAATTTCAAGTACACAAACACAGCTAGATTTGAACCTGTAAACCAGTGGTTCTCAACCTGGGGAAGCATCAGTGATATTCCGGGGAGGGATGGTTAGAAAAAAATATTTACAGAATGTATTTTACTAGTGTTACTAATATTTTTTAAGCCTAAGGGAGCATAAGGTTTGAAGGTCATCCAAAAGGGGGGATGGGCTAGACATAAAGAGGTTGAAAAGCAGTGAAGTAGACTCTGGTTCCAAAAACGGGCATAGGTGTCAACACTCATTTTAAATGAAAATAAAACAGCTTTAAAAAAAAAAAAGAAAAATCACAGTTACATTGATAAAAACAGGACCCCAAAACAGCAAAATTCAAACACCCACTTAACACTACTGTAACTATAATAAAAAGTTAAATAAGAATAATAAAGTGCAAAATGGATTATTGATTTTATCAAAGTTTATTGAAACCCCATTATGTAACAAAAACAGAGAAAAAAATTGCAAGGTAATAATAAAATAGGTGAATTTTTCAAAAAGGAAAAATAAGAAACTCATAGTTCTTTTTACAGTCTAAAGAACTACAAATACACCTGATGGTTACTCTAACATTCATTGTATCCTGTCTTTCACCTCTAACTTTAACAATTGACTTCTACAAAGAGTAATCCCTAAGATAGTTACAGGATTTATTTCTATACATGTACACTATACAGGTATTCCTCGACTTAGAACTGCTTGCATTTACAACCAAAATTTTTAAATAAAAAATATTTTTTCTCAAAAATACTGTTCCTCGAATGTATAGTACATACCTATATGTATTACATAATTATTAAAAATATGATGCAATATTCTGCAATACTGCAAAAATTTATGACATAATAATAAAAATGTATGATGCAATAATTTTGATAACCACATGATAAATCAAATAAACCTTCATTAGCTCCAGAAATGGCTTCAGCTTTTCTTTATACTTATAAAGGACTAGAACAATTAGAAGCAATGGATCCAAATGAAGATAGATTCACAAGTTTAGATCGTCACATTCAGGAAAATCTGGCTTGCTACCAGATAATATACAAGGAAAAGAAAATGCAAACTGTACAAACTACCTTGGATAACTTCGTTAAAAAAACTTGCAACATATCTTCTGTCGCAAATTCTGAAGAACCAATGGATTGTACTAACAAAATAAGTAGTGATGACGAAGAATAATTTATGCCTTCTAAATACTATGCATTTTAAATTACGTATGTATGTATGAAAGTAAAAAATATATGTATGTACATATACAAAAAAAAAAGTTTGAAACTCAACCTATGACCAATGCTTTGGTCCCTTTCTCGGTTGTAAGTCAAGGAATATCTGTACATTACTTTGTGTACATGACATCTACCTTTAGAATGTTAATAAATGTAAAAAAGATGATCACCATTCATAATATGCTTCCAATCTCAATTAAAGTTACTATCTTATTCCAGACATTAGGACTATGTGAATACTCGACTGTATGTCTTTAGAAAGTATGATTCTTAATTTAATGTAAAGAGGAAAATCAAAAGCAATTATAAAAAAGTAAGAAGAATCTTTAGGAAGGATTAATAATCTTGTACATACAGTGAATTAATGGTAGACAGTAATCTATAAACAATTCTATCAGAAGCTGAGAATTTTTTAGCATTTGGGATATGCTACATACATTAGACGAGTGATTTTCAACCTTTTTATGTCTAAGCTGTCCCTTTGGATGACCTTCAGATCCTATGCCCCCCCCCCCCCCCCCAAGATGAGAACCACTGCATTAGACTATAAAAAGAATAACTTTCAAACCTAACATGCCGGCGACGTCCTCGTGATGACAGTTCCCCATATCCTTTGACTGGTTCACCAAGTATATCTACAAGTTTCTGATCACCTCGACATATCTTCAAAGTCTCTGTATATAGAGAATTAGGACTATCTCCAGAAAATAATTCACTTAAAATTGCATAAAACATGACACCTGAAATTAAAGAAAGGGAGAGACACACAAGAGTGTTAATACTTCATCTAATAGTTTTAAGTTCGGCACTAAATAATATAGGCAAGAGATCATTTGTTTAACATGCAGTTTAATATGTTTTATAAAATTGTTTACCAGTAACTCCAACTCCAACAAGAATGACCCCCAAATAGCTTGCATCTTTTGTTGTCTGCTTAACTACAAAACAAATATGTTAGCATATAAATAATACAATAGACATGTTACTAGTACATATAAAGTTATAACAAATTCCACTAAAATTTGGTATCAAGATAACTTTTTTTTTTTACAAATAGAAATTTTGATTCCATATATTTTAAAATACCTTAAATTTTTTGGAATAATTATAACAAATTCTATAACAAGCACATGATATGAATGGTGCCTGAATTACATAAAATGAGTCAGATTGATGACTGAATTTTGTCATTGATGTCATTCTGAAAGCATAAAACATGTGCATACATTTAAAAAACAGTTTGGTCAAATTTATTAACTAATAACCAAAAACATAATTTTTTGTCAATGGAGCTCATAATGATAATTTGTCCTAAACATATAGATTTTTCACTGGTGAATTTACAAAAAGAGGGGAAAGATTAAAACAAAAAGCTAATTTCAATATTAGTAGTACAAAGTGCTGCTAAATTCTAAGATAAAAGATTTTTAAAAAAATGAAATTTGAAGGTGACAGGTCTTTATAAGAAAATGGGAAACTGGTGAGAGCAGGGCCCGACTTTGACCCAATGGGGCCCTGGGCAAAGCAGAATTTGGAGGCCCCCTCCAAGGAAAGATCTAGAGGGGGGCACGTGCCCCTCCCAGGACCAGATTTCCACATGAACATGTGGGACACTCACCCAGGTCCCCCATAAATTGGGACAGGAAATTCGAACAATTTTCGACCAACAAGTCAAAAATTTGAAAATAATAATAATAATAATAATAATAATAATAATAATAATAATAAGTGTTAATTTATTAATTTACATTTTAATGTTAATAAATAAATTCATGAATTTTTTTTTGAAATTCAAAATAGATCACAGTCTGAAGTTATTACCCCCCCCCCAAAAAAAAACTAAACCAGAAACACTTATGTAAGTATGCTTTCACTATATTGGGTACACTGTGCCCCACCCAGGATTTTTTTCTGTGTCCGCCACTGCCCCCATTACAGCATTAACCAAAAACCAAATTTTCAATAATACGTACAACTTAATATTAAATAAGGGGCCCCATAATTTGGGGGGCCCTGGGCAAGTGCCCCACTTGCCCATGCAGAAATCTGGGCCTGGGTGAGAGATTAAGATACTAACCCTTGCAGAGCGAATATTGAGAGTCTTGTGAAAGGTGATTGTCTCTTTTATATAACAGATATTTTAATTCTTTCTTCTCCCATAATCTATATATATAAAATGCGTAGGTATGTGGCACAAAAATCAATGATATTTATACATTCCGAATGGCAACGGCTGCAACTACCAGATGTAAACATTAGCGGCCGTCCGTAATTTGCAACCTTGTGTCAACATGAATTTAATGTGCTGAAATCAGGAATGCTCGAAAGCGAGATACATGATCAAGTGAAAATTAGGAATGGTCTCAATAAAGAAAGCGAAGAAGAAATAGTTCATTAAGAGAGAGCTGTGAAAGAGAGAGAATAAATGATTGGTTAGTCTTAATCGTCGCCGGCACAGCAACCGACAGCCAGTAAATTTTCTACACCTTTTTTCAGTACTTGCTGAATTTTTACTCCATTTTATAAGTGAAGAAATTTTCCCAACAATTTATTATTTGATATGATTAAGTGAAGATATCTGAATTGTGAACAATATTACATACAGAGAGTGATGTAATCCACACTATATTTTAGTACATGCTGAATTTTTACTCCAGTTTTTAAGTGAAAAAAATTTTCCCCAAAAATTTCTTATTTGATGTAATCATAAAGTGTAGATATCTTAATTTTCAAAAATAGTACATACAGAGAGGGGTGCAATTTTTAAAATCATTGGTGTTGGGTTTCTCAGTCTTATCTTTAACTCTGTTCTGAAGTAATGGAAATTCACATTTTTTTAATCACAATGTTTAAGAATCAGCCTTACAGAGAACACCCCTTAAGAAAATATATTTATGATGACAGGTAATGGTAACATTCCTTACATATGTTACTTTCAGTTGAGTTGTTTTGCAAAAGAAAATATAAAACTAAAAGTGACCATGCTGGTCGCGCAGCGGCTAGTAATCATATAATTTGCAACATTATTTTTAAATATTTGTCATCCAAATATTTAATGAATAATTGTATCTTCATTATATCACAGAAAAACCATGATATACATGACTATGAAAATCACTACATTAAAGAGAAAATTTTATTTATATCTACTTATTGTGTACTTAGTTGCCCACATTAATGATTAAGTATCTTGGGCTTCCATGGTGTGGGCTCGGGTTCAAATCTCAGACAAGTCACAGATATTCCTATGCCTTATTGAGTGCCTTATAGTGAACAGTGTTAGCTCACATATACGGTGCTCCCATAAAAAAGTCGCCTATGAATTCATGGTGTGGATGGGTGAATGTTCAGGAGAAAGTACCTGCCACAGCATGTAAAAAAAATTATACTTTTTGGGCTTTACATTAAATAACTTAAAAGAAATTTGTGGACAACATAACACAGGAACACATAACTTCCTAAAATCCACATTAAAAATTAACCAGGGGCCTTAGGCATAGTATCAGGGGGGGGATGGGGAGGCATGTCCCCCCCCCCAATTTAACTTGAAATAAATTAAAACGTTAATAGAAGTTCGGTTAAAATTAGAAAATTGTAGAAAAATTTTAAGAAAGTTGAAACTGAAGATCCCGATTATGTCTTTAGCCTTAACATAGTTCTTAACAATGATATGATCCATAACAAAAATTCGATGCTATATTTTTTTTTCTCATTTTATTTATATTATATTTTTTTCATTGTATAACTTTTGTATACAACTCAAACATCAATTCTATTGTTATTCAATTTTGAAAAAAATCATAATATCGTATATTTTAAGGACCGTCCGGCAGTCAATGCGCTGAGGGGGGCCCTAATTGAATTCAATTCATGCCCCCCCCACCCCCCCCCCCAAAAAAAAAGTTAGAAGCACGCTATGCCTATGCTGGGGGCTGCTAGTTTTTAACTCATTAATAGTTCATCATGAGGCCGAGGAGCATTATACATCATTGTCTCTACAGACAATTAACAATGTGAATTATGAGACTCTATGGATAATTCAAATTCACATCATGAATTTCCACAGAGACAATAACACCTAATGCTCCTTGATTTGATGATGAACTATTCATTCATTCAAAACCAGTAGCTTCCCCTTTATTTTTACTATGGATTTTCAGAGGCTGTGTGTAAAAATATCTAAATATTGGCATAAAAATCATAATTCAATGATAAATATGAAGATAATATTACATAAAAATAATTTGTTACAGACTGTACAAGTTGTTTTAAGAGTAATAAAATTAAGCAACCGGAAAACATTAAAACAGTTCTTTACAATGTAGTTGGGTCATTCTCTGAACAGTGGTTATTAAAAGAGCTCAAATAAAATTGCCTCAAAAATCTCACAATTCAGCTTGCGAGTACATTTGTGCTATATTTATCAAAAAATATGATCCAAACTGTACCAGTTAGATCTTCTGGGATTTTACTAATTGAATAAGTGAGGGAATGACAGATCACTATTAAAACTGACTCTTTTCATGTAACAAACTAGTTTTGATGTAATTATTAGTAGGCAAAAGTAATACATTATTTTCAAAATGGTTTATTTAATTATGGTAAAAATTTTATCCATAAATAGCCATATGTAAAAAAATTTATCAAGACATTTATATTGTCTTTCTCTGCTATTTGAAGCTGTAGGCTGGGGCAGTTTATATTTTATATCTATCAAGCTGTAAGTATGAATATCATTTGTTGTGGGCTATGTATATCTGTTGTTTCCTGTAGAAACCATGACATTTATAGTGAAATTTTCGATGTCTACTAATAGGATCTCTCCAGGATACAGTGTTTTATCATAACTTACCATCAGCTACTCACCAACTTCATATTTAGTGTTTTTAATCTTTTGATCTTAATTTGCTGTAGATTTTTTCTTTTATTTTCAGAATTTAACTGAAAATGTGTGCATTTGAAAATCTTGCACTTAAAGCAAGAAAGTGAATGCAGGTCTAGTACTGTATGTGCTGAAGTATATACAATCAGATGAATCTTCAATGTGCCTCAAAATGGTCCTGAATCTTTTGCTAGCATATTATCAGCTTTACATGTCATGTCATCATCTATTGGTAATATCTTGATTCCTGTACATTCTTGCCTTAAGATTTTGATTAAAGTTTCAAACGTGTTGACATCTTTACTTTCAGCTATAATTAATTCTATCTGCTGTACATTTTAAAGTTCCTCCTATGCTGTCAGGTGCCCCTTTCCCATGACCTGCCTCTGTATAATTCCATATCAAGTCTTGGATGCTCGGAAACAAATTTTGTGTGTGATACCTTAATAAATGAAACTTTTTTTTGTTTTTGTATTGTGTACAGGGTCTATCACCTAACATATGAACAGTATTAATTGAATGCTGTTTCTTGAAAATATATTTTGAAATGGTCTGTAGATGAGCCCAGATGGCTGATGTATCATGCCCGAGTGATTTGCTTTCAGTAGCAAAAGGAGTCAATGTTAACAAATCCTTTTGTTTCTGGTAAAGAACACCTATGTGCAATGAAATTTGTTTGCAAGCTCCATCAAAGTGTACTCACAGGATTTCTTCACTATACTTACAACGGTAATTTTCACTGAAGTCTATATGTATTAGTACTGCATTACGTTGTAGATTCTTCTTTAAATCTGCTATGCCTGTATATTGATGTTTAATGTTGCCAAGATTAACCAAAAAACAGTTTATATTCTCCTTAAATTTAGTAACTAAATTTAATGCTGTTTGTATCTCCTTATTTACAGGTTTTGTCACAACATTTTAAACACCCCTGCAAGAATAATTAGTTTTCTCTAAGATTCATTTTTTGTATTTCCCATTTTTTTATGACTCAGACAACATTTGTATTCTTAGAACAGTTACAATAAAAATTCTATAGGACACGACTGATTTCATATTAGAATGATCACAAGTCTCTGAAGGGATACAGGTATAACTAGGGAAACTACATCACAAATACTAGACTGACTGCCCCCCTGTGCAATATCTTATATTAAAATATGACTAACAAAATAGCTTTTCATAATATATAGTTTTTATAACAGCATACATGGAATAAAAGCAATAGATATAACACATTTATTTAAAAATACAAACAGTGAACCCACCTTTTTGTCCAAGAGTTAGCTGAGAAGATGAATTTTCTTTAACCTCAGATAAGGAAGAGTTTTCATTAGTATTACTAGATTTCCAGCGAAAATTTATGTATGGACTAAGTAATTTAAGATACTTTGAATAATGGCCATTGAAAATAAATGCAGAATCTTTAAGGCAAGCTGTTCGGCTTTGACTGCAAGCTACATTTTTTAGGGTACTTGATAAAGCACATGGGGCAACTCTATGAAACATGACTGAAAGAAATGCAAAGAAAAACAATTTAAATAAACCTAAAATACCTTAGTGTTATGGAACATTAAGTTTAGTAAAACTTCAAAATTACTGTTACTTAAATGAGTACAGCTAAATATATAATTCATGGATTATTAGTAAAATCAATTGTACTTAGCTCATTCAATAAACTTAAAAGTTAATTTAGTAATTTTTAAGAGAGATGGAAATGTGGTGTTGTATTCAAAAGACAACATGTCTTGAGCATGAACAGTATTTAGCTTAGTAAATTAACATATGTAATTACAACAAACATAACTGAACCTATATTACATAACTTTTTTTAAAGTAAGAAAATTTTTATAAGCAACGAAAACAAGCATTATGTCACAATCAAGAAAATTCAATAATTAAAAATAGATTTACACCAATTTCATGTACGTTTTCTATGATTTAGCAACATTATAAATATAAATATACAATACAAATCAAACATCACATAAGTAATGGTTCATACTTAAAATTTGATCAAAATGAAAAAGAGGGTTGCCAGAATGTGTTTTTGTGAATATAAAGGCCAACCCCCCTTTAAATCACATTCCTAACTGAGCTGTAAATAAATATTTATATGAGAATATGCATGCATAATGAAATCATGGTCCAGTAAATAAATAGAAATTATCCACTGAAGCAAAGCAGTAACATGTTACAAATTAGCCAAGATTTGTACTGTCAACGATAAGGTAATTATTACTGTCAGGTATTTTTAAAGGTAGCTTGAATGGAGTTAAATAGATGTAACAGAACCAGCTTTATATCTTTTAATAATGTAAACAGCGGGAAAGCAATCACTCATTCCCTTTATTGCTTATAAAATATATCTTACAAAATATAAAACAAAAATATATATATATTTCTGTATTAAACATAGTTTATATAATTTAAGTGATAAATTATTATAATGCAAGTGAAAATTTAAAATATTTCAAAACATTATCATTTTTTAACTGTAACAATGTTCATGGAACACAAATTTAGTCAAAGGTCATTTAATAAACGATCCCATTAAAAATCAGAGATGTGAATCAAATTCAATTGTCTGTTATAAGTGAAAAGTCCAAAGATGATGAGAGATCATTTTCATTAGAAATAAGTGCCAAGGAGGACAGGCGTACAATCCGTATTCAAAGCATACTGATCCAAATAATTAAAGAGTAAATAAACTAGCATTCTTTAGAAAAAATTACAAATTTTTAAATGCGTTTCGTAAATAAACATTTACACTGTCTACAGATGACATAACTAAATACTAAAATTTTTAAGACCTCTTCCTCGTAACTTATACTCCTATCTGCTTGTCTAGCGTAGTACAGTGTTATAATTTAGTATTTTTATGAATCACTCACTGTAAAAAACTTCTGCAGCCGGGAAAATTTACATAGAATAAAAAAAATATTTGGACGATGGCCGAAAGGCTAGGGCGCTGGCATTCGGTACCGTAGTCTGTGGGTTCGAATCCCACTCTTGGCATGGACGTTTGTAGCCGTTCGGAATCGGCTTACAGCAGTAGGTCCCGATCTAATTAGCCCTCGTGAGACCTAAAATTGACCATAGTGCTCCAAACCAAACCAAAACCGAAAGTGAGTGATTCGTATTTCCGCGACAGGTTAAACAATATCAAACTTCCTCGGAACTATTTAGTGAATTAGAGACAGATCTGAAACGATATTAATTTCAAGACGGAATCTGGTAAACAGTTAAAGGTAATCCGCATTAAATATAAACAAGACAGAAAGAAAAAGATCCTCTCTG
Source organism: Dolomedes plantarius (assembly GCA_907164885.2). Lineage (NCBI taxonomy): Eukaryota > Metazoa > Arthropoda > Arachnida > Araneae > Dolomedidae > Dolomedes > Dolomedes plantarius. The sequence continues at coordinate 85,323,222 of OU015501.1, read as the reverse complement.
AAGTCAACCACAGAAACAAGAATTTAATCGCGTAAACAACAGTAACAAGGGTAAATTTTACAAACCAAAAGTCAATGAACAAAAGTATAATACTACCGCCTACAAAATCTTCCACCCCGCAAAAGAAATTAAGAAGACACTTCTATAAAGTATGTGTTATTAACCTCGTACGAAAATTCTTTGCATTGGACATTGCTTTGCTAGTAAACACCACACTGGGATTAGTGGAGTTGTTTGTATGCTTCAGTTACGGAAACCATAGAGAGAAAGATTATGGTGATATGTTAGACAGAAAGACGGACAAAAAATAATTAAATATAAGGTGGAATTCAGTGTAACGTTTTAGTTAATTAGCTATTTCGCTATTTAGTCATTTAGCTATCCTCAATTTAGCTAACCTTTAGCTAATGGGCATAACACAGTTCGCTCTCCGATTCGAGAACCACTCTACGACAAGGAAATGTTCGGCAAACCTCGGAAGATTTTAAGCTAATGCTCTCGGTAAGCCAATCAGACAGCCCAAATTCATCGTCAGCGCGACATCAATTGAAAATAAGCATGGAAACTTCCAAACTGATAAAAGATAAACAAACAATGCCTGGATATGCTACGAAAGGAAAATTAATCAAATGACTTTAAATTTAAGGAAAGAATACTTACAAATATTTTCATAATTCTATGGGCAACTTCATAGGGGCACCGTGGCCCAGTTGGCAAATACAGCGAGCTAGAGATCTGAACAGGGGCGTGCTTAGGGTTTTAGCGGCCCTGGGCGAAACACACTTACTGGCAATCAAATTTCTCTACGTACTGAGTAATGGATCTTGTAAGTCAACCCCGATTCCCCCCCCCCCCCTTTTAATGCCTTACGTTTCAATACTAAAAAAAACCTACATTCTAGCTACGTGAAAGAAAATTATACATGAAATTACAATTGGTCCACTAAAATATAAAATTAATCAATTTATATGAATAATGAAATAATGGAAAAATTATTTACATGGTTTAGAAAATGTAAATTGTTAAAAACAAATACTTACAGGTATGAATTTGTTGGTTATAGAGCAATTTTTCTTGCTTTCTGAGCAGCAAAATTGTCTGTTATAAGTGAAAAGTCCAAAGATGATGAGAGATCATTTTCATTAGATATAAGTGCCAAGGAGGACAGGCATACAATCCGTATTCAAAGCATACTGATTGTACCTGCTTTGTTTTCAATTCTTCTAGAAGTGGGAAATAAAATCCATTTTAATGATAGATAGAACAAGTAAAAGCCATTTTTTGTTTACCTCACTCCTTCAGCCTTTAGACCCCTTTCTTCCCAACAAGTTTGGAGCGCATTTACTTGTCTTACACTCCCTGGAGAAATCTCTTGTCTATTGTTTGCTTTGAATAGACCAAACATTTGACAAAATGGTATTAGTATTCGTTCACAAAGATATATTCAAGTTTTCTCAGTTTGCAACTATTCTGGGAAAACGGACAGATTCTAACAAAACGGTTTATAATTCTTTAAATGACTGTATGTAGTGACTGACAGATAGTGGAAACTAATATTGAAAACAGGAATTGATAATCAATGTTTTACTATAACTGAACTGAAGATAAATCGTGTTTTTCTAACCGAGATTCTAACCTTTCTAATACAAATTTTTGGGAAATTAATATAATATCAGTGTTATACCAAATACTTTTGTTTACTTTGGAATTTTGCAGTAATTAATTTCTGTATTAATCTTTTTCTGTGTGAGGAATAAGGCAGTAGCTTCATGAGGAATAAGGCAGTGTGAGGAATCAGGCAGTAGACTCAGCTGCATTGTAGTTTAGTATTTTAATTTACAGAGTGACTAATAAATCATGAGAGAGAGTATGCATGTTGTAGTTGTATTGTAGAGTAAACAGTGACTCACATTACATAAATATGTATAAACAAAAGAAAAAGTTGTGTGATCTTGTTGTGTGATCTCCCGGAGGGTTAACAGCTTGTTGATTTTGATGTTCCCCTTGCCAAATGCCTCTCCGGGAGAGCCAGATGTGCACTTTGTCATCTTCTTTCTACTGCCGTGATCCAGGCGGAGCTTGAAGAATCCCTATCAAGTCCTCTATGTGTTAGCTCCAGAAGTTGTCTCCTTGATTTGCACTGACCTACATCACTGGGGAAAAAGGGGGGGGGGTCCTATATTTTTAAAATTTATTTATTCTCTATTTATTTTAAAATTTATTATTCTTTTTAAATTTTTTTTTTTTATTATTCTCATTATATTCTTGGCTTTCTTTTTTATCCATTTATTTTCTGCTAGCTACTTAAACCGTATATTATAATTAAAGTCTGTCAGTGTTATTAGATGTGGACAGTTGTGGAGGGGGCACTTTATGTGGTAGTGCAACCAGTCCCCTCACTCTCCACAAGCGCATAGGTTGATGTCCCAAATTTTGAATCCAGGCAGGTAAACCGGGCTACCATGAGCGCTATATAGTTGCACAAGGTCACGGTCGCAGGCTAGTCTATCTACTCGGACGCTAGGGAAGAATTTGTACGTTTGTCTCCCGGTGCTACAGTTTTGCCAGATATACTGCCATTCTTCCATAATGGCAGATTTTAGACGTTTCTTCAGTAATGAGCGTGGCCAGGGGAGTTTTGTTATGGACTGGAACTGGGAATTTGCCGAAAGTTTGGCCAGATCGTCGGCACGCTCGTTGACTTTGATGCCAATGTGGGCCTTGACCCACTTTATGTATAATCTACCGTCAGATTCCCTTATCAAATCATGGAGCTCCGCTAGATGTGGGTTTCTCTAGAATGGCTATTTACCGCTTGGATCGAAGAGCGACTATCGGATAGTATTCTAAAGGGTTCGTTTTGGGTTTGAGCCCACTTGGTCGCTTGGATAATGGCATCGAGCTCAGCTTGGAAGACGCTATTACCGCTGGCCAAGAGGACTGACCAGTTGTGAACTTATTGGTCGTCACGGTAGGCTACGAAGGCTACACCAGTGCCGGAGTCCATTTTCGACTCGTCGGCGTATATTTCTAATTGCCTGGATTTGGGTAATTCCTGGAGGAGGGTTGATTTCGCCGGATGGGTTTGCCAAATATTAATATATTTGCTATATTCTTCCGCGTCATAAGTTACACCGAACAGTTCCTGCTTCACACCTAGTCGACTAACAAGACCTAGCACTAGCTCATATTTGACGATTAGCTGTATTGGAGGTAGGCCTGAAAGTGCTTGCAATGCTGAGGTTGGGGAAGTGCGGTTGACTTTAATGATCGCTAAGAGGAAGTGTCGCTGACATTTTCCTAACTCTTCCTTGCACCTTTTCTCCACCTTGAATCCCCAGCCCCGTACGTTAGAATTTTCTCTGCGACTGCTTTGTACCAGATTTTGATTAGTTTTGGTAGCGGTTGCTAGTGAGTTTCTCTAAGAAGTCTCTCTGACTTTGTGAATCTGATTTTTGCAGTGTGTGTACCAATTGAGCGAACTGTGTATTGTTACCCCTAGATATTTATTGTAATCCACCTATTGGAGTGTTTTATTTTTAACTACACTGAAGTGCCACTGAATTAGGGATAGCAAAGCCTATGCAAATTGTGTAGCGCTGCGCATCATGTATGCGCAAGTGAGGGCGCTGTGGTAACTGCATATATAGCGCGTACTGTGGTTGTTCTGAATTAGTTGTTGGAATTGCCAGTATGGGTAAACTGCCTGATTTAGACGCCTTCGATCGCGGGCAAATCGTAGGTGCGCGATGCATGGGCCATTCAATTTCCGAAATCGTCAGACAGCTAGGATTTTCAAGGTCGACAGTGTCAAGAGTATACCAAGAATACATGAATGGTGGAAAAAAAACTAGCGATCGGGCAAACTGCAAAGGACAATTAGCCTTGACAGTGCGTGGTGAGAGACGGCTCAGGCGTATTGTACGTAGCCAGCGAAGCCAAACATTAGCTCAAATTACCACCCAGTTTAATGACGGTGCCAGTCGTACAGTCAGTAAACGGACTGTGCAACGCTCGCTTCACCGTATGGGTTTCGGGAGCCGTCGACCTACGAGAGTACCATTGCTCTATAGTCACAATCGGGCTGCACGTCTTGCCTGGGCAAGAGAGCACAGAGACTGGAAACAAGTAGCATGGAGAGATGAGTCTCGATTCCGACTATTTAAGGCCGACGGGAGGCTGAGAATATGGCGTCAGGCTCATGAAGCCATGGATCCTGCATGCCTGGCTGGAACTGTACGAGGGCATGGTGGCTCAATCATGGTCTGGGGTGTTTTTTCGTGGCACAGTTTGGGATCTTTGGTGCGTGTACCAACCTCCCTTAATGCAATTCGGTACGTAGAGTTGCTGGGTGATCACCTCCATCCGTTTATGCTGTTCTGTTATCCGCACGGTAATGGAGTTTTCCAGCAAGACAACTGTACCTTTCACAAGTCCCGGTTGGCTACTGGCTGGTTGGATGAGCATTCCTCTGACTTCTCTGTCATGAATTGGCCACCTAGAAGCCCAGACTTAAATCCTATTGAGCATCTTTGGGATGTTTCGGAACAAGGCGTGAAAGGCCATCACACAGCACCAAAGAACCTTACTGAATTATGGACAGCTTTAGCCAATATTTGGCAAGCCATTCCCGTGGAACGTTTCCAGAAACTTGTTGAATCTATGCCTCGTCATGTGGCAGCCATTATCAAGGCCAGAGGAGACCCAACTCGTTACTAGGTAGGTATCCCTAATTCAGTGGCACTTCAGTGTATAATGGATTCTAGTATATCTTTTTTATGTAGTCCTAGGCCCCCTGGGCACCGAGGCCGATTATGGTACATTATTTGAGTTTTATCTCAGGTAATACTGAGCTTGTGTCTCTCCACTCAGCGATTAAATTTTCCTAGGGAGTCGTTAATATTTTTAGCTAATGTTTGCTTAATCGGGCCCTTTATAGCTAAGAAGTCATCCGCTGATGTCGAAGCTGGCTGGTGTAGAAGAATTCAAGCTTGATGAGGCAGGGGAGAGGAGGGGGCTAGATGTAAGCCCCTCCCCTTCTTCTGGACACGTGGGTTCTTAGACCGCGGCGTAGTTTTTAAGATTCCAGTAAAATTTTCAGACCTGGGGTCCGGAGTCGGCAATTGTAGCTCCGAAAGACTGTCTTACCGTCGTCGCTTCGGTTCATCCTAACACCATCACTTGTGTTCAGTGTGATTTAGATGTAGGTCGTTAAGGCTGCTATGTACTAACCCCATTGGATTCGCTCACCTCAATGTTAACCTATGGAGAAAATTTGTCCACGGATTGCCGACTTGGATTCGAAGATTTTTTTTTTTTTAATTACACTCCGTCATAGAGAAAGAAATTTTACATTTGTGTTCATTTTTCGTATTTTTAAAAAAATGCAATTAATATTTTAAAATTTAAATTATTCGGGGGAAAATCTGGTATAGTGTGTTTTAAACGCTCATAAATTCCTTCGGTGGACGAAATTTATAAAATGAATCCTGTAGCGCTTTGCAGAAAAGTTCAGGCTATCTGACAATACCAATTTTATTTGATTATCAGCATTTATGTACCTGTAAATAGTTGACAAAAATATATTTTAAATAAAAAATTTGGGGGCAGAGCTTAACCCCCCTATAGAGAGAGAGCCACTACAATCCCTGAAAATGTCAATCCTAAGGGGGGTGGAATTCTCGAACTGTCAACTGGACTCCTCCCACCCCAAGAGTCTGCAAGAAGAGGAAAAGGGAAATGTGATTTTTTTTCTTAGTACATAGCAGCCTTAAGAGGCTTCATTCTTAATCATGGTCGTAATCAGACAATTACAACAGGGCATGTGTGGAAGTTGGGGAAGGGGTGGGGGCATAATCACTTAATGTTTCGTGGAAGGATTGCTGGAAAATAACTGCCTTATGAATGCAGTTATTTAACCATCGAAGACTTAATACGACGAAGACTTAATAGACGAAGACTGGTGTTTATAATATCTTTTAAGATATTATAAACACCAGTCAATGATAAATGTACCGTTTTATCAATATATGAAACAAAGAATTCATTGAAAACTTTTACACGAGTTAAAGAACGTTTAACTATATATGATGTAACCTCCTGTTAAACAATGTTTTCGAACATCCTATTTATTTAAAATTATAATTATATTATTAACTATGTCTATTAAGACCTCATGATTTAATAACATTTTACTGCATTTAAGAAAAAAATATTTAGTTTTGTGTTATCAAAAGATATGGACAGATGCACCTATATTATCCGTATTAAGTAGTAGTAATCAATCACTTTGATACGAGATCATTTTCCCTTTTACTTAGAATTAACAGATAAAACGGAAAAGGATGAAAATATAGATATTTATGGTTGAAATGACCACCTGAAAACAGGCCCTGATTTTCCATTAGGCCTGGTAGGCCCGAGCCTAGGGGCCCCCGAATGCTGGGGCCCCCAAAAAAATTTTAATTTTAAAAGGGAAAAAAGAAAAAATTTCCAATTAAAATTTTTTTTTTTAATTTTGCCTTTTTCAATAGCAATTTTTTTATCTATCCTTTCAAATTTGATTGATTGATTGGTTCATCATATGTATAGTTCATCATATATATGTTATAGTGTATATAAGGGATTAATAATTTTTTCTGGTTGCATTATATTGGTGTTTTAATTATGAAGTTAATATGTTGTATTGCTTTTTTTTATTTGATAATGTTCTAGGCTTCTATGCTTCAAATAGCCGATTCTTGGTAAAATGGTACTTTCACAATGATTCATGATTATTTTTTTGTGTGTCAATTTTGGAAATTTTATGCCCACATTAGTGTTAGGGGGCCCCCATCCCGAGTTGTGACTATAGTCAAGAATTTTCTAAATCGGGCCCTGCCTGAAAAGGAGAAAATATTTCAGTCAGTGCCTGTTTATATGCATGTCAGTGTTCTCAGCACTAGACTTCCCCGACGATGTGAGAAGACCTCATATTGTGAATTTCAAAACTTTCTTTCGTACACAATATAATGGGTTTTTCATCGACAACATAGGAAAATGGCCGCACTTATTTATTTTTTATTATATGTTTTCTGACAATTTTTAGCTTTTTCCTCTTGAATATTTGCTTAGGCTTCTAGATGAACCACCATTAGACTTTTCAACGGTTCAACGGTCCTTTGCCAACAGTCGCCTGAAGAAGGATTTGAAAACCCATCTGGGTTCTTTGAAGCCAGATTCCTGAGTACTCTGTACCATCCCGACAATGTGAAGAAATCTAATGTTATGAATTTCAATTCTCACAAGGTGTGATACCTAGTTAGTGACAAGGGTAAATGGGCTACTTGCAATATCATTAGCATTAAAAATATTTTTTTACAAGTGAATTCTGTGAATAGTTAATTAAAAACAATCTGCAAAAGACTAAACGAGAAAAATCGAATATTCGTCCTAAATGTTGTACATGATTTAATCTGAAAGTTAAATAGATGACAAATACTGATTAAAAGATTAGACACAATTCCTTATATCAGTTTACTTATCTAAGGCAGTGTACGTTACAAAGGTTAATTCTCCTAGTCTCTGATGCTTTGTAACATATAACATAACAATTCTTTCTTAGTCCCCAAGTTTTCAATTTCCAGTAGAAATAGATTCTGAAATGGCATGTGCCCAGATGCGGCATTTAGTACCACTGTCTGCGGATTCGAATCTCTTTACTGGTATAGGTGACTTGGGTGTTTGTAGCCGTTCGCAGTTGGCTTTAAACTGAAGGTCTCGGTGTATTTGATCTACTGTTACAAGAGATGATGTAGCACTCCAAAATCAACCAACCATAAATTTAGTAAAAGAATCGTATCCTGTTTCAATTCCCTAACACCACTTTACTGCTTTTAGCTAAAATTTCTAAAAGTAGTTGACTTATCAAGGCACAGATAATCCGAATAAATGACAAAATGTATGATATATCGTTTAACAAAAGAAGAGTTATAACATTTCGATTGAATAATGCATGTCACTGTAATGCTGATGTATGAGCAGCAAAATAAAATCTAAAACTACAAGCTAGAAGAACTTAAGAAAGAAAATCCCAGTGAAAAAGACAAGTTTCTCTTATTCCAGAGAAGTATTAGTTTCCAATTGGCCTAACGGTTAAAATTCCTGAGAAATTATGTTACATCAAGATTTCTCTCGTATTCTCATTCAGAACTCTGTAAGTATACATTTGTCTGTCTCTGGTAAGTCAAAGATTGCTGCTGAGACGTGTCAGTGCTGGTTGCTTGGTTTGGTTTGGTTGAAAGCGCTACGGTCATTTTTTTTGCTACACTAGACCGAGACCTACTGCTTAAAGCCGATTCTGAACATCTACAAACATCCATGCCAATAGTGGGACTCTAACCCACAGACTCTGTGTAAGGTATACACAAGATTCGATTCACAAGAATCAAACTTTTGAGTGAATGAATTAAAGAAGCTGCTTGAGATATGCTAATTTTGGCATACGCGCTAAGTATAAATACCATGCAGCGTCATTAATGAAAGAGGTTGTTAAAGGTTGAAAAAGGTTGTTAAGGTTGATAGATAAGCGAGAGGGAGCTACGAGGGTATGCTATCCTGCGCTAGTGCTTAGGGGGCCCAAAGTTTACGTGGCAGTACTGCTGGTTTGACTCTCTTACTGTTCGTGAGTATTGAAAAATATATTGTTCTTGAAAGCTGTATTTATATATCTGTACAAGTAGTACGTATGAATCTTGTTAAAAACAAAGCCTACATGTGCAAGAATATTCAATAAACATTGTTTCATGTATAAACTGTGTTTGTATCAAATTCATTTAGAGTGCCACTTCAAATTATATACACCCAAGTCTGGGTAGAAGTGAGCTATATTCTCTATATCTGGTACCAAATGCCAGAGCCCTAGCCATTCGGCCTTCGTCCGGCAAATGCTGGTCGAAACAGAAAAAGCCCTTTCACAGGTGAAAACACTAGAAGCTACCACTATTTCATAAGCCTTGGAAAAACTTTTCTGGCGTCGCACAGCATTTTCAACTTTTTTTTTTTTTTAAGTCTGTTACTGGATGACCACTGGAATCAAAGCAGTTTATTTTATTAAAAACAGTAATTTTCATTCTCTGATTATTATCTCTTCGAAATTCTTTCACTTTTTTATTTCAGTCGGTTCGGATTCCAAAAGATGACTGTTGCGTTTTAGAAACCAACTAACCTTAATCTATTCATTAAATCCTTTGTTTGAAATTTTTGCTACTAGTAGATAAAAATTATTCAAAATATGCTTTCTAATTCTTTAACTGCATTAACTGCTTCATAACAAATTGAAATTAATTAAAAGATCCCCCATTTCTTCATTCAATGGTTTATTTATACAGTAATAAATTAGATGATTTGTTGAGTAATATGCTCTCGTCCGAGTTGTTAATTTTACTTTATCCGTTTTCAGACCCTTCGGAAAGTGTGTTGGATTTTTCTAAATCTTTTCAAAACGGAAATAATTTCAAAGTTCTGCACTCGGTTATTTAGGACTAGAATGGAACTTTTTAAATATTTAAGGCGTACACAGAAGATTTTCGACAGCAGCTACAACTTTCCTATGAGATCTTTATTTCTTTTTTTAATGAGAGATGGGCAAAAATATAAAACAAAAACAAAATCACAGGAAATTAATAAAGTAAACCAATGCTCAAAGCACTATCTCCTCTATTAAAAATTGATTTTCCCCCCATAGAGTTTGATTGATTTTTATGAGTCAAATTGATTATTATGTCTTCACAGTTTTTGAGAATCACCACAACATGGTCTAGTGAAACTTGCAGAGATTTCACTAGACCATGGCCATCACTGTTCTAAATGCCTAATTAGATTTTTGCTTTCTTATATATTTCAAGCATTACCTTTTTCGAAGAAATTGAATAATGTTACATAATGACCGAAAAAAACTTTCTTTCATCACCGCTAAATACAGTCCATCGTGACAAATTTTGAAAAAAAAAAAAATCTAATATTTAACCCTTAATAATTTCTCTCACACGTGTTTTAGGGATATTTTAATAGCCAAAGACAATGTTTTTCAACACTATTTATGCTCCGACGGCCTTTGGAAGAAAGTCTTCTTAACCTACTCCCCATTTAATCTAGTCGAATTGCCAACAGTACAATTTTAATTTTTCGTGCTGTAAGCTTAAGTTATTCATGTCTTCTGATTATTTGTACCAGCTTTACAAAGATTATATGTCTCACGCAGTTTACTTTGTCCTATAAATTTAGTAATACTTGAAAATAACATTTATGAATCTACAGACTGCTTGATCTTAAATAATACAGGGTGTTTCAAAAAGAATCATCAGATTTAAAAAAATCACAACTATTCATCTTTTAATCCGTTTTGGTCGAATAATGTATAGGCAGAAAGAGGGAGATCTCGAGTTTCTCGCAGATGCCAACAATTAGCGATAACGCTCTTCCTTTGCCCGCCACTTTAGTGTTTGTAAAGATGACGACTGCACAACATAAATCAAAGAATCATCCTATTTAAAAAATCATAACTATTTATCTTTTAATCCGTTTTGATCGAATAATGTATAGGCAGAAAGAGGGAAATCTCGAGATTCACGCTGTTGCCGACAAGTAGCGTTAACGCTCTTCCTTCGCCCGTCACTTCAGTGTTTGTAAAGATGGCGACTGCACAGCAGAAATCATTTTGTGTTCTACGCTTTGCGAAGGGGGAGTCCGTAACAACTGTTTAGTGTGATTTTCGTCGACAAAAACCCTGGTAGATTGAAGTTCCTTCATCTCAGAGAATTAAGCGATGGTATAAACAATTCCAAGACACGGGTTGTCTGTGTACGCATAACAGCCGAGGAAGCAGTGTATGCAGACATGCTCGCAAAAGTTTGGGACGAATCTGCCTACGATATAGACATATGTCGTGCATCCAAAGGTGGGCATACTGAGCACCTTTAACTTGGTTTGTAAAAAAACTTTATGATTAGCCATGTAATATAAAATTAATTTTAAGTTTCTATGTTCAATATTTTTCGTAATATACTCTTTTCAAATCGGGTGATTCTTTAGGAAACACCCTGTATAGTTAGTAATGAAACTTACGAAAAACTAGTGGAGAACAGTTAAAATTGTGAATGAAGAATTTGAAACTGCTCCATTTGCATTTTTATCTGCTTACGTTGAAGGAAAGATCTTGCGACAGGAAATTCCCCGAAGGTCAACCGATATTGAGAAGAAAAAGTTGATTTAATAATTTCTGTATGCAAATTGCACAGATGAAAAAGGGGGTTGCTGAAGAAAAAGACTATAAAATGTAAAAGTAGAATGCCGCTAAGATTTTAAGAGGCGGGAAACAACTATACAAAGGTATTCTTGGATCCGTTTTTGCAAAATAATGCAAACCTCGCTTCTGTTCCAACAAATATAAAAAATTTTTAAAAAAAAATTATCTACCAATAGCCTACAAGGATTAAATTTCTTTCGAAAAGAATTTTGGCTAAGAAGAAGAGATGAATTTTCGGAGCCTCCAAAAATTAAAGTGTTTACAGAATTTGGTTTTAATTTAATAAACCTGTTTACATGAGTTCTCATACTCGTTTATGTTTACCATTAAAGCTAAACACAAATATAGGCTCAATATACAAAGCTACTACGTTTATGTTTACCATTAAAGCTAAACACAAATATAGGCTCAATATACAAAGCTTCTGTGAGAGAGGAACGCTTAAATATCTTATTTGCTCAGATTCTCTTCTTCCCTCTTTCTTTTGCGTAATACGGCTTCTACAGAAAAGCTTGTAGTAGAAATTCACTCAATTTTGCACGATCTTGAAAATGTTGTTGAGATTCATTTTTCTTATATTCGGGGCCATACTGGTAATCTTGGCAATGAAAGAGCGGACCAGTTGGCGAAAGAAGCGACTTTTCATGAGATAAATTTAGTGATGTCTGTCCCGGAATCTCACTGGAAGCGTGTTGCTAGGGAAAAAACTGTCTTGGACTGGAATACTGAATTTCTTGCTTCGTCTAAGGCATTGTGGACAAAAAGTTTTTTTTCAACTATTTTTCAGCATTTAAAGTGTAAGCACTTTTCACCTGACCTTTAACTTAACTCAAGTTTTAACTGGCCATGGAAATTTCAAGAGTTATTTGCTTCGTTTTAATTTGGTGACTAGTGGACTTTGTGCTTGCGGTGATGCTGATGAAGATGTTGAACATTTTCTTTTTCACTGCAAATTACATGCGAGTGCCCGAGCTATATTAAAGGCGGACTGGAGACGTCTGTCCATTTGTTGGCCTCCTGTTCTTTCTGATCTCGTTAAGAGTGTTGAAAGTCTTGCTGTCTTGCGAAATTTTGTTTGTTATTTAAATGTTTAATTTTTTCTCGTTTTGTGTTTTTCACTTACTTCTGTAAGCCTCATGTTATACCTTGTGGTGCATGAGGAGATTTCAAATGAAACAATAAAAAAAAAATAAATAAATAACATATATATATATATATATATATATATATATATATATATATATATATATATATATGCAAAGCCAATATCTTAGCAGTAGTTTCAAATACGGAACCAAAAGGTGGCAAATTGATCACGGTAAAAAGTAAAGGGTCCTGTTGATTTAAATGACTGGTAATTTTATTAAAATATTTAAGGGGGCAATTGAGTTTAAAAATTTTAATTAAGATGCATGATAAAACTCTTACTTGTAAAAGAAAAAAAACTTTAACTCCTATTTTTTTTTACTGTTTTATCTATTCTTTTCTTTGTATTTATAATTCTTCTCGCGATTCCCCTTGTCATTGTTACGAATTTCTGGGTGGTCATGATCCAATGGTGAAAACACTGGCTTCAGATGTGTCTTACGCTCCCCCTTCCCCAATTGGGGGTAGGTGTGCGGGGAGGGGGGGACTGTTGTAGTGGAGAACTGTTTCAGTGGTCAGCTCTCTTTAGTAAAAACAATTTCAAAGAAGATACTGACCTGATAAGACCTCATTCCTTGTATGTTTTAACTTTTTTTTTTTCAAAGATACATGATACCATACAATCTCATGTACAATTATGAGAAAATATAAGTTTAATACAGATGAGAGACTGAATGATAAGATAGAAAGCTTTCACTTTTTACTGAAACGAGAGAAAAAATTTCTGTCCTAGTGATTTTGATGTTTTGAAAATTAAGAGAGACAGATTTTCGTAGGAAAAGATTCTAAGTTGGATTCATTACCTAATTTTTTTTTTTTATGTAGCTTTACAAAATATCAGAAAAATTAGAAATTACTGTACAGGTAGCCCTCCTACAGCACGGCATCTTACAACACGGTTTCGCTCTAACACTATGAGATAAATTGCGGGAACCCTCGTATAACACTGCAATCTGTAACACGGTTTCGCTCTAACACGATAAAAAATTTGCGAAAACCGTTGTACAAAATTGTACTTCAATAGCACTAGATAAGATGATTTTTGTTTAACACATTTAAAAACAAAATTGCCTTAAAATAATGACGGGAAAGAATAATGAACTATAGTGGCTTTACATGAAAATGTATAAACAAATTATAATTTATTCATTTATAACTCTATAAAATTGCAAGAAGGCCTAAGCTTAGCTGAAAATCTTGAATCATTTTTCTTGAATACAGACGCTTCTGCTGAAAGAAGCCGAAAATTCAAAAGGGAGCTGCAAAATTAGCTATCTCCATACCGTGAAATCTACAATGACCTCGTAAGAACCAGCAAATAAACCAAAATTACAGATTTTTTAAAGAGGATAGAAGGTGCAAAAAATCTAAATGAAGAAAAAGGTTCTGAAAGTGAAGGTGATATCGTTCAATGGAAAAAACATTCTCGTTTGATTGTACTGAGCAGTGATGAGGAAGAAATTTATTATATTAAGATCGTATTAAATGAAAATAATATTTTTTCGTTTCTTTTCGTTTTGTGTTATACATACATTTATATTTTTAATAAAAATTAAGTTGCTTATATGGAATTTAAAAAAAAAGTTTGTTTTTAATAAGTTTTCAGAACGTAACCCCCCTTTTTTGAACTGTCTCTGGGTCTCTTATAACACGGTTTCACTCAACAAGGCATTTTCTAGGAACCTATCTACCGTGTTATAGGAGGGTTACCTGTATCAGTTTTCCTGTACCGTTTCAGTTTTTCATTCATAATTTAAGGATTTGATATCCGATATCGATTTTAAATCTCGGAAACTTATTTTTCTATTTTTCCCAAGTATTTATTGTAAGCACTTGTCTGGTGGTATTCTGTCATGCACACACCGTGATTTTGCAGGGCTGCTTTTTTATGCGAGCACCATTTAGGCGAGTCTGGGAGTAGACAGCACAGAAACGCCCAGGCCTCAAGGCTGCTGTATACTAACTCTATTGGATTCGCTCACCTCAATGGTAACCTATGGAGAAAATTTGTCTACTATTTACAGCTACATAAATGCTGATAATCCAGTAAAAATGGTATTTTCAGATAGCCTGAACTTTCTGCACCTTGCAACAGGATTCATTTTATAAATTGCTTCCACCAAAGGAATTTAAGGGCGTTTAAAACACACTATACCAGATTTTTTCCCGGAATAATTTAAATTTTAAAATATTATTTGTATTTATTTTAAAATATTATTATATTATAATTTAAAATTTTATAATTATTTATTATAATTATTAAATATTTAATTATAATAATCATAATAATAATTATAATAATATAATATATAATATATAATTAATAATAATAATTATAATTATTAAATATTATACTATTTTAAAATATTATAATTTAAAATATTATTTGCATTTTTTTTAAAAACGAAAAATGCCTGAAGGTGTAAAATTTCTTTCTCTTTTACGGAGTAAAATTTTAAAAAATCTTTCAATCCAAGTCGGCAATCCTTGGATACATTTTCTCCATAGGTTAACATGGAGGTGAGCGAATCCAATAGGGTTAGTACACAGCAGCCTTAATACGATTCGAAACCCCCAGTTGTTGGAAAAATAATGTCAGATTTGTTGTTCTTTGATAATATTAATAAAAGGATAGAGACTGGAGTTTTGCTTTTATATTCCTCCGTATATCACTATTTAGTGACATATAAGTTATAAAATGAAACGAACTTTCAAAAATTTTTAGTGTTTACTTTCACTTAAAAAAGGGCTCGGTGGCCCGGTTGGCAAAGGCGTCGAGCCAGTGATCTGATGGTTGCGAGTTCGATGCCGGTCGCTGACAAAATCCACCACCGTGTTCACTAATGGTGGCCGGGGCACGTAATATAGGGCGTGGCTGCAAAGTCCTCAAGTTCTCAAATTTACCTCTGGGGGTGCTGGGTCAGGTGGTCTGGTCCCGCCACTTGACTCGGTTCAAAATTCGCGGACCATCAAACGGGTGCAGTGTGGACCCACCCCCGGTGGTGCAACCCGGGCAACGCATGCGGTGAAGTGGTCTCACGCTTCTGGTTCACCCCGGAGAAGAGCCTAAGCTCAGTTCTCCCAGCCATTAGAAAAAAAAATAAATAAATAAAAATCTTTCACTTAAAAAGTGAGCTTAAAAATGAAAGTGCAAATGATCTTCAATTAAACAATTGTTGATAAATTTAAGACAGTGGTTCCTAACCTTTTGTTGATCAGGGAACACCCCTCCCCCCCCAAAAAAAAAATAATAAATAAATAAAAAATAAATAAATAAAAAATCGTCGGGAACTATCTCCCACCCAACCCTTTTAGAGGCAAAAATAGGTTTTATTTTCTGAATAAATAAACAATTTGTGATAAACAACTTTAACAAAAAGTTACAAAAAACTTAATAACAATAACAAATGTGACGTAAAAAACCTTAATAACAATAATAAATGCGACGTAAAATAAACTTAATAACAATAACAAATGTGACGTAAAAAACCTTAATAACAATAATAAATGCGACGTAAAATAAACTTAATAACAATAACAAATGTGTAAATATGGATTAATTTTCCAAATAAAGCCATAGGTTAAAAAAAAAAAAAAAAAAAAAAAAAAAAAAAAAACAATAACAAATGTGACGTAAAAAATTAATAACAAATGTGACGTAAAAAAACTTAATTGCAAACATGAAACCTTGTGAAAACTTAAAAATTAACGAGATTTTTCGTCTTGCATTGGCTTTACTAGCTGTAAAAATGCAGTGATGCTGCGCAATAGCCGTGACGCTTCGAGCCCACGTCACAGAAAATATATAAGAAATTTTTAAGCAGATAAATTATTTTTTCTCACTCAATACGTCAGAAAGCGGAAAAAATACAGAACTTTTTAGAATTTGAGCAAAAAATTTGGGACTAATTTTTTTTTTTTTGGCTCCCAGTTTTAAAAAATTGTTTGAATTCGCGGTCGTTTTGAAACGATGATATCTTTTTTTTTTCATCACTCCTGCCTCATGACCACCGATTAGGAACCACTGATTTACGAAGAAGAGAACGCTTGCTTGCTAACTTACATTACATAAAAAAGCAACGTAAAATTTTAACATAAAAATGCAACATAAACTTTTAACATAAAAATGCATGAATAAAAATGACAAGGAAAACTTTTTATTCATTAGATTAATGCATTTTAAGCCGGCTTGGGGGAAGGGAGCTGTAAAGATTCTAAGGATTTACTCCCTCTCTGATAAAGGTCCTGTTTTTAACTAATTTACTTTGTGTATCATCTGGCAGTAATTACCGAACTCCTTTCGATAACGTTGCTCCGCCTATTGCCGTATTTTGCCGATAGGTGACGCTACTAAACAGTTCCGTTTTCAGCTAGTAATACCGTGATTGCAAAATGGAAAACATACAGTTACTTTCAGACTTGAAATATCGCTGTTCGTGTTTAAATATATTTGAACGAATAAAAACAATACCTAGTGCTGTAAATATTCTTTTTTTTCTACTTGGAACTTTTGAATTAATATCTCAAAATTTTATTTAATTATTTATTACAACATGTAAAAAATCTGTTTAAAACCCACATACCTGTAAACTTTTCCTAAAAAAAAAAAAAAAAAAAAAAAAAGATAATTTATTTTGATGGAGACAATAAACACAATAAACTTATGTAAAATTAATAAACAAGTTTCTCTAATTCAGAGAAATAATTGTAATGAAAAAATCTAAACCTTGTCTATATATTTGAAATATCTAGGTTTCTTAATTCGGAGCTGTGCTGCATTAAATCCTTTTAGTCCGTGATTTAGTCCATACTTAATATTTATTCGCCTTTGCAGATGATTTAAAAAAATTGCACTGCTTTTCTACGATTTTTTAGATGTCATTCAAATTCACCTTTCTCGCAAGAAAAAGCGGAACCATAATGCGATCAATTTTTTAAAATAATTATTATTTATTTTTTTAAGGTGTGTTTGTGTGTGTGTGTGTGGTTCCTGTTTAGGGAAGAATTGATGTAAAGTAAGACTAGAATTACCTTTTACATATACTGATTTTTTATCCCTGATGGTTCATTATCTACCCTCTACAAGTTTGCGCCACTCAACTGGTGACTATGATTGGATTCAACTACATTCTGTATCACATAGTTACTCAGTAACATAGCCAGAAAAAAACGTTAGAGGTGGGTGGATTGTAATAATAAACTGATTATAATAATGCTTGAAGAAGGTAAATAATTTTTGAGAGGGGGAGGGAAGACCCTGGCAAGTTCCCTGTCTGCATCCGTGTATCCACTGAAAAATCTACATAATCTGCAAGATAGAAGGGCAGTGGCGCAAGAAGAATCATTTTCTAAGGGGCTCTGGTTATTAAGGAAGAGATTTTCAGTTCTAAAAGGTAACGGAGGATCAGTAGCGTGCTCAGGATTTTGTTCTGGGAGGGGGGGAGGGGTCAAGGCCTCCATGTGCTAGGGGGTCGTCCATTTCCCTGACGCCCTATTATCAGGGTGGATTAGAAGGGGGTGTCTTCCGGGGGGTCTGGGGGGTATGGAGTCTGGGGGGTATGGAGTCTGGGGGTATGGAATACCCCCCAGACCCCCCGGAAAATTTTGAAAATTAGGTGTTAAACAGTGCCATTTTAGGCTATCTAGAGTACTAGATTATTTTAGCTCTGGGGGGGGGGCGGTCCCCCCCGTCGGCACGCCCCTGCGGAGGATGGCACATAAATTATCTTTTAATCCTTTGATTTTTTAAGTTCCTAAGGGAAAATGATCGGCCACGAACTTCGGAAGAGAATGTGGAGCATGTATGAAAATCGTGCTTACGTAGCCCGCAAAAAATCTATAGCTCGTTGCAGTTCGGTACTTGGCATTCCGAAGACAACAATCGAGAATGTGCTTCATACACGTTTGCGATTGCATGCCTACAAAATTCAGTTGAAACACGAAATTGAAAAACTAGATTATCGTAAGCGAGCGGATTTTGCTGGGGATATGTTGAGTGCAGTAGCTATGCCACAGAGGCTCTTAATAACAGATTCCCTGGACATTGGATTGGAAGAGACGGTCCAATTTCGTGGCCACCAAGAAGTCCCGATTTGATCCCTCTGGACTCTTTTCTATGGGGTTACCTGCACGCTGAGAAGATCCGGGACCTATGCCAGTTATCGAACAGAATTACTGCTGCAATAGCGACTGTGAATCCTGCTATGATCGAGCATACCTGGATGGAGATCGTTTCTGTATATTTTGGTGAAAAAATAAACCCCATGAATTATGTTATATGGTTCTTTATTTAACGTTGCAATCGTGGACACCTTTTTCGATGACCCTGTATATCAATTATTAAGGTTGTAAGGCTCATCTGTGATGATCGTAGCGTGACTTGGTGGTGTGAGGGTACAGTGCACCCATCGGGATAGCAGGATATCTCTAGCAGGATCAGTTCTATTTCCGAGACGGTCCGTTATAAAAGTCCGTTAATTTAGACAACGGAAAAAAGGAATAATATGAGAAAAAAGGGGAATGAGCGGTAGTGCCTGAACAAATTAAGCAGTTTCAATGAATGTCAGGAGCCCCTTAATAACCCCGCGGCTGGCAGAATGTGACTTTCGTTTAGTGTTCATAACATGATTTGGTAGTGTGATTGCATAGCTAGATGATGGAGGTCTGGGGTTCAATTTTAGCCACCCAGTTGTACTTTAAGGAGAAATAAAAATGACACATGAGAGGAAAAGCATTTAAAAACTAGAATTCCCTTCATAGCAGGGAGAACTCACTCTGAAGAACACCAGCTTGAAGTTAGGAAATGTGGATTTGATTACTATCCTGGAAAAGGGTTGTTACGATGGCGCTCGTCGCCCAGTGGCTAAGTGGTTAAGGCACCCGCCTGCTACGCCGGGGGTGCGGGTTCGATTCCCGCATAAGACTTGGCTGTATTCTGGGGAATAGGTCAGTCTTCCGCCTGCAAATGGAGCCCCGTCTAGAAAGGGGAGCTGCAACCCATCGTCCATCGCCGGTGTCATCGTTTGTCAATAAAATTCTTCTGTGATTGTGCATTTGTCTGTTTCTATTTCTTGTATTCATATGTACACCGGACTGGGGTGTAATGTCGTCATCCCCCAGGGACATTAGCCCTCCCCCCTCCCCCCCAAAAAAAAAGATGGCGCTCGGCTGTTAAAAAAAGATAAAGGACAGTTTCAGAAGCATTAAAAAAAATCATGGTTTAATAGAATCATCATTATTTACAAGATATAATGAACAAAAAATAAACATGTAATGAAAAAAACATAATAAATGTGAAAATTGCTTCATCCTAGGGAGAACCACGTAATGCCACGTGATGCACGTGTTACTAAACTGCATTCCCAGCATGTCCAACAGCAACTTTTGAGCTGTATGTTTTACTCTTGTTACCAGTTCCTCAACAAGACTTAACCGCTGAACACAGAGGAGACATTAGAATTCCATTGGCAAATTTCATGCAGTTCCAAAACTATCAACTCCTTACTAGCAGTTATGGGATCAGGGAAGGGCCAGAGGGGCTCTAGCTCCTCTTAAATTTTGAGTCTTTCATATATTATTACAATGCATACCGAAAATTTTGTAATTGTCAGGTATTGTTTTTTAATCATATTACACTACGTTCCGTCTGTTTTTGAACCTCATGGCATTTGGGTAGCAAAAGTCCTAAAAAAAGACCAAATAACTGAAGTTATGAACCTGCATTAGATTGTAACTTTACATGAATGCAAAGGTTTTTGCTGGGTTGCTTGCAAGTTTTGTGTAACCTTTATCAAGGAGTTCTAGGCATTCACTGTTTATTTTAGCAGAAATTTAGCGTCAGATCCCATTTCCTCTCAAAACCTTCCAAGGCCTTACGCTGCCCAATTGTAGTCCAGAAAAATAAACGTTAAAGTTTATGTCGATCGACTTTCGAAGTCACGCGAGAGCAACTTTTTCGTCCAGGTTCTCATCAATGAGTAGAAATATACAATCTTTCATAGAATTGGTAAGATGATTGCATCTGGTCTGCAGTATGATCAGCATGTGCACATCTATATGTCTTTACAACTGTACATCCATAGGTCCATAATAGACACAACTCATGTCTAGTCTAGACATATGGATGGGAAGTTGTGCGTTCCAGAAATCCGGTATTCCAGACATATGGATGAGCATCATGTCCGACTTCAAGAGTTATTGTACGTGTACGAGTGGAACGCCAGCGCATTCAGATGTCATTACACAATACGTTCCTGTGAAACAAAACTGTCTTTTAGAGTCTGCTCGGTAGTAGCAACTTGTAAATTGGTTGGTTTCCAATTTTGGTCAGGATCAAGAAAGCTGAGCTGATGCCGGCCGTGGGTTAAATTGGCTTACCAATCATCTAGGAGCTACATCAGACCTTTATACTGGGGTCTTACCAGGGCTTTTAGTGCCCCAGGTCCTGATAATTTTATTGCTTCCACCCTATGGCGGCGAGTCTGATCAGGACTATTGTTCGAAGATCCCGGTTTTGCATAACAGCCAGTCTTTTTTTCGCATAAAAGGTGGATGAGGGACCTCGTTATTATTTGTTTAAATGGTGGATTTCCAGGAGTGCAGTTGTTAAGGTTGTACAGAGTTGCGCGTAATGTACTTTTGCTCAATGTTAGCGCAGTCATTCTAGGCAGTATCGAAATCCAGAATGAAAGAGTGAACTACGTTGTTCACAGTTTTCAACCTACCCGGCATCTTGCAAGATTTGCTCCATGCACTTGGTATTTAAAACGGCCTCCTTCTTTGAATTCTGGAACATCCCCTCCCCCTTCAAAAAATTACTTTCATAGCTAGGTGCATAATACAGCATTAAACAATACAAGAAAATATCAATTGAACGAAGATGTAAATGGAATTAATTGAGATGATGGGATCCATAAATGGATTGTTAGTTCTATTTCATCTTCAGCAACATCACTGGAGAGCAGTTGTCAAACCCTTGTTTACCTTGACGATCAAGTCATTATCACTTTTTTGTTTATTGGTAATGCCGATACTAAGAGGACTAAACAGTGCTAGTAAACTTCTGATTTTCGTGTCTACCATCTCAATTTCTGGTTGATCCTCATTTAGTGTGTATATATATATGTGTGTGTGTGTGTGTGTGTGTGTGTGTGTGTGTGAGTGTGAGTGATTGAGTGTGTGTGCATGTGTATTTAATATTTAATATGTATATAAATATGAATTTGGGGTTGGACAAGACAGTTCTATTTATGAACACGTACCTTAGTTACTGGAAGGGATTATGCCCTTCAGATCCATCCCTGGATCCACATATTCCTAACCATGTTCTTTTGTTTTGCTCTCCAATACGTTTGTAGGAAGTGTTTTCCATTCTTCTAAGTTGAAGAAAAAGGAAAATAAAAAAAGTCTACCGAGAAAGCCGAAAACCTCAAGTGAGTAAAGCCTGGGCGGAGACGCTCTCTCGACAGACAGGGGGTGAAAGGTGAAATCTGTGACGCGCTCTGTGATTCCGCAAACAAAGCACGTTCGGCTATTTAAACTGCAGTCGAGCAGGACGTTCTTTAATTGCTGGTGACACGTGCTACAAGCCACTCCTAAATCTCTCGACTCCAGTGGAGCGTTTTTCTAACAGGTAAAATCATCGATCACACGAAGAGCAGTATTTATTCCAATTAAAGTAGGTCTTACTTTGATAGGTAACTTTCGAAAAATAATGGTAGGAAAATTCAACACTTTCCATCTGTTGAACTGAAATGTGCATAGATTCGGGTTATCATCTATTTTATCTGCTTTTTTTTAAAAACTGATGTAAATATGAACCAAACAAAGCAAATTTTGATATTGCAAATATATTAGCCTGAAAAAAGTTTTCTCGTGAGTTTCATAATCACACTCAAAAGAAAGAAAAAAATGAAAATTCTAGATTTTTAAAGACTTTTCGGATTTATGTTTGTAAGAAATTACAGCTGGGCTTCTGTAAAATTTTGATGGCATCGATTAGATAATTTTAAATAACTGATATCGGGGAAAACTGTTATGTTAGTGGTGTAAGCTGGGACACAGGTGAGAGGAGTATAATATTACTGAACTCAACAGTAATCTCTGAACTTTTTTTGTTAGTAGTTTCTTCACTTAAAAATTTGTGTTTTTAAATGGTAATTGTCATGCTTTAAGTACAGAAACTCGCATTTATGGATCTTATTTCAAATACTCTGGATCTTATTTCAAATATATATTCAGTCCTTACCAATTGGACTAGAGTGATGCAGTCAAGATTTGTTTGGGTAAAGGCTAGAAATTTAAAATCAAGCGAAAAGATACTTTAGAGAGAGAGAGAGAAAGAAAAAAAAGGACACATATTAAAGTGAAAAGAGAGAGCTGTACGACGAATGCGGCACGCAGAGCCTCCCAGAGGGGGGGGGGGGGGGCAACTGGGGCACTTTGCCTCAGGCCCCCAACTGCCGGAGGGGCCCCAAAAATTTTTGAAAAATTATTTATTAGATTTCCTCCGAAAGAAAATTCTGAAACTTGTACCGTACTTCAAAATTCAAAATAATCTCCTGCAAAAAAGGGGTCCCCCAAAAAATAAAAAAAAAATTATTCGATTAATCAGATTTCGTGGGGCCCCTAACAGAAGTTTGCCCCAGGCCCCGTAAAGTCTCTGGGCGGCCCTGGTGGCACGCATATATATATATATATATATATATATATATATATATATAAATAATTTGGAACTGTTAGGCGTTTTTTGAATGAGAAACGGACTGTACAGATAAACAAACAAGCAACCTTTTTCAACTATTCACGATAAAAATCTGTTTTTTTAATATTAAATTTTTTGTTTTTACTGCATTTTCGTACTTTATGTTTCAGGTCATCGTACTTCCATCACACTTCCATCGCACTTCGTGATACCATGAAAGGTTTTCACCTCAGAATACACTTAATATTGTAGTTTTAAAACTATTCATGTGTCATGAAAATACTAAAATTACAAGAAAATACTATAAGTATATCTTTAGGGGTGCATTGAAATCGCCTTTCGTAACGAAATTAGATGTGCAACAGGACTGCAAATGATGTTATCTATGTAGGTGATACTAATAACATGAATTTTTAAGTATTCATTTGCATGGAGAGATATGCATGCAACTAATTTTTTTTTTGGCAATATGACATATCGATAAAAATTCAACAGTCAAAAGGTTTCAGCATATGCGCTAATGAATTGATGGGTTTAAGTCCTGTAAGGCCAACGTAAAAATTTCTATTTTTACACACCTTAAAAATTGGATAAATTTATTCGGCGTTTGATAATATCTACCGAAAAAATCTGTATTAGTTTGCCCTTAGTTTTAGTGGCTTATCTCAAATAATTTAAATAACTTTTTTCCCTTAAAATGTAAGTTCGTAAAATAAACTGGTTTATCCTTTAAGAGTGAAATAATGATATTTTTAGCTACATCAGTAAGGGAGGAAAGACATTCGAATTGCGTTTTTCGCATATCAACATAGGCATAGCGTGCTTCTAACTTTTTTTTTTGGGGGGGTGGGTGGGAGGGGCACGAATTGAATTCAGTTAGTGCTCTCCTCAGCGCACTGACTGCCGGATGGTCCTTAAAATATGAAATATTATGATTTTTTAAAAATTGAATAACAATAGAATTGATGTTTGAGTAGTATTCAAAAGTTATACAATGAGAAAAATATAATATAAATAAAGTGAGAAAAAAATATAACATAGAATTCTTTTTATGGATCATATCATTGTTAAAAACTATGTTAAGGCTAAAGACATAATCGGAATCTCCAGTTTCACAGTTTGAAAAAGCGGAAAAAAAAACGAACTTTCTTTAAAGTTTTCCACAATTTTCCGATTTTAACTGAACTTCTATTAACGTTTTAATTTATTTCAAGTTAAGTTGGAGGGGCAAGTGCCCCCCCCCCAACTTAACTAACTTAACCAACTTAACTAACTTAAATAACCCCAACTTAACACGTGCCCCCCCCCCCCCTCCCCGACTCTACGCCTGTGCATATCAAGGTAGCTTAATTGATAAAGCAACATCTGCAGATTAGAAGATCCACGTTTACACAACCGATCCTTGCAGTGGCTCGTTACAGTGGTGCCCAGACAATGGAAATGACAATCACGGATCGTCAGACAAACATATGACAATCATGCAAGGTGAAAAAATTCAGTAGCGTAGGAAAATAAATGTATGAGTAAATATGTACAGGAGAACGTCCAGTACCTTTAACCTGAACAAGAAAGGGGGAACGTAATTGGGTGTTTAGAAGAGGAGTTCCTTGGTATTGGCGACTTTATCTCCTGTAGCAATGTAAATGTTTCAACGTACATGTGCTCAGTAATTAAAATTTAAAGTTAAGGAAAAGGTTAAAAATAGAAAAAGAGGAATAAAAAATAAAAAATAATAACAGGTAGTAATTAAATTGAGAGAATAAAATTTAAATTAAATATTTAGAAATTTAAAAAATAAAGTAAATAAAAGTTAAAAATTTAAATTTTTAAGGTATAAAAAATTTCATGGTAAGAGAATTGGACCATAGCAGAATACAAGATGTTAAAATATAAACGTACTAAAGTAAGAAGCGCTTTTAATATAAAATTCGCATTGAGATAATTGTAAAGTTTCGTGGGGAGGCTAAAAATAGCAAGAGGAGAAATTTGGAAAACATAAGCGACACCATCGGGGTGAAAGGGGGAAATTTTTGAGGAAAGGCCCTTAAAAGGAGTCTCCTTCACATTGCCAGGGTAGCTGAATTCGATAAAACATCAGCAGCAAATCGGGAGATATGCAGGCAGTTCGAGGCATAACCTTGGTAGGCAATCGTTGTAATTTTTAATAAGTGCTTTAAAATAAAGGGATTCTCACTCTTTAAAATGACTGAAAATGTTTCCGCTGAGCATTTGCTCTACTTCATCTAACTGAAATTTTGGTTTGTCCTTGGAGAAAGAGTGGTTTCACTAGTAGCAACTAGCAGCACTCTGGTCAAAACTCCACTAAAAGCCGTTTGCAGGAGAAATTTTCCGTTGGATTGGGTGAAGGGGAGATTTTTGTTGTTAGGGTCGTTTTAATAAATTTTTTTCTATGACTGTTCAGCTCTTGTGGTTTTTCCTTAATCCCTTGGTTGCACTAATGCAGAACTCAATAATCTGATTTTTTTTTTTTAATCAAAGGCAGAATAACTCTATTTGCAGTGTTTGCTGTGGAAAAAAAGAAGTTTTCGTCAATAGAGGGAACAGTATTTTAAATCACAATATGATACAAAATTCCTTTTATTCTGTAACTCTGAAACAAAATAATTTTAAAAATCATCTTACTCTTATGCGTTTACTTTAAAAAGTTAGTGTTGTGTCATTCCCTATTCAATAAAGGATACATTTTGTTCATGTCAGAAAGATTCAGGAGAATGTAACCAATTCTTTCTAAGTGTGCTAGGCTTTGTTTACTGTTTATAAACGCTTATTCTTTACACCCTCCCTGACTAGCAGTCACCTACCTCCATACGCTTCAGCGTCAATTTTAATGCTTCTAAGATCCGGATTACATTCTGATTAATGGCCCGATAAATGCCCGTCCGTGATCGTCTATCTGAAACAGACCTTGGGCAAAACTCCCTCCGTAATAAGGACAGAAACAACCCGATCTTCATTTTCTTCCGTACTTTACGAGGATCAATTAATCCTATTATACAGCGTAATTGATTATTTTACATACGCAAAAATTTCTGTACTTTACTTCTGCTAAAAACAACATTTTCCCCATGTAGCTAATCTTCTAAAATTCATCGTAAAATATGGCACGTTGAAGTAAAATCCAAGTTTTTTGTTATATTGCGATGTTGAATAATTATTAGGCAACTTAAGTAAGGGAAATTGGCTTCAAAGGTCCAGTTGAAACTACTGACGAAAGACAAGCTTCAGGAAAATTTTGTGGACCTGGGTTGGGGGCAACTGGGAGTTTGGAAGGATTTGTGCGTGTGTGTGGGGGAGGGGGGGCGTCTGCTGCGGTCTGCAACCACCGGTGGGGACACAACCTGGAGGGCCCTGACACCCACATTTGGCCCCATACGGTGCAATGGAAGATTCAGGGAAATTTAGTCGCGTTGGATTTCATACTTCAGTTATATGGCGTATAGAAATTTGAAATGTATCCGTGAATACAATTAAACTTTATAAAACTAAGGTTATTAAATAATTTTTCTCATTTTTGTTCAGAAGATGTTGATATAAAATCATTGATATAAGTAAGACTGTGCAACTCTTCACAGTTTACGTACCACTTGCACCCGAGAAAATTTGAAACTATAAAGGCAACTAAGAACTCAGTGGCACAACCATAGCGAAGATGGAAGGGGAAACACCCCCAGGAGCGATAGCAAAAAAGGGTATGCTAATGTAAATTAATATCCCCCTTCCCCCTGCAAAGAAGGGAAATCAGCCTATATGTGGCTTTCAGTACAGCCACAGAAAGGCCTTATATTAAAATGGTTGCTTTATAATTTATTCCTTTATTTATTTTTGTATTTCATACTGACAGACACATATCAGTTTTTATTTCTGCTCTTTGTACAGTATTAAGAACATTAATATTGTGCAAGTATTTAATAATCACTAATATTTAAAGTTATTAAATTTTTTATCTATATGTCCAAATAAAAGTATGAATTTGTATGTCAAGGGCGCCATCAGTTTCTCGTTTCAGTATTTTTTCGGGCAATCCTTTAAAAAGAATGTTCAAGCCAAGTTAAAAATTAAATCTACTTTAGATATAAAGTTGCGACAGAGAGAGCACACTTTTATATTATTATTTATACCTTCTCTCTGTTTTCCTGCTGATAACTTTTTAGTTTTTCCCGTTTTTCTATTTGATTTTTCTGAGTATTGCTGAATACAGTAACATTACCAGAAATTTAATAATCACTAATATTTAAAGTTATTAAATTTTTTATCTATATGTCCAAATAAAAGTATGAATTTGTATGTCAAGGGCGCCATCAGTTTCTCGTTTCAGTATTTTTTCGGGCAATCCTTTAAAAAGAATGTTCAAGCCAAGTTAAAAATTAAATCTACTTTAGATATAAAGTTGCGACAGAGAGAGCACACTTTTATATTATTATTTATACCTTCTCTCTGTTTTCCTGCTGATAACTTTTTAGTTTTTCCCGTTTTTCTATTTGATTTTTCTGAGTATTGCTGAATACAGTAACATTACCAGAAATTTAAAAGAGTGAGAAATGGAGCTGGGAGGACTAAATTACGCATAGATCGATTGTTTTAGGCAAATGCTTTGAGTGCTAGAGGCAAGTTGGCTACGGTCTCAGCTAGGTTAAAGTTTAGTTGCAGCAATTCCTTAAGGTTAAAGGGTTGTCAAAGTCTACAAAACAAATTTATGCTACTGTTTTTTCTTAATAGTTGACTGAAGAAAGCTTGTGTCTCTTTATAATAGAACCAATCAGAACATTATAAGAATTTATGATCACTTTTCTACAAAAGGATCTCACCGGGGCAATAAATTAAAGTTTAGGGTGCAGTTGGATAGAGAAAACCCCGACTTTTATAAGCAAAAAAGAAAAAAAAATGACATGCTCTGGTTAATTAAGGGGACAAGGGATTTTCAAACTAGAATTTTTTAATTTTCAATTTTTAACTCTATAATCAGAAAGGGAACAATTAATATTATCTTTTGCTAAAATTAAGACCTTATAATTCAAAATAAGGAATTTTTGGCAGAAAAATGCCTTTTTTTCAAAAAACCTTTCAAAAATGCTGTCTCTTTTTCAAAATGCTCCATGCGCATCCCATTAATTTACAAACCTTCAATTTTTTTAATATAAGTTTACCATATATATATATAAACATAACTGTACATTGAATTTTTTTTTTTTTTTGGGGGGGGGGGGGGGTAAATCAAAATTGAAAATGTGCCTGTTATTTTTTTATGTTTTTTTGCATGTCTCTACTTTATTTTATGTTCTTTAAATTTGAAAAAATATGTTTTCAAAGGATAATACGCTGTTTTGTGACAAACACTGTAATAAACAATCGGGAGAAATTCCGAAGAAATCAGAAGAAAATTAAGGCGCATGGAGCCTTTTGAAAAATTCTAGTTATTTTGAAGAATTATTTGATTAGTAGGTCTTATTCTTCCACAAAATACTTATTTGTGAATTCTAAGTGCCTTCATTGTAGTACAAAAAAATATTAGGTATTCTCATTTTGTTATATATAGTAAAATATAAAAAAAATTAAAAAACGGGGTTCAAATTCCCTTGTTCCCTTAAAACCTCCCAGACTGTTGTAAAATTACCGTATGTGTAGATTGAGAGTCCATAATATTGACTCATTACCGTAAACGTTTTTATTTTCTTTAGTTTCAATATTTTTTAAACACTTTTGATCGTTATTTACTCGCTTATATGTGTATATTGGATAATAATAATTTTAAAAAATATTACGAAAAAGCTAATGGAAAGTCGAAAGAGTAAACGAAAAGTATGCAATGCCCATCCCTTATTAAAAATCTCTGATGTCGTCTCTCATTACTCGTAAAATTATAAATCTAAAAATTACACATCTTAAATTCGTGCGAGCTCTTCGTGACTTTCTGTGCCGTCTGTGGTTTAGTGCACTGAATTAAAAAACGGCGTCCTCTTGCTCGGACAGTTACAGTAATTTATCCCATTTAGCGACTGAAATAAATGTTCTCCAGACTATTTAGAGCGTCTTGGAGTCATCTGAAAAAGAGATTCGAAATTTTTTCTCCGTTGTCTAATATTTCTTCACAAAGCTAAGACCCCCTCGTGTTAATATGAACTCAGACCTACCGCGACGTTCTGAATCCAGGATATGAAATTCCGAGCCCTTGAAGCTAAAACCAGTGGGAGCCGTTGGGCTACAAGCAACAAGTATTGTTTGCAACGACTCAAATCGAGGTGGAAAGCCGGATTTTTACTTTTGCGTAGCCTCGTAAAACTTGTTCATTGAGCATCGAACAAAAACGTCGTCATACTGGCAGAGTGCAGGCTAGAGAATTGTCGCTGTAAGGGGTTGATTTTAATATATAATTAGATTTCACGAATCTCCATGTTAACTCCATATATTTTACCCTTGCCTACCCCTTCCCCTCTTTTTCGGTAACTATGGACTGGAATTAATAAAAATTGTTTTATTATGAGTGCTTAAATGATCACCCATGTACTATACTGTGACTGCGTGTGAACAACAAACATAATAGCTAGGGATACGCAATTTTTGTATTTACGAAATAAATGCAAATAAATGTGGAATCTGCCGATATGAGCGAATAAATGCGAAAATTATTTTTTTGTTACTTTTCGGTGAAAACTCTGGGAAAAACGGCTTTTTAAGTGAAATTAGGTAATAATAGTAATAATTTATTAACATAATTGCTTAAGGCTGCTATGTACTAACCCCATTGGATTCGCTCACCTCAATGTTAACCTATGGAGAAAATTTGTCCACGGATTGCCGACTCGAATTCAAAGTTTTTTTTTTTAAATTGTACTTTATCAAAGAGAAAGAAATTTTACATTTGTGTACATTTTTCGTTTTTTTTAAAAAATGCAATTAATATTTTAAAATTTAAACTATTCAGGGAAAAATCTGGTATAGTGTGTTTTAAACTCTCATAAATTCCTTCGGTGGACGAAATTTATGAAATGAATCCTGTAGCGCTTTGCAAAAAAGTTCAGGCTATCTGACAATACCAATTTTATTTGATTATCAACATTTATGTACCTGTAAATACTTGACAAAAATATATTTTAAATAAAAAATTTGGAGGCAGCGCTTAACCCCCCTATAGAGAGAGAGCCATTACAATCCCTCAAAATGTCAATCCTAAAGGGGGTGGAATTCTCGAACTGTCAACTGGACTCCTCCCACCACAAGAATCTACAAAAAGAGGAAAAGGGAAATACGATTTTTTTCTTAGTACATAGCAGCCTTAACTAAGACCATCTATGGTCTTAGTTAAGGCTGCTATGTACTAAGAAATACTGCTATGTACTAAATCAAATCTCACTCTCGAAATTTGCCTATTACTTATTGCTAAAGAGGAAGAGAATGTGGACACAATGTTAGCGTGTCTACAATGTTAGCTTTTAACTAAGAATTTTGATACTTACCTAACCAAGTAAGTAAAATTGTGATTTTTTAAATAAATGCGAAATTTTTGAATTTATATATATATTTTTGCGAATAAATGCGAAATTTTATATATTGTATTTTTTTTTTTGCGAAATTTCGATATTTTTGGGCGAAATTTACGCACTCCTAATAATAGCCAATTAGTACAAGTTTCGTGAAAGTTTTAATTAAAATAAGAATCTCAATATTAATTTCTTTTATTCATGTTTATTTTAATTTTATTTATATTTATTTCTTTGTTTATTTACTGTAGACCTCTATCAAGGATCTTTGTTACTTTTTGTCAAACTTCCTACATTATCTTCACACACAAAAAATTACATTAACTGCATAATACATCATCAAAGGATGTTTGTCAGTTTGGAAAGGATTTCTGCACCTGAATACAATTCTCCAGCTAAAAACATTTGAAAAATATAAGGATTACTACTTGACTAAGGCATGGTTGTTCGAATATTTCAAAGCATTATTAAATTGGTTATAGGTAGCAAATTAATAGTCTCAAAATTAGAATATGCAAAAGAGTCCCCCTGACATGCTAACAACCTAAAAACACTTAGAAGTCCCTACGTGAATTGAAGAGGTTAGACAAATTTTTAGGTCCTCAAATTTTTTACTTTGGTTTAATCTTTCAAAGAATTCTTAGACTTTTATCAGCCCCTCTATAATTTTAATAAATGAAATTATTTACAAGTCCACATTAAAGGATGTCAACTTACAGAGTTAACTTACTGGACATCTTTAGTTAAACAAACCATAGTAGATAATATCGGACGACAGTACTAGAGTTCCGTTTTAAGCTTTTATTCACCACGTTTTACTAAGTTCTGTTGATTCTCCTGTTGATTTCGAAATGAATTTTCACCTATAAACCAGAGTTAACCATATAGCTACTAGTTTATCCCAAAAAAGAATCGCTTGTCCATTGATTTATGGATTATATAGTATACGTGTCTGTGTGTGAGTCAGTGGCGTAGCGAGGGGAGAGCAAGGGGATATATGAGGCGTTGAAAGGCAAAGTGGTGTAAGTCACATTTTCAACTTTTTTCATTTGGGGGCAAATATGTAATCTCCGTGTTCAATTTATAGTGGAATTGTAAATAGTTATTAATTGTAATAATTGTTATGAATTATAATTTGTTCAATTTATGGTGGAATTTTTTGTAGTTTTTGCAGTTAAACTCTTTTGACTTACACCACTTGACTTACTGGCTTACACCACTTTGCCTTTCACCGCCTCATATCATGCCCCGGACACCTCAAATGGTCCCCAATTCTATATATTATATTACTATATGTTTTTCGGGGGGGGGGGGGAGCACCAAATATATATATATATATATATATATATATATATATATGTGTGTGTGTGTGTGTGTAAGCATAACATTATAAAGCTTACAATATTATTTTTCTGATGGAAGTTACCTAAAAGTTTTTGCAACTTGATAATTTGTGTTAATCAAATGAGAAAACAGTATATTATTCACATACACGCACTCATTAAAAAAAAAGAAAAACAAGAACATTGAAAAAGTTCTGACGATGCGCTTATTTTCATGAGGGCTATGGGGACGTTAGCTTCTAAAGCTCGTTATTATCTATTCTATCAATTCCAAAATACAGGGCCTCAGTAAAAAATATAAAATAAAGGAAAAATAGATTATAAAATCAATACTCATTTATAATTAGAGATTACTATTTTCTTTTCCTGTTATTTATTTTTCTATTGTGTTGTTGATGATGTCTAAATTATCATTAAGAAGCGAAATGATCAGAATCTTCATTTAAGCTTTTTAATGACATGAAATATTTGAAGGTCAATGACCAAATTTCTTTTCTTATTCAGCTTAATAAGAAATTATAAGCAACATATCCGCCTGTAGATACAGTTAGTGTTTTTTGGATAGTATCACGACTTCAAATATTCTAGCAAATAAAATAGCGCCCAAACTGAATCGCATCGTAAAAAATAATTTATCAAATATTTAACCTTTTCTTTGGGCAACGCGCGTATTATTGATCTAAAACTCCTTTCATAAGTACAAATATTTAACAGTTTTTAAATTCGAAATTTTGAACTTTTAATTTGTCGCTGTGTAAAAATACCAATTAAATACAATTTCTCCTATTATCAAATATATAAAATTTTTAATTTACTTTTATTTTCTCTCAGACACGCCCACTTAGAACATAAAGGGATGAATTGAGGCACTTTGATGTCAGATTTGTGTCCTATTGCGTTATATTTTTAAGCAGCTATCGTCTGAGAATGGGGATTTAGAATATCTGCTCGTACAGTCGTTTTCTTCACCTACTGACATCCTCGAAGTTTTCACACAGTCAGAATAACAAAGCTTATCATGTGATGTCACGTTTCATTGTAACCGGATAAACAAAGATTTGTCAATTACTTCAGTGTTTTATTATTTGACTCTTATTTTCTTTTATAGGATACTTTAAAAACAATGACATTTCTGTAGAATTATTAAGAATATCTGATCCTCGTATTGATACGATAGAGGAAATTTGCTCTCATTTTAAATATAACCGCATGAAATTTTGAAGGTTAAAAATATCTAAGCCTTTAAAAAAATACCTGAAAAGTACGCATTTGGCTATAAAACCTGTTTAAAAAAATAGGTTAATTAATGTCATAAAAGCTCTTGGAATCTCCTTCGGGATTTCTGTTCTTTCGAGGTTACAAAGAGAAAATTTAGTAAAAAATTAAGTATAGATAAAATTTTCATGAATTTGGGGATAGAGTTTTAAGAGGTATTTTATGATTTAAAATTATTTGAAGCCAGCATTTTATAAAAAGAATTAGAGCTAACAAAAATCTTACTGAAGCGCAAGTCCAATCACTTGCTCCGCTTTATTTATTAGGGGTATTTCCTTCTCCTCGTTAAATAATCGCCGAACGAACTGCTGCGCTCTATAATTAAAATATTACAATATCCCCTCTTTCTATTAACAGAATTGCATATATCGTATTTCACACGTATAATTATGTTCTATTGTTTTTGGATCAGCTCAGAGTTTTAATGTTAAGTTTGCCGTCAGGTTTAAGGAATTATAAGTTGATTACAAGGCCGAGATATTTTATAAAATCTCTATGAAAAAAATTATAGCTACTTTTAAATTTACTTTATTAGTGCAAGTTGTTGGAATGGGTGGAACTGTTTGAGAATGACTCATCAAATTAAGAATGATCACAAAAATTAAAAACTGGGATGTGATACTGTTTAAACTCTAAGACTGTAGTACTCTAAGACTGTAGTTTTGTAGACAGGGTATCCCTAGCGGAGAGTTTCCTGCGGTCTTACGGGTGTAAATCAGAAGTCTATTGAACTTAGAAATATAAAATTAATTTTATATTACATGGCTAATTATAAAGTTTTTTTTTACAATCCAAATTAAAGGTGCTGAATATGCCCACCATTTGATTGACGACATATATCTATACGGTAGGCAGATTCGTCCCAAACTTTTGCGAGCATGTCTGCATACACTGCTTCCACGGCTGTTATGCGAACACAGACAACCCGTGTCTTGAAATTGTTTATACCATCGCCAAATGCTCTGAGAGGTAGGAACTTCAATCTACTAGGGTTTTGTCGACGAAACTTACGCTGAACAGTTGTTACGGACTCACACTTCGCAAAGCGTAGAATACAAAATGATTACTGTTGTGCAGTCGCTATCTTTACAAACACTGGAGTGGCGGGCGAAGGAAGAGCGTTAGCGCTACTTGTCGGCAACAGCGTGAAACCTGAGATTTCCGTCATTCTGCCTATATATTATTCGATTAAAATGGATTAAAAGTTGAATAGTTATGATTTTTTCTTTTAAGTAGGAGGATTCTTTGATTTCTGTTGTGCAGTCACCATCTTTACAAACACTGGAGTGGTGGGCGAAGGAAGAGCGTTAGCTCTACTTGTCGGCAACAGCGTGAAACCTGAGATTTCCCTCATTCTGCCTATACATTATTCGATCAAAACGGATTAAAAGAAGAATAGTTATGATTTTTTAAAATCAGATTATTCTTTTTGAAACACCCTGTATATTTATCTTCCTTAATTCAATAAAGTTAAAGTATTGCCCAAAGTTTAGAAATATCTTCCAATAGTGGATGCGATTACCTTTGCATAATTTCCTGATATAATTATATTAAAGTTATCGTAATTTTGATCTAATATTTTGAGTTTTCATCTGAACGTTTTTCCCTCGAAGCTGGCGCCTCCTTTCTGATCTCGTGACACGCCCCTCTGTCTAACATTGCGTTTGTTGGCGATGTAGACCACCTTTTTTTACCTCTGTCTAACATTTATTTGTTAGTAGAATCCAATTAATTTAAAAATATTTCTTTCTATAAATAAAAAGTGACATTGAATTTTTTATGGGTGGTCTGGCGCTAGCGAAATGCCTGGAATATTCTACGTCTGATATACAATATGGTTTTCTTAAAACAAAAATAAGATCACTCCTTATACAACCTCGTTAGTTACAGTTTGCCAAAGTGTATAATTATATAACAAAGTATATAACTAAATAACATAATAATTTCAAATAAGGGCATTTAGATGAAGCATACCAAGTGAAGTGATCAAATTATATTGACATTCTAATTTCTAATAAGCACATTTAGAAAAAAATTACGAAGTGATATACAGTAGAACAGTCATAAACTCAGGTTATCGCCTCAGAAGTACACTTGAATATATAGTAATCACTTTCGTCCGGATGTGATTGAATTGCCATCTTCTAGACACGCGATTCAATGCAATTTTTTAATTTATTACCTACCGGAAATTTTAAGTTGCAATTCTTGCTTACTATAAATACCAAGAGACATTGATACATTTATGGGTGGTCTGATGCCCGCAAAACGTATTGAATATGACTCCAAGAGTGAGTGCGTGCGTTTGTTGGCGATGTTGACCACCTTTTTTACCTCTGACTAACATCTATTTGTTAGTAGAATCCGATTAATTTAAAAATATTTCTTTCTATAAATAAAAAGTGACATTGAATTTTTTATGGGTGGTCTGGCGCTAGCGAAATGCCTGGAATATTCTATGTCTGATATACAATATGGTTTTCTATATACAATAAGATCACTCCTTATACAACCTCGTTAGTTACAGTTTGCCAAAGTGTATAATTACAGTCGAACCTCCCTATATTGAAGTAGCAAATTGCCCGAAAAAAATTCGATATATAGAATTGAGCTTAGTTTTATCATAATTCTCCTAAAAAAATTAAAGCTAATTTTCGCATACGAAACTCCATTTCAAATTTATATGCGAATCCCATTAAATGAAAGTTAATAACTAAAAAATGAATTAATATGAAAGATTTATTGAGTACTACATACCTTTAAAAAAGCAATAATCCAGACAGTGGTTACAATGATCACAGTTACATTCTTAAAAAAAAAAAAAAAACTACGAATGTCTTGCTGAACAGCCAGTTTTGCGGAAAGTTCAAAGAAATGCTCGTATTTATTCAGTCCACTAAAAACTTAATCAGGGACATTTTCCTCGAATTGAAGTCCAAGACATATTGTTTCAAATGCCAAAAATTGGGAGATTTTATTTTAAAGTGGAATAAAATCTCCCAATTTGTCTTGAAAAAAATTTCGATATATAGAGATTTTTTCGATATATAGAAACAATTTTTCTATGTAATGAACATGGAGATTTGCTGAGATTTCGATATATAGAAAATTTCGATATGTGGAAGTTCGATATATGGAGGTTCGACTGTATATAACAAAGTATATAACTAAATAACATAATAATTTCAAATAAGGGCATATATATGAAGCATACCAAGTGAAGTGATCAAATTATATTGACATTCTAATTTCTAATAAGCACATTTAGAAAAAAATTACGAAGTGATATAGAACAGTTATAAACTCAGGTTATCACCTCAGAAGTACACTTGAATATATAGTAATCACTTTCGGCCGGATGTGATTGAAGTGCCATCTTCTAGACACGCGATTCAATGCAATTTTTTAATTTATTACCTACCGGAAATTTTAAGTTGCAATTCTTGCTTACTATAAATACCAAGAGACATTGATTCATTTATGGGTGGTCTGATGCCCGCAAAACGTGTTGAATATGACTCCAAGAGTGCCTGCGTTTGTTGGCGATGTTGACCACCTTTTTTTACCTCTGTCTAACGTCTATTTGTTAGTAGAATCCGATTAATTTTAAAATATTTCTTTCTATAAATAAAAAGTGACATTGAATTTTTCATAGGTGGTCTAGCGCTAGCGAAATGCGTGGAATATTCTACGTCTGATTTACCAAGCATACCAAGTGAAGTGATCAAATTATATTGACATTCTAATTTCTAAAAAGCACATTTAGAAAAAATTTAAGAAGTGATATAGAACAGTCATAAACTCAGGTTATCGCCTCAAAAGTACACTTGAAGATATAGTAATCGGTCGCGTCCGTATGTGATTGTAGCGCTAGCTTCTAGGCATTAATGCAATTTTAATGCAATTTTTTAAATTTACCAAACGGAAATTTCTACTTTCAATCATTTTGTTACTATAAATAACCACTGACATTATACCTTTTCTATGTTGTCAGTGAAACTAGTTGAAACTTCAACGTCAAATGTTCACCATTCAAAGATTCCGTTTTCAGGCGATGTTCGCTATCTTTTTAATTTTTTCCTCTCAATATCATTTATTTATTAGTAGAGTCCGATTGATTTAAAAATCTTTCTTAAAGAAATACTACATGTGAATTTAAAATTGTGACAATCCTGTTAAATGTTTAGAACTGGTATAATAAATTATTTAAATGTTATAAATATGGTTATCATTAACAAAAATAAGATCACCCCCTAAAAAACCCCGTCAGTTATATTTTGCTAAAGTATATTAATATTATAATTTCAAATAAGGGCATTTACATAAAGCATACCAAGCGAAGTGACCAAATTATGTTGACATTCTAATTTCTAATAAGCGCATTTAAAAAAAAATTCGAAGTGAAATATAACATTCATAAACTGAGGTTATCGCCTCAAAAGTACTCTTGAAGATTTAGTAATCAGTTGCGTCGATATGTGATTGTAGCGCGATCTTCTAGACATGCGATTTAATACAATCTTTTAATTTACAATCTACCGGAAATTTTAAGTTGCAATCTTTTCTTACTATAAATATCAAGTGACATTGCTTCTTTTACGGGTGGTCTGATGTCAGCAAAACGCGTTGAAAACTTGACAGACGTCTAATATACGTACATCAGTCAAAGGTTATGTTTGTTGGCGATGTTGACCACCTTTTTTCCCTGTCCCTATCATATATTTATTAGCAGAACCCTATTAATTTAAGTCTTTCGTAAAAAAATAAATGCGCCAAGTGGATTTAAAAATTTACGAATCCCATTCAATATTCAGAACTACAGTGATAAATCATTTAAATGTTATAAATATAGTTTTCTTTAACAAAAATAATATCACTCCCTAAACAACCTCGTTATAGTTACAGTTTTCCAAAGTGTACAATTTTGTAACAAAGTATATAAGTAAATAACATTCTAATTTCAAATAAGTGCATTTAGATAAAGCATACCAAGTGAAGTGATCGAATTATATTGACATTCTAATTTTTAATAAGTGCATTTAGTAAAAAATTACGAAATGAAATAGAACAGTCATAAAGTTAGGTCATCGCCTCAAATGTATACCTGAAGATATAGTAATCGG
The DNA here is from genome assembly GCA_907164885.2 of Dolomedes plantarius. Classification (NCBI taxonomy): domain Eukaryota; kingdom Metazoa; phylum Arthropoda; class Arachnida; order Araneae; family Dolomedidae; genus Dolomedes; species Dolomedes plantarius. Next base: position 85,284,853 of record OU015501.1, on the reverse strand, counting down.
TCACGTCCGAATGTGATTGTAGCGCTGCCTTCTAGGTACGAGATTTAAATATCCCGTTTTCCAGAAGAAGCTCAATATAGAAACGTTCCTTCCATTCCCATCCTATACACAACACCTTATATGGAAGAAATCGAGGTTTGGTGTGGTTCCTGGTAGTTAATTTCACTTTCCCCATGACTTTTTCCATTCCACATTATTGCACAGACTCTACCTATCATCGCTCGTAATAATTTATTTAATAACGGAATGTTTTCGTTGCGTTTCAGTAGAGAGCCTTTTATGAAGGTACCGTCAAAAATGTTTTTTTCCACTTAACGTATGTGGAACCCAAACATCAAAGCGATTAGGATAACTAAACTGGTGCAGATTATTTTTGACGCTTGATTTGCGAGGTATAACGTTTATAGTTTTGAATTACTGTCTCGATTTGATTGTTTTCAAATTCAACTAGTCTGTCTGACATTAGAACATTGTCCAGTGAGAAATTTCCAATATGAAACTTCGCAAACGACTTTTGACACATTTCTATCATTCACAGTATCTTCTCCATCCACCGCACAAATATTTTTTTCAGTGTTTTAGTTGCGTTTTTATCTTTCTTGAAATAATAAAGCAAAATTTACCAAAAATGTTGCATATTTTCTTCAATCTTCAATAAGAAAATAGCTCCATAAAAATTCCTTTATTTTTTTTACTATACTGATACACTCTTAGACATAAAAAACGACGCACCAAGAAGGAATTATCCGAATGGGACGAAAACCTATCTACCGGAAATTTTAAGTTGCAATTCTTGCTTACTATAAATACCAAGAGACATTGATACATTTATGGGTGGTCTGATGCCCGCAAAACGTGTTGAATATGGCTCCAAGAGTACGTGCGTTTGTTGGCGATGTTGACCACCTTTTTTTTTACCTCTGTCTAACATCTATTTGTTAGTAGAATCCGATTAATTTAAAAATATTTCTTTCTATAAATAAAAAGTGACATTGAATTTTTCATGGGTGGTCTAGCGCTAGCGAAATGCGTGGAATATTCTACGTCTGATTTACCAAGCATACCAAGTGAAGTGATCAAATTATATTAACATTCTAATTTCTAATAAGCACATTTAGAAAATTAGTTGCGTTTTTATCTTTCTTGAAATAATAAAGCAAAATTTACCAAAAATGTTGCATATTTTCTTCCATCTTCAATAAGAAAATAGCTCCATGAAATTTCCTTTATTTTTTTTACTATACTGATACACTCTTAGACATAAAAAACGACGCACCAAGAAGGAATTATCCGAATGGGACGAAAATCGGTAGATGTGATGTACAGGTACAAAAAACAAATTATTAGAATTTGAGAAAAATTGTATGATTTATTCAAGAGAAAGAGCTTTACAAATTGAAAAAGTCAATAAAGCGTTGGTTCACCTCTGGACCTTATGCAAGTAGTTATTCGGCTTCGCATTGATTGATAGAGGTGGCGGATGTCCTTCTGCGGGATATCGGGCCAAATTATGTCCAATGGGCGCGTTAGATCGTCAAAATCCCGATCTGGTTGGAGGGTCCTGCCCATAATGCTCCAAACGTCGCAATGGGGAAGAGATCCGGCGACCTTGCCAAGGTAGCGTTGGGCAAGCACGAAGTCAAGCAGTAGAAACTCTTGTCGTGTGCGGGCGGGCATTATCTTGCTGAAATGTAAGCCCGGGATGGCGTGGTGTGAAGGACAAACACAACGGGACGTATTATATCGTCGACGTACCGCTGTACTGTAAGGGTGCCCCGAATAACAACCAAAGGGGTCCTGCTATGAAATGAAATGGCACCCTAGACCATCCCTCCCGGTTGTCGGCCCGTATGGCGGAAGACAGTCAGGTTGGTATCCCACCGCATTCTAGGGCGTCTCCAGACAGGTATTTCCTGGTCATCGGGGCTCATTTCGAAGCGGTACTCATCCCTGATGACAATTCTACTCCATTCAGTGACATTCCAGATCGAATGTGCCCTACATCACTACAAACGGGCTTCTCGGTGTACAGAATCAATTGTAGTCGGCGCAAGGGGCGCTGTGAGCTCAGCCAACACCCCCTATATCGGATAGGGGCCAACACCCCCTATCCGATATAGGGGGTGTTGGCTCAGCTCCCTTTCTCTGAGCCGCCTATGAATGGTCCCTGGGGTCACTGAAGCACCAGTTGTACGTACAAACGACGATAATGATGAATCTGGGGCTATGAGTGCCGCTCTGACGATAGTAGTATAGGAATGCGTGATTTCACCTCACTTTTTCCACTAAGACGAATTGAATGATTTCAGATGATTATGTTTTAGTTTTTATACAATTATGATAGTTCATTTCCAGTTCTGATAAATTTTCCCACAAATATATATATATATATATATATATATATATATATATATATATATATATATAGATAGATAGATAGATAGATAGACAGAGGGAAGGATATTTATAAAAGATTTCTATAGAAGGGTGTTAAACAAAAATAAAAGAAAATTGTTAAAATTAGCTGACATACTTCTAGTATAAAATAATAACCACTGGTATTGATTTTAGCTTAATTTCGTTATGCAGCGAATTTACGATTAAATTTTTGCCTATCAACAGCATTTGGAAATATGTTTTTGAGATATAATTAAGATTAAATATCGAGTCAAGGAAATTTGAAATCGAATCGCGATACATACAAGATTAGTATATATTTTTAACTTGTAAAGTATTTTCTTCCAGACGATTCCCATCTTTGCAACGCCAAAGTTTAATGGCATCTCGTCAACGTCTCGTAATCAGTTTGTTTATGCAAGATTAGCTTCTTTTCTCTAGAATAAATTTTCATTAAGATGGATTCCATATAAATGAATTTCAGAGCTTGTATTTTCACATGCTTCAACTCAACGAGCTGTAACCGAGAAGTATGTCAACTGAAGGAAAGAATTTTTTTATTTCTGTTAAGTGTAACTTTCTATAAAATTATTTTCTCCTTGTAAAAAATTATTTTGTCTAATCATATTATTTCGAGATATATTTAATTTGTTAATGCAAATAAATATCTAAAAAATAGTAGCACTTGAAATGAAATTAATACTATTTTAAAAGAAAATTTAAAAACAAAAATAGAATTGACTGTTTTCTCGTACAAATTATTTTGTCTGATCATATTATTTCACGATTTGTTAATACATAATAATATCTAAAACATAGTAGCACTTGAAATGAAATTAATACTATTTACAAAAAAAAATTTAAAATCAAAAATAGAATTGACTGTTTCCTTGTAAAAAATTATTTTGTCTGATCATATTATTTCGTGCTATGTTTTAATTTGTTTGAATAATAATATCTAATACATAATAATAATAATATCTAAAACACACTAGCAACTGTAATATTATTTTAAAAGAATTGTTTTTTAATAAAAAATAGAATTGACTGGAGGAAATTATAAATTCAGTCAAATTATAAATGAAGATTCAGATGATGATGATCCTAAACAAAAAAAACGAACCCGATAAAGCCTCTCCAGCGACAACCACCCAAAACAGCAAAAGAAGACAAACCGCTTCGATATGGACTTAGCCGAGGAAGATGCCACAGTGCTGATCCAAGAATACCCTCATCAACCTTTCTAAGACTCTAAGTACATAAAAGTATTCAAGAATTCACATTATATAGGATTCGGGTGCAGAGACGAAAGTAATCTCGTATAAAATATCGTTTACTAAATATCGTACCAAAATATCGTTTTAATCTTCCACTGAGTTTATTTCCGAAAATTAAGGAGGGTATAAAGGCGATAGACAAACTCATCAAAAATAGTACTTAAGAACGGAGGTAGACTCTTATATGATACTAATATGTTATAACATATATATATATATATATATATATATATATATGTTTATTGTATGATATACTTATGATTTTATATGTTTAAATGCAATAGTTTTTACTCACTATTATGCAATAATGAAATTTCTAAAACTTTCAAGTAGTTTTAAAAATTTTACATCTAGTTATAGATTAAAAACGAATGCAAGTGATGTTTTAAAACAATTAAAAACTGCAAAATCTAAGATACTCAAATTAATATCTAAAACTCAAATTTGTTTAAGAGTAAGATACGGAATATGTGTAAATATTATATTTTCAAAAAAAAAAAAAGAAAAAAAAATTAAACGAAGTAAAGAATGAAACAGCATATTTCTGTTGTTTCGCAGAACGATTAACATCTGTATACGAGTTTAACAGAAGTTGCTCTAGAGTTATAGACAAAATATTAACATCAGTTGAAAACTTTTGTCGCAATGGGTCTGAATTTGGGATTGACACCATTACAGCTATTGATTCCCATATTGGAAAATAAAATTGTTTAAAGGGATCTTGCTCATCTAAACATGTTAAATTACCCTCTTATATGTTAAATTACCCTCTTATTTTAAAAATAAAAGATGCTTGCTTAATATAAAATCCACAAGGTTCTGAATCTTCATCCAGACTGAATTTATAATTTCCTCCAGTCAATTCTATTTTTTATTTTAAAAAAATTCTTTGAAATAATATTACAGTTGCTAGTGTGTTTTAGATATTATTATTATTATGTATTAGATATTATTATTCAAACAAATTAAAACATAGCACGAAATAATATGATCAGACAAAATAATTTTTTACAAGGAAACAGTCAATTCTATTTTTGTTTTTAAATTAAAAAAAAATAGTAGTAATTTCATTTCAAGTGCTACTATGTTTTAGATATTATTATGTATTAACAAATCTTGAAATAATATGATCAGACAAAATAATTTTTTCAAGGAAACAGTTAATTCAATTTTTGTTTTTAAATTTGCTTTTAAAATAGTATTAATTTCATTTCAAGTGCTACTATGTTTTAAATATTTATTTGCCTTAACAAATTAAATATATCGCGAAATAATATGATTAGACAAAATAATTTTTTACAAGCAGGATAATTTCCTCCACTGAATTCTATTTTTTAATTAAAATAGTATTAATTTCAAGATAGTATTATGAATTAACAAATTAAATATATCGCGAAATAATATGATCAGAAAAAATAATTTTTTACAAGGAGAAAATAATTTTATAGAAAGTTACACTTAACAGAAATAAAAAAATTTCTTACCTTGAGTTGACATGCTTCTCGGTTACAGCTCGTTGAGTTGAAGCATGTGAAAATACAAGATCTGAAATTTATTTATATAGAATCTATCTTCGTGAAAATTTATTCTAGAGAAAAGAAGCTAATCTTTCATAAACAAACGGATTACAAGACGTTGACGAGATGCCATTAAACTTTGAGCGTTACGAAGATGGGGATCGTCTGGAAGAAAATGCTTTACAAGTTAAATACATATACTATCCTTGTATGTTTCGCGATTCGATTTCAAATTTCCTTGACTCGATATTTAGTCTTGATTATATCGCAAAAACATATTTCCAAATGTTGTTGATAGGCAAAAATTTAATCGTAAATTCGCTGCATAACGAAATTAAGCTAAATGCAATATAAAATCAATACCAGTGGTTATTATCTTTTTCTAGAAGTATGTCAGCTAATTTTAACAATTTTCTTTTATTTTTTAAGCACCCTTCTATAGAATTCTTTTATAAATATCATCCCCTCTGTCTATCTATCTATCTATCTATCTATCTATCTATATATTCTATATATATATATATATATTGTGGAAAAATGTATCGGAACAGGAAATGAACTATCATAATTGTATAAAAACCAAAACATAATTCAATGAAATCACACATCTAAAATCATTCAATCCGTCTTAGTGGAAAAAGTGAGGTGAAATCACGCATACCTATACTACTGACGGTTGCTCGGTCCTCGCGTACTGTCGTTTCTCTAGGCCGACCGCTTCTTTCTTGACGCTGCATTCGGCCATGGTTCAACCATTCCTGCCAACATATAACTACAAGTAAGTAATAATCCCAAACCGCAAAAGAGTTAAGACAAATAGGAAAAATCTGTATTAGAACTTTTCATGTGCTTTGATTAAGCTGCAATCTATATTAGTGCAATATTTAAGAAAAAGTACAAATAAAATCTTATATCGGCTAATCATTGAAAAGCAGAAACGGGAAATTTGTTGTGTCTGTATGTGTGAGTCACAAAAACTCAAGAACCGGGAACCCTACCTAGATGAAATTTACACTGTTTAATGTTCTTGGAAAATCAGGATGAATGTGACTATTTTCCTCCAGCTACGACGTTCAATTCCCGAATTATGTTAGAAGATTTATATAACTGAAGTGATATTGAAACATAGCAGACGATTTAGATTTGAGAAATAATTTCAATCACGAAAGACGTGTATATTCTAATTAAGAAATTCTGAAAGTGGCATTGAAACGTAGCAGACGATTTAGTTTTGAGAAAGAAATCCGAGCAGGAAATAAGTGTATATACTTTTTCTATAATAATTATCAGATTTGCTGTGTTTTAATATTGAATGTTTTCTTAATCCGTTCAAAATTATTGATTCTTTTTCTATAATAATATATCAATTCAAACATTATTGACTAGTTGTAAATTAATGCTTTAAAATGCCCAAAAAGAAGAGAGCACTGGACTGGATGTAACAGAAGAATGTTTTTCGCATGGTCAGCTATATGTGGGAGTGTCTAGAGCAAGGAATCAGTCAAAATTATACATTGTCACAGATGATAAAAAAGAAACAAAAAATGTTGTGTACTGGCAAGTATTAAAATAACAGCAAATTAGTTAATAAATGAATTTTTTATTACTGAAAAGATGAAATTAATTTTTTTAAGAGTTGTTATAACTTTACAACATCATACCATGAGGCTAATCTTTGAAAAAAAATTAAACAACGGAATCCCGAGCGAAGCCGGATAATAAATTTAGTTATATATAAGTTTGAAGCATGAGCAGAAAGAGTAGTTGAAAATAAATTCGTAACATCGCTGAGATAGTTCAGTTTGTAGAATACTTAAAAAGACGCGGATTCAAAACCACTTTTATAGCCTGTCTTTACGCGAGTGCCTATGAAACGTGACTATACATCATATTTCAGAAGAAAAATAAAGAATATTTTGCCTTTCTTTGCTATATCAGAATGTAAAAATATTTCGTCCAAATTTTAATTTCGGACCGAAAATTCAAAGTCCGACCCGGCAGTAATTATTCTGGTTTGCTAAGACCCGTAATTATATTGGTTGGGGTTCAAGCTCAGCCCGTCTCGCAAATATGCTTATGACCTAAGCCCCAGTGGAGTAGCGGGGGGGGGGGGGAGGGGATCTATCATGCCCCTGGTGCCACTTGCAGAGCGGCGCGAAATGGTCCCGAAGACCATGGGGGGCGTCAAAAAGGTATAATGCCCCGGGCGCCAGTTATGCTCGCTACGCCACTGCTAATCCCGTTCCCGATTCGTCCTCATGTGTTCAAGTAAATCAAAAACTGATTTTAGCATTCATCTTTCTCTGTTAAGCATGAGAATAATATATTTACAATTACCTTATTACATTCTTATAGTAATACGGTTACTAATACTATTACAAATATTAAGCAGATTTCATCTTTTATTTTAAGCTTAATAACTTCATAACAATGTAATGAAGAAAAATTTTAAAAAATTGTGAAAACTCATCGTTGTATTTTGACTACATTAACGAGGCATTCAAACTCCGAGTAACTTTGTAACGCAATAAAGCGAGCTTTTATATTTTGTTTCCATGGAATGTAAATGTCTTTGGATTATTTAAAGTACTATTATATATCTACTAAATTGTCGCTGATTATGTGTCTTAAAGTATTAAAAACGTGGTTGTTTTTCTTTTCTTCCTGAAACCACTCTAAAGTCTAAAAGTTTGAAACCACTCTAAAGGTTTCTTTGACTAATAGCTTTGGAGATAGCCTTTAGATATTAAGTTGTCTAGATGGACAGCTCCTGAATACGCGGAAAAGAAGACCCAATCCTAGCCCGAGTGAAGAGATGGAAAAAAAAAAGACTCCAGCCCTCGCAGAACTCCGTAAATACAACGCAATTGCTCCGAGAATGACCTCCAAGGGAAAGCATCCGTTGGTGATAGATAGCTCTCACTTTGTGTTGTCATCAACAAATCCTCCTCCTTTTCGAGTATGCAGTTGCCTCTCCCTTGCCTTGAAATGTGTTGCATCCCAATGATCATAATAATAACAACAGCAACAATAATAATAATTATAATAATAAACATACAGTTTTTCCTCAAATTTCAGAATCTATTTAAAGAAGAATATTTGAACAAATACTTTATTCTTCTATTCCACATCACCCATTCTAGTGGATTATAAATAGACTTGGAGTTCATTGTCCCAAGAAATTCCATTAAATGAAACGAAGCCTTCCGACAGCATTTGTCGAATAATAAAGTTCATAATCAGTTATAACGAAATCGTCTTACTTTGTTTACTCGTGAATAGACCTATTTTTTGGGTGGGGTGGAGAGCAATCCTTAAGCGCAACACGCCTCTCCTAAATTCACGCCTGGAACACCACGCCTCATCTCCCAATCGGATCATTCGGCCTTGCCTCCGAATTCTAATGAGGTGCCAAGAGAGGCAATCGTGTTAAATCCAAAGAAGAAAAACCCTCAGGCTAACAGCCAAGAGGTGATCCACTTTAAGGTCGGAAGATGACAGTTAGGTCGTGGGGGAGATATGGGGTCTGCACTTTTTGGGTTGACTGTGGGTGGAATGGATAGCCTCGCCCATATCCGGATCTCAAGACAGGATCTGGAAACTCTCTAAATGACCACCCCAACTCACGTTTTTTTAACCGCAAGGATAGAAGATGCTAATTTATATAAAACATAAACATATCCGATATAAAGTCATTTATATCATCCAGGTTTTTTTTATGATTACGAAACTGAAAACAGGGGAGTACTGTTTCTAAAGTGTGCTGAGCCAACCAAGGTCGTCTAAAAAAGAGATTATCCACTGCTTTTGTTACGTCAGATTTTTACTGTTACTTGCCTGTCGCTCCTTTACATTATCTGTCCTGTGGGAACTCTTGATGTTTTATCGTAAGGTCTGGAAAAAAATTAAGTCGTGGAGAAAATTTTGATTGATCTATTTATAGACTTACGATGAAGGGCAATGTTATGAGACTTAACGAATTAAAATATATGCTGCGAAAAGAGTTGATTTCAGGAACTTTGCTCTGTTTCCTGTTTATGTATATTTGTGTCATATCGGTGGCTATCAGTCTACAAGGGGATCCTCTGGAACACGGAATAGTTAAAATTTCAATATTTTGCAGAGTTTTGAATCTACTGCAACGCGGATTATGCAATTACGCTCAGGATGAAGGGTTACATATAATTTTTAAGGGGGATTGGCGGGGGAAGAGGAAGAAATGAATGCACATTTTATTATTTCTCTGACTTATAAATGGAGCTGCATTAAATATTATATTTCACAAAAAGATACCTATAAGATAAGGGAGATTTATAAAATAACTCGTCCTCCTGCCAGAACATGTTGCTCACTCCTTTCAACAACGTCATATTAAAAAAAAAAACGTGATTTTTCTGGAGAGTGATTTTAAAGTTTAAAAGTACATTAAAATGTATTGAAAGTATTAATTCTGCTCTCTAACGGCTAAATATTGGGCAGTGAGACATGACGATCTTGCATGGATACACTACTCTTTCAGGGCATTCTGTAAACAGGCATAACTAAAAATTGCCGATTTTTGAGATATGACGTTATTCAGAGGAGTGAGCGATGTTTGCAGTCATAAGTGTTTTAAATGAAGCTGAAGCTTTTTTTTTTTACACATTCCTCTCTTCCAGTTATCAGTTTTTTTTCTGATCTGACTCACTTCTCCCCCCTCTATTATGAGATTCCGAGAAACAAAATTTTCTTTTCTTTTTTATGAACATTTCATAATAATCTTTTCATCATACGTGTCATTTTGTAATAAAAAACGTTAAAAATCTTGAATTTTTATTTTACAATTTTAAAATTCCGAATTTACTACACGTTTAGTTTTTTATATAGCTGCCAAAGCAATAATCTGGTTTTTTTTTTGTTTGTAATTTTTTCGCTTTTCTTCACAAGAAAGTGTCTCAAAATTATTGCCTTCAATACGATTATTTATCAAAATTATCTGCCGGACGGTGGCCGAATGGCTAGGGTGCTGGAATTCGGTTTAAACGCTTATGAGTTTGTGGGTTCGTATCCCACTCTTGGTATGGACGTTTGCAGCCGTTCGGAGTCGGCTTTAAGCAGTAGTACCGGTCTAATTAACCCTCGTGTAGCCAAAATTGGCCGTAGCGAACCAAACCAAACTAAAAGCTTCATTTGTAAGTTTTTTAATTTCTTCAAAAGGCAATTTTTTTTCAAAAACTAATGTTTTCAAAATAATCTTTGATTCGGGGATACTATTTTCCGAGTTTTTATTCTGAATTAAAAACAAACAAACAAACCTGAAACAGTTTAAACAGTTAACCCTTTCACCGTTGAGCTGTTTGGAGTTAAACGTGAGCTGTGGGCTGCCTATTTTTGCTTGACAAAGGGCATCATGAGCAGAATAAGTTTGAAATTTGATGGAAAATCTGTTGATTGCACTTCCAGTGATAATCTCAAAACTCGCATTAAAGAATAAAATTCATTCTCTTAACAGATGCGCAGTGAATGTACGTAATGCATCCGGATAGTTTTCCTGGCGGCGGAGAAACTCAAAAGGAAGGAATAATGATGTTTTCCATTCCAGATCCCATCTGTTGCAGGTTAACGAACCCGAGGGCGACTGTCCAGTAATTTGGAGACAGAGAGTGACGAATGACCTATTGAAAAGGTAGGACCCCTCGCCTGACAATGTGGGTTGGTCCTGAGTGTCGCCCAAGTGAGAAATAACAGAGGATGGCTCGTGCGGAAGTGACGTACAAGACCCGGAAATGAGGACTATTAATCGTCTCCGGAATATTCCAGGCTTTTTGAGAATAAACCGGGGAGGAGGTGATAAAAGGCGGTAGCCTTTTGTCTCGAGGAACAGACTTTACCGACGACGCTGGACAGCGGTCGTTCTGAGAAGCAGACGTTTGTCTTCCGAGAAAGGAATTTTTTTTTGGCCGACAGGCTTGGGATCAGACGCGTGCACTGGGCCACGTCCCCATGAAATTGTTAACTTTGGCGGTGAGCCACTTCTCTACTGCAAGGGCAGTATTGTATATATATTTTGTACATATGTGTAAATACATAATTGAATAAAGAGTATTTAATTTACTCTAAGTCTGTCTCCTCTCGGATAATTTATGTGGATGTTTTGGCTAGAGATTAGCCTGGCTCGGTTTAACGCTATATACGTCCTCGGCAGTGAAGCTACATTGTGGGGACATGATAGGGTGTTAAAAATCACTTCACAAGCGGGCGCAGTATGAAAACGCATTTTTACAAGGTGTTCTGTTTTTATCTCTTGACATACAAGCATCGTTGGTATGCCATGGGCCATGGGATAGTCACCATGGGCAATGAACGCACATATGCCTTCATTGCCCATGGAGAACGCATACGGAACACGTATATGAGTTCATATGGCTCAAAAGATGAATGAAAACAGGACAAAAAGTAGGGTCCGAGGTAGCCTAGTGGCAACGAGTCTGCTTTCGATGCTGAGGGTGCTCAGATTGAATCCCGATAAGCGCCATTAAATATCTCCATGTCTAGGCCGGATATGCACTCGTTAAATCCGTAGACCGGAAAGTCCCTCTATCATATCACAGAGAGTGGGAGAGGGTATGATTTCCCCAGATGTCACACCTGGGGGTGCTCGGTAAAAATTGAGGTGGCACCTGGCTACATTGGACACCGACCCTTGTGGTGCCATTTTAAACTGGAGCCACGCCCCTCAGCCCGCTACCCTATATGCACCTGGTCTGGAATACTTCCGGCTTTATGAAATTTTATAGACATAACTTGCATGGAATTTGATATACGTCCTTGTTACAGATCATTTGGGAAAAATAGATATTTAGTAGAATATGAACTGATAGTACAGAGTAAAAATGTTGTATCTGGCAATGTAAACATCGAAGAGTCATGCATTGTTGTTATTTACACTGCTGGCCACTGTAAATGCAACACCCTGAAGGAAACATGCAAATAACATGAAATTTACAACATGCATTAGCGGAGGTGAGATATGCAAATGATTAGAATTTCAGCGCAGACGCACATCACGCGCGCCTATGGCGCCACTTCAAAGCGCTATTTAAGGCTTGGAGATTTCGACGATTTCAAGTTCGGCAATTGTGTTTTTCTTGTGGTTTAAAAAAAACAAAAACGATCAATTATGCCTCGTCGAAAACAGTGATCATCTTTTGATCAAGCATCCGAGTTCGACAGAGGAAGGATAGTGGCCTACCGAGATTGTGGATTATCTTTCAGGGAAATCGGTAGTCGTGTTGGACGAAACCAAACAACTGTAATGCGGATATGTGATCGTTGGATGCAGGAGGGTACGACGGACCGGCGTGTTCGATCGCATCCACCTCAGCGCACCACTTCACGTGATGACAGGCAAATTGTGCGCATGGCAGTGACGGATCGCTCAGTCACATCACGAACCATAGCACAGCACATGCAGTCTGTAACGCATCATCCAGTGTCTGCGCGTACCATTCGACGCCGTTACCGCAGAGTGGTCTGACCGCAAGACGTCCATTGCTTTGTCTACCCTTGACGCAGAACCACAGACGTCTCCGCCGCCAATGGTGTGATGACAAAAGGATGTGGACGGCAGAATGGAATGAAATTGTCTTTACTGACGAGTCACGCTTCTGTCTGCAACACCACGATGGTCGCATTCGAGTCTGGAGACACCGTGAAGAGAGGATGCTGAACAGCTGCGTTATGCACCGCCACACTGGTCCTGCACCGGGTATTATGGTATGGGGCGGTATTGGATATCACTCTCGCACACCTCTAGTACGCATTGCCGGTACTTTAAACAGCCAGCGCTACATCTCCGAGGTGTTGGAGCCAGTTGTCCTTCCTTACCTTCAGGGCTTGCCTACAGCCATATTTCAACAGGATAATGCGCGACCACACGTGGCACGCATTGTCCAATAGTCTATAAATTTAATCATTTGTCTATAAATTTAATCATTTGATACTTGGTCAACATGTTATCTACAAAATAAATTTTGTTGTGATATCTCTTGTCTTTCTTGGTGTTGCAATTTGGGTGGCCAGCAGTGTATTTTTAAAAGCTCCATAATATGTGTTAAGCCAGGGGTCGGCAACCTTTTTTACTAGGAGAACATATTTCAGAAATGTGGGAGTTCGGCGGGCACCGCTGGATGACGAGGAGGGGGGGGGGGGGTAATAATTAAACATGAAAATATTAATGCGTCATAAATTTTTCATACATAAATTAAAATTTTAATTTAAACAAAACAGTATTAAAATTGATAATTAATGCGATATTGGATATTGCAAATCTGCGGCCAGCTCGTAATATGGAACATAAGTCCAATACCCAATTCTCAGGCATTGGTCCTAAAGAGTGTCAGTGAGGCTTGATAGGTAATAGGATTTTATGTATTTCATATTGGAAAACAAATATTCACAAGCATATGTCGACGTGCAAAGCGTTCAAATTCAGAGCACATTTTCTCAACAATAGGAAGCTACTCATTCACTAAGTTCCAGAATTTTCCTTCGTTATGATGTGATTGTAGTTCAATGTTATTGCTTATGTTTATAATTTCCAATTCTACGTCCTCCTTATTGCAAATATCAAAATATGTTGCGATTTTATTGGTCACATCGTCCTCTGTATGAGAGAAAGGATTAATAAAAAACGTCAAGAATACCTCCTATTTGCAGAATTCTTCAAATCTAGTATTAAATTTTTCCAATAGGGATTCAAAATGTTTGGCAAAGTGATAGGTTGTAGCAATTCCATCGCAATAATTTTCTATCACCATTTTTTAAATATGGAATATGTGATAAATTACCTTTCTCCCTATGCGATTTCCAATGCGCTAATGTAGCTTTGAATGCATTTATCGTACTTATCATAGAAGCAAGGTTAATAGCGACGCTGTCGAGAGATCAGGCTAGTCAGTTTTTGATTGTTACGGTTTTACGATTTTTAATTTTTATTTACTAAATTTATTCAGTACGCCTACGAGCGTTTGTTGTTCAAATATCTAAAATATTTGAACGGCTGTCACTTTAAAATTATTTCGCGGGCACCGCGTTACCGACCCCTGTTTTAAGCCAAGGAAATAAACATCAGCTTTAGAAAGAAAAAACTGTGTCCCGAACCCTCTTTATTAGTTCAGCTTGGTCGTTTGGTTATCATTTTCTCTAATTGGCATACTTTGCAAATTCTTTGGCTCACGGGCCTGAGTGAACTGGGTAAGTAACTTAAAGAAGAAATACGCCGTGAAATAAATACTAGGGGATAAAGCTTTGAAAATGCAATATTTTTCGTCTCATCCTTAATTATATGAGCTAGACGAGGAGAGTGATAATCCCATTAAAGATATTCTATTTGTGCACAAATGTTTTATAGAATTTATTCCTCGGTATAAACATAGCATATACACAGCGTAAATATCGGAGTTCTGTAATTTAACTTTAGACTCATGTTTTTAGTTTGTTACATAGTCTTCTGTCTTTCAAATAAATTTTTAGAGGCTTGTATTGGCACAATTGAGAGCACTGTCTATTTTCTTAATATTTTCTCTTGACCTGCTTTTTTACGCATTTACAGCTGATGTGAACGTTAATTTCAGGATTCTCTTTTACGCGTTCAAAACTGAGCCAAAATATAATGCGATGCAGAAGAAAGCAGAAGGAAAAATTTGGAGCAAGAGGATGTTTTGAACAATTTTGCCCCCATGGGTTAAAATCTTAAGAGCTAATTCCTGGGAAGCCTTTCCTATGCCACAATGCATCATTTAAAAGTACTGACTGAAACTACCTCTTGTCATAGGAAAGGATCACCTCATGTTTTGAGAACATGGCAGATGCTACATCAAAAACTACCAGAGTGAAACTGTAAAATTAAAAAACTACCAGAGTGAAAGGGTAAAATTGAAAAGCTACCAAGATTTTTCTTTTTTTAATTTTCATCTGTATAAACGTTGATGTATAATCGTTACTAAAGATAGCTGACGTCAGTTGAAGGGTTGGAGATATCACATACCAAAGTGGTTTAGATTAGATACTTTAAAATTACACACATAATTCGGGGATACCTTCAAAGGCCGTGCAAAGTTTGTGCAGAGTTTAATAATTCAAGGAGTTCTCCATGGTCCTTTAATCTAGTGGATGCTGCAATTTAAGATTCTATCTTGTATACCTATCTTGTTAATGAAGTTCGCGATTCCTTCTAAATTCTTGCTGTAATTTAGTGTAATGCATGTGTGGTAATTCGCGTCACACATAATGATCCAGTTTGAGAACTTAAGGTATTTCTTTAGATTGCTTTAGCTTTTCTGCTTTGCCCTTTGCAGAATTGTGATAAAAATACCCTCTCCCCCCCCCCCCCCAAAAAAAAAGAAAAAAAAAGAAAAAAGAAGATGGTTCATTTACGAAAGCTAATTGCAAAAAACTGTTGGTTTTAGTTGGAGCATGAGCAACAAAAACTTAACAGATTATACATCAACTGTCCATTCCCTCAAGATCAGCCATTTAAAAGGAAAAATAAAACTGCTTTGTTTCCATACCTGTGTTGTTAATTATCATTTTACATGGTAGAGGAGGATTTCCAGCAACAGGAATCTCACAGGGTTTGAAACTAGAATTATTTGATCAGCACTCAGCCATGAAAGGTACATTACCTCACCATCACTTCTTTTAGTGCCACACTAAAACTAACCCCATCCTTGACAATGGAAAAAAAATAATGTCATTCATTTTTAAAATTCTTTGATTGCGCGACTAGTAAATGAATCGAATTAAACTGAACAGCAACAGCAGAAAAGAGTGTTTAATTCTTCAAGCGTTAATGTTCATGCGCTGTTGGATTTTCCAATCAGGTAACCAATTATTTCTTTCTATTCTTCGCTACTGCGCTTTCAAAAGTATGAAGGCAACATTAAATGCTCGTCTGTGCACAAATATCACCAATCAGAATCCGAAAAAATCTCATACTTAGCGAAACAATTCGCTTCTCCAGAACCCATTCAAATTCCTTCTTCTAATACCCATCAGCTATTCATTTTTAAGAAATTTTTTCGCCGTCCGAAAATGTCTTTGGGTGAGCAAAAGTAATGAAATGAGACTAATTACAGAATGCGAAGTAATGGGACATACAGAAGAGCAGAAGAAGGAAGATGTGGCGCCCGGCAGCCATTTACTGGATCCTCTGACTTCGAAGGGAATGGAGCCTGGGGCTGTTTTCCTATTTCCAGAAGCGCCCAGGGGCGGAATGGGAGCTTCTTTTACGACTGAACCGCCTCTAAAACTCGTCGATGTCCTTTGTTTGGAAACCTTTATTTTCATTTTTTCCCATCTCCGACTGAATTAAAATTTGCGACAAATCTGCGCCCCGGGGAAAAGAGCTTTGTTCGAATGAAAACAACACGAGAAAGGAAAAAAAAAAGTGTCAAAGAGTCCCGTATGGAATTAAGGCTCACGGGCTCGAAAAATTTTGTCAAATGTTTTCTTTTGCTAAATGGAAGAATTTTCTGAATAACTTGGTCATTGATTATTGATTTGGTTTAATGTTTGAAAGGATTAATCTAATTTTCAAACGGTGTCTAAACGCAGTTGCATCAAAATTAACAAATCAAGTGCCCTAATATATGCAAAAATTTTCTAAATAATAACTATCCAATTTGAATTATATGAATTATTCATGAAAATTTTTAGATGAAAAGGAGAATTTAAATGCTAGAGTGTTATATCAAAATGAACAAAATATCTGTTCAGTTAAACTTCTGGTATTGTATTTTTTTTTTTTGAAAAATTTTCATTCAGCAAGTAGCTCATTTATTTTCTTCTACATTAACGAATTTTTTTTAGACTTGCTTTGGTAAAGTTTTCAGTACCTTAATCTGATTAAAAACTGCTGGGAAACACAATGATTTCTAGTTTAAAAGGGTAGGGATGTTTGAATATTTCAAAGTGTTACAAACTGATTATACAAACAAAACTACTACTATTCAGCAAGGATGAGTTTTGCGCAAAAAGCAATTGGCGCATTAGAGGCTGATATAAAAACCAGCTAAGATAATAAAAATATCAGTAATCAGGCTCCTTAACCCTCTCAAGGAATTATTGCTATATAAAAATGCACATTTGAAGTCATCACAAAAGGGTGTTTGTTTCACCTAATAGTAACTTAATTTTGAATAAACCTTACTTATGTGTAACGCTGACAGATCTCTAACCAAATTTTTGGTTGGTTTTGGCCATTATAGAACAAATACTATCGCTTCCTGGCGGTGAATATTGATAACTTTTGGGATCCCTGAGATAAACTAATTAAATAGACATTTTATGGTTACTTTGCTTCCAAAATGATCAAATCAACTTTAACAATCCATCATCTGATCAAACCTCTTAAAAAATTTCATGAGTATTAGGCTCAGTGATATGACATATATTTTAAAATCCTCTCCTATAGTTTTGTTGCTTATGACACTTGACCGACAGCAACATCAGATCAAGTCAACATCAGATCAAGGCTATGGGCGATGAAGGTGCGGCTCCTGTTTTGACTGGTACCATAAGGGTCGGAGTCCGACTTGGCCAAAAGGCCCAGTCCCGTAATTTTGAATCGAGTCAAGTGGCAAGACCAGAACACTTGACCCCACACCTCCAGAGGTAATTTTGAGAACTTGGAGGACATTGCAGCCACGACAAATTTTGCACCAGCCTCCATTAGTGTACACGGCAGTGGATTTGTCAGTGACGAGCATCGAACCAGTGACTTTCAGATCGCTAGCCCTCTGCTCTTGCCAATTGGGCCACTGCGCCCCCCCTCTCCTACAGTGAAGTGTTTGACTAGTAAAGCATACTTTTGCAGCATGTATAAGTAGTATGACATTCTAATTTGTGATTATAGGTATATTATTGATTGCTGAGAGTGGATCCAAAGATGAAATAAATGGTTATGATTCAATAAACGTAGTTTAATAGCAGATATGATTACGTTCAATAGTTACTTCCGTATACTCTTCAAACGGAAGTAAATGATGAGAACTAGATGACGTATACAAGAAATTAACCATGAGCTATTTAATACCAGTCCACGTT
This sequence comes from Dolomedes plantarius, assembly GCA_907164885.2. Classification (NCBI taxonomy): domain Eukaryota; kingdom Metazoa; phylum Arthropoda; class Arachnida; order Araneae; family Dolomedidae; genus Dolomedes; species Dolomedes plantarius. The sequence continues at coordinate 85,266,576 of OU015501.1, read as the reverse complement.
CTTGGGAATTGAGGCATTGGCAGCTGATTGTCATGACAGTGAGTCGACAGAACATATCCTTCTTTAAAGTGAAAAATAGAGACAAGAAAAGTTAATAATTTTTTCGTTAGAGGTAAATATGGAGGGTAAAAAGCGAGTAGGCGTCAAATCTAGATTATATGGGTCCTGGGGCTTTTAATATAGGTCAGATGAATGAACTCAATATCTGTTTCTCATCAACAACTGAATATATTTTAAGAATTGTAAAAGTTTCGTCAATTTTAGGAAGGATTATCACCTAACAATTTTAAAACTATAGTAATAATTTGTAGGAATTATTTTTTCGAGGAGGCAGCTCGAATTTATATTACAGGTACTTGACAACTTTTATTTTTTTATTATTTTTTTTAAATAGGCTGCATCGAATAAAACAGAACTACATATTATCAAAAAAAATTAGCAATCTTCTTAATTCTCAATAAAACGTTAAAATAACTGCTAGTTTTGAGCTAACTGAAGTAACCCTTCTTCAAGCCAGAAAGCATTATATTCGACAGTCACTAAGGATGAATTAAAACGCCAAAAACCTTAAACTCTTTAATACAACCAATGGATTTTCTAGAACTTTTGAGATTGATCTTCGTGAGACTAAGCATAATCCTCCTGATTGTATGAAGGTTTTTAACTTTCCCATTTCTGATTCACCCTTAGAGATAATCACATCTCATGCAATCTGGCATGAAGAACGGCTCCACCAATTAGTTGATTTTAGCAACTAATTCTGTGCTTAGAGGACAAAATGTTATGCCACTTTTCGTAAAAAATTGAGTTTTTTCCATTCCGTATTCTCTTTCGCCGATATTTTCTATTTACTGTAACTACTGTAAGTAATAGCCAACTATTTTTCTGAATCATTGGTACCACGTTTTCTCACGTAAAACAAATTGCTGATTTTTCATGACATCTTGAATCTCAGAATTGCTGTCACGTAAATAAAAAAAAAGTGACATAACATTTTGCCATCTGAGCACAGTATTATAGGCTTTGTTTTTGGTACAAGCTTTCATTTACAGTTATTTATTCTTCTCTAATTCCTTTTAAGTCCCAGTTTAGTTTTCAACAATCGGAAAAATTACACAATGAGATTATCATTTATTAAAATAGGACATTTATTAAAAATATGATATATGTTTAAGTTCAGAAAGGGCTGGAACGTTTTTATTACATTTCTATAGTGTGCATAGTTTTTGTTATTTAGTAAATATATGTATAATTTTACGAATCATCAAAATACTTGAGATCAACAAATCGCGAACAGTTTATTGCATGAGTAAAATAAAGTACGTTTAATTCTTATTTTAACCATAGAATATGACGATAATGCTTTTTTGTTTTCGAATAAGATACGGATTAAATTTGTTGACTGGGAGCGTTTCTCACAGTTAACCAATACTTTCAACCTGAAATTGAAATATGCATTTATTAATGCATCCTGCTTATGTATGAAATATTAGGTAAGCAAAATGAAATTTTTGGCCACTCATTTCTGATTCTAAATATAGTGATAATGTAAAAGTTACATCCTGTATAGCATTAAAAAAAAATCCAAATGCAGTCATATACCGTTTTACTTTACTCATCTCTGCTGTTGGTGAAAAATATAAGACAACAAAGATGGCCAAATTTTTTCAGAAGTTCAAAAATCAACTTCTGTTAATGGTCTGTCTAAACCAGTGGAAGTCTGCGGACCACTAAGCCAAAAATTGAACCCTGTGCGGACCACTCAGCCAGAAATTGAAGCATGTGCGGACCTTCACCATCCCCCACCGACTTGAGGGAGTGGGGACCCTCCGGAGGGTATAGGGGTATAGAATATCCCTCAGGCAAAAGGGATACAGGATTAACGTACTCGCATTCTAACGCATCATATTCTAATAATAAAATAATTATGTTAAACTTTTAAGAAATTTTAATTCAACACCTGATAGTCATCGGATATATTCCGCCCAATGAACATTGCTTTCAAAATACCCATTTGTTTGGCAACTTTTTTATATGTGGTGCCGGACCACTCCCGAGGCTCTCGCGGACCACCTATGGTCCGCGGACCACCGGTTGGGAACCACTGGTCTAAACGGTGTCTCCAACATTTTTAATTGTAAAACATACTTTGCAATCAATTTGAGGTTTTTCAAATCAATCCTGAATAAGTGATTTAGCTGGATGAAAGCGCCTTAAACGTCTCTTTACACTGTTCTATTAAATCGTATTACTTAGTCCAATTTTCGTAAGATTACTGAAAATTATCCGAGAAATACGATATGTATAAGTTTGAAAAATGAGTCTGTCACATTTCGACAGGAAAAAAAAAAGCAAAATCAGGAATACCTTTATTTCCAAACAGATACAGTTAGTTCTAATGAATCCAATTACATTAAAGGACCTTGAGGAATTCTTCTTCAAACTGCAATTTATTCTTGTTTGAGTTTTTAATAATTGATATTTTTCAAAATTAAATGAATGCCGATTTTAGAACTAACTTACGAAATGGATTTTCTTATCTTTTTTGCCCCGAGAGATCAAGCTAGTATTCTATTAGTTTTTTACACTGAAACATTATTGCAATTCAATGGCATAAAGCAGTTTCTTCGTCAGAAAATGTCTATCGTTTCGATGGTGAGCAACGGTGAAGATTAAGAGGTACACGGAGAGAACGTTGCCATCTTCCATAGCGGTTAAAAATAAATAAATAAATAAATAAATAAATAAATAAATAAATAAAACTATTATGGATATGAATTCTCAAATGAAGGAAAGAAAACAAAGGAAAAATAAACGAGTAATAGAAAACGTAGGTAATATTCCTCTGTCATTTATCTTTGATAACATCTCATTGCCATTTATGTCTACCTTAGAGGTCACTATTTTCAAAAACAATTTTTCATTTAATGCTAATGCTGGCACTGTTAACAAACAGATATGATCGTTATTTTTTTCTGGTATTTTGATTTGACTTGTCTTCATGTGCTAGTTTTCAACTCAATTTCCAATTATATATATATTATATATATATACGTGGCACAATAATTTCAAGAATTTGAAGGATTTTATTTATTTCTAATTGAGGTGGTAGGGATTTATGAAGAGAAAGAGAGATTTCAAAACATTTAAAGAACAGCAGACATTCTGAACTTGGAATATCGAGGAAAATATTTTTTTCTATAACAAAGAAATTCTTGTAGCTACAAAAAATTGCAAAAGGTGAATCAGACACTTCGCAATTGGTGTCCGATTCATAATCGGACACTTTCCTCTCTATTCATCCTCTAATGGTGCATATGCATTCATGCAGAGTTCTCTGCATGGAGACCCCCCCCCCCACTCCTGTCATCACATTAGTCATGGTAACCCTACACACCGTGTCCCCCGCCCCCATTGACACCATTTGAACCCCGGGATCTTTGATGCTCTGTAGCAGGACCGAAAGAGGAGGCGATCCACGCATATACAGAGTACGCATTGAACATAAATCACTGGCTTCCCCAAGGCAGAGCAGAGCAGAGTACATGAATGCAAACGCAGCATAACAGATCGAGGTGAACTGCTCGAAAAGTTGAGTCAAATAGTCAAATGTTAGCACTATACAAGATATGCCATTCTTCCCCTCCATTCAATAGAAGAATGTCAGAGAAATTGTAATAATGGTGTGTGGAACAGCTATATTTTTTGGTAATTAACATGCAACGTTTTTTCCTTCCCTGTCACAACTTTTACAAAATCCCTACACATCACTTTTCCTCACTCTCTTTTCCGAGCGCTCGATGTAGGGAAAAGACCATACTGGGGAAACTAAAGAGAGTTGAAAAAAGACTTAGGAACCCGAGCTGCGGATGTCATACAAAGTACTTAGTAAGACCCCTTGCGAACGCAGTTCAACAAGTCTGGAGATTCCGAGGGTTCTGCTGCAGCTGTTCCCAAACCTGGCACAAATTTCTGTCGAGACAAAATAAGTAATGTTGACGGCATTGTGTAAAGACAATATCAAGAGACATAGTGGTTGTTCCCATTACATCCATCAGCGTCAGCGTAATAAGCATTGAAAATATTCTACCAGTTACAGAGCTAAACACGTTTAGCCCCGAAGTTGAGCTATATGATTGATTAAAAATACTTTGATACCAGCTATGCTGATGTTGGCGGATATAGTGATAACAGTCCCAAAGACCCTAACAAGAACTAAGAAAAAGATTAGTAGTTAGACAAGCTGTGTTGAGATACTTTCCAGATTAGAGATAGCCTTTTCTGGTACATCCTCATAGTTTTCTAGTTATATTTCTGGGTTAAAAGCTGTAATTATTATCTTGATTGTAAAACTACTTCTAGTTGTTAAGAAGTCGATTCTTTATTAAATTGGTCTTTTTATTCTCATAACGTAAATCTTGAATTTTTAGTAAATTTGCACAGGGCTGAAAATGACCGAATTTACCCTTCAAGGGTTTACTGAAATTTACTTGATATACATATGTAGCTTCTAAAGCGGGTGATCAACTCTTTATCATCGGGTTTTAGGATTTTGACCATAAAAAATCAAGGTACAAATGAAAATTGTCTTTGTCTTCATTGGTACACTCGATTGCAAAATACATTACAAAAATAAAGTATACGTACATGGCCCTTCTTGATACATATACAGGTATATACTACAGTGAAGTCCCGATAATCCGAACTTCGGTAATCTGAAAGTCCGCTTAATCCGAAACTAAAAGTCAAAAAGAACAACGATTGCAGTAAAACCACTGTAATACTAAGAAATATAAAGTATATTTCTGAAAATTACAAGAAAATTGAAAGTTAGACAATGTACTGGGCTAATTATTACTGATCTACATTGGTTTGAAAAAATCTGTTAAAATCTTGTCGAAGAGAAGAATACCTCTCCCTTGAAGCCAAATTATGCCAACGCGTCAGAAAAAAGGGTCCGCTCTGGTCGCGGTGGAGTGTTGCTCTACATCAAATGCAGCCGTGGCGTCTGAGTGGGATACACTCTCTTCGCTGTCACCGTCTGCTTCACCTTCACTCTCGTCTGAGACGTTGACAGGTTCTTTTAAAATGATTTCAACAATCTCCTGATCGTCTAAAATCTTACACTCTACTGAACAAACGACTGACACTCTACTGTACTGTACTAGGCAGCGTTCCGCTCTTTTATCACCCATTTCGTCCCCAGATTTGGTAAAGCCCCAGATTTTGGCTTCTACAATCATATTTAAAACTCATGAAGAAACATACAAGGACGCCTGTTAGCGTCTCTGCAGTTGAGAAGTTTATTATTTTTCATATATCTGAAGAGCAAAGTTATTGTTACTAAGGTCCCTGGGGCTCCCACTTTCTGAGACCTCAGTCCGGTGTACATATGAAGACAAGGCAGGAAATAGAAACATAAACACACACAGAAGATTTTTTATTTACAAACGACGACACCGGCGATTGAGTACAGTTCCTCTCTATAGCAGCTCCTTTTGCAGCCGGAAGACTGATGACCCCAGAATACAATCATGTCTTATGCGGGAATCAAACCCACGCCCCCGGAGTGGCAGGCTGAAGCCTTAAAAACTTAGACACTGGGTGGCAGAATAAATCCTATTGAGAGAAAGAAGAGATTGCATATACAATATAGCGTTTGATAATTGGGCCAGAAAGGGGGAGGGAATTTTTTCTGTACTGATGGGAAAATGTACTAACATAATATAAAAGGATGATTATATAATATTAAAAGAAAATTCTGAAGACGACTCTGAAGAAATATGGAAGACTATATTAGTATGTCCATCCTATGAATAGTGGAAAATGTACGTTTATGTACTACGTCTTTTTAAATTTTCAGTTCCTCGACTTCAAAAGCTCCAAAATCCACACAAATTTTATTCCACTTCAACCGTTGTTGTTGTTGTGTCATACCAATCTAGTCGTATCATAGTCCTTTGAGAGAAAGAACTGAAAACAAGTGTTAAGAATTTCTTTGGTTTTGTTAGAGGTTTTATCAAAAAACTTTCTACTTAGATTTCACGCATGCATTAAGAATATTGTTCAGTTACCACTTACATGAAATTTGGAGGAAACGCCTAACAGGAACTCAAATCTTAAAATTCACAATGAAAATATAAGATATACTGTAATGTTTCATACATTGTAATATTTATATATAGCATAAAATGTGAAAATATTTTGTTGTATTTAAAATTTTTACTTTAGTTTTTTAGAAATTGTATTTTCCTGTTGTTCACTTAAGTGGGTTGATGTGAAGATTCAAGGCATGTTTCCATAAATGCAGCCGTTACAGAAATTTGATAGTATCTTGCTTTTTACATTTTTGGTACTAAACGTAGGTAAATGTAGGTTATGTAAGTAAATGTTATTAGCATAATAGTTTCTGGAATATATCTTCTACAGTATATATTAGTCACCCCGGACAAATTGTTGTTAGAAGAACAATAAAATATTTGATATATGCTAAACTTGTATAAAATGCATGCCGTCCATAAACATTTCCCTCTCTGAGTACTTCTATCTCGATTCGAAGCTCATGTAATAATCTGCCATTACTTACCAGTGCATTTTATATTGCTCTTCTTCATTAAAGCTTTGTAAGTCATTTTGTTTGAGTGCAAGTCGTATCTAATAGCAGGTTACGCCCTTTTCCTCATATCTCTTCTCGCAGAATGGGACTTTTAAGCAACCTGTTTTTGTTCCAAATCGTAAAACAAAAAGTGTTGGGTCAAATACTGCATTTGAGTCAATAATACAAATCGTAAAACGGAAGTGAATATTACAACATGTTTTTTAAAGTAAGTGACACATACTTTGATACACAGATTTTTCCTCTTATTTTCGTTTTTCTGTACCAGTAACAGTTAATTCACCCTATTCTAGTAAGAGGGGGGATCCCTTTAAAGAATTTTACATGAATGCTTATTATTTAGAAAATAACCAGAAATTATGCAAAAATGTGATGGCTCAGAAGATGACAATGGCTCAACCATGGAAGGGAAAGGTTAGGTGAAAAAAAAAGTAGGGAAAAACTGAAGCCCAAAAATTAGTAGAAAAAAGTAATTCTAGCGTTAATTTTTATCATTCTCCCCCCTGCAACAAAAATCCCCTCCCCGGAAAAAAAAAAACAAATAACTACTGGGTGATTCTGGCTACACCATTCGAAGATGAGGTTTCAGGTTCGGTTTAAAGCTCTATGGTAGTTTATTGCTACACGAGGGCTAATTAGACCGGGCCCTACTGCTTAAAGCCGATTCCGAACGGCTACAAACGTCCATGCCAATAGTGGGATTTGAACCCACAGACTTTGGTACTGAAAACCAGCACCCTAGCCATTCGGCCATCATCCGGCTCCATTGAAAGATGAATTAGAAGCTCTCTTTCTCTGTCTGTCTATCTCGTAAATAATCATTATACAAAGACTGGTGACTAATTGCTCCAGAGAATATATAATCTTAAGGGACAATACATAGTCCACTAGTTATCCTCTTAAAAACAAGGTCTGGATGTCAAATGAAAGCTAAAATATTTGGGTAGTAGCAAATTTTACCCTGTTTGACGTAATATAGAAATTTTTATTCGAATATTATGTGGAAATAATTTCTCTATTTTAACATTTTTATCGATTTGGTAGAAGGAAAAAATAACAAAATATTTATAAAGTCTTAACTCAACTATACCGGTTTAGTTGAATTCACCGTTTAAAAACACACAATTTACAACTAAAAATTCTGATATACTAAAAATGAAGTTTTGTAAGAAATTTTAAAATATTTTTCTTAATAGACTTATTTTGTAAATCCTAAATTATTTTCAACTTACTGAACCTCAGGTAGCAGATGACTTAGTTTCGAGCCAAGCTTCCTGAAGATAACACATAAAGAGTAAGTCAGTACTTCTATGAATATACTACTATTTACTGATGCAAGATTGAGACTAAAGGAATTTAAATGTTAAGTATATCTATAGAAATAAGTGTTAGAAAAGTGATTACCCATCAGTACAATATGAATATAGAATTAGGAATTATGATGTCAAACGACCTCAGATTGTCTCACAAGTGCTGCTGAGGTTGTAACACCCCATCTCTTAGATAACGTAGAGTCCACAAAATCTTTGTTTCACTCCCAAAAGTATTTAAAAACTAATTCCTTGCTAATTCCTTAATTTGATAATGGCCGGCCGGTGGCTGAATGGTTACAAGGCTCTAAACTTTGGACCAGAGTCTGAGGGTTCGGAAACCACAATCGACGTGGGTGTTTGCCGCCGTTCGGAAGCGGCTTTAAGCTTTAATTCACACTCAGTTTAGCCCTTGTGTTACAACTGATGTCCATAGCACCACTGACAAATCAACTTGCAAAGAATGTGCAAGGTATGTAAGATACGTGAATGGATTTTGTGTTTAAATTTGAATGCCATTTCCCAGACATCTTATTACGTATATGCTCTCGAATCCGAAAACATTCAAAACCAGAGATATTTATGGTGCGAAGTCTATCGAACAAGGAATACTCAATTCGCACAGCTTGAAGATAACTCTCCTCAAAAGCCCTTCAACTGTCTCTGGGTTGTCAAAAGTCTACATTTATGTATATCAACTAGATACATTATACTCCTAAATTTACACCAAATTCACAGCCCAGTCTTCATAACTATTATACGATCGCCGGGGCAGATACTCAGGGTTTCCAGTGTTATAAAAATTTCTTACCTAATATAAATGAATGTGACTGCTTTTTTGCATCGAAAGAAGATCTAGAAGTTATATCAGTCAGACTCTATTTTTTCCCCAACGAAGTGGCAGATACTTAGCTATAGCATCATTATTCTTACTCCCTTTGAAACATGATAGCCTTAAAATAATAATAATAATAATAATAATAATAATAATAAGCGTGCTCTTAAAGTAATATCCCTCGAACAGTGTTCGTGTTTTGTAAATTCGCTGTTTATTATCCTAATCGCGTTCTCGAGATGACCAACCTCACAGGATCTTTAAAAAATGGGCTTCAGCTGAATTAAACAATTTCAGCCCAGTTTACTTATTAAGGTTCATACGGAAACTAATTGCAGGACGGTGAAAGTGAATATAAAATGAAGAAGCCATTTAGAGTGATTTAAATTGTCATGTATCAAAAAATTAAATGGTGAAAGCAATTGAGTATACCTGAAATTAGCTCATTTTTTATTTCACATTCAGGAAGTAGGGATCTCGTGCAGCATCTGCCTAGGGCACTGAACTCTATATAGCTTTACATTATGACCTTCAAGATCCAATTTGGAGAGTATAGAGCTCTGAGCTGAAAGGGCTCGAGGGCCGCCGATTTTAAATGAAGTGGGAGGTATTTTAGTGAATTGCTACTAGCTTTATGACAATAATTAAGTAAATGGATCCATTTAATTCGAATTGAAAATGGGTAATTGATTCTCTAATAATTTAAATTATCATGCAATGCAAAAGGGAAAAATTATATTTTGCCTCGTAGTTTTTAAAATAATTGTGCATTTGTACGTGCTTTCAAGTTTACACATGAATGTTGTATCGTAAACTTGCTGTGTGGTCAAAGTGCAGATGTAGCTTAAGGCTTGTGTGTTAGGGGAATTTTATATTTGTCTGCTCACACGTAGGTTGCCTCTTTGGCGATAATAATATTGATATAAACTGTCGAATATTTCCTTTTTAGAGCTCCGCATTTATTATCAAAAACGAAAAAGGTCTGTTTTCGAGACTTTTTTAAGTAGTTGCTATGTAACTGTCCCAACTTTATAAATCTTAAAGGAAAAATAACTATTCTTAAAACTTTGCTTTCTGTCCAAGAAATGCTTGAATCTTTGTTAATTTTTCAAAAGATGTATTTGAAAATATTTCATAAAAAGGGAGGCTTTGAGTCTTTTGAACAGCATAAATAAATCTAGATACATTTAAGGGAAATTAAATAGCGCAGTAGAATTAAAAATTTCTTCTTGAGCAGAGATCATTCCAAAATTGTTTAAAATTCAGTTGTAACTGAGTTTTATAAAACAGCTGGCTGTTAAAAAGAAAGTTACACACCTATTTACATTATCATATCAAAATTATTTGACTAAAATGATTATTCAAATTTATTTTACTAAAATTTATGGGCTAATCTGTATATATTAAAATCAAAAACATTCAAGCCAAAAAGGTTTTTTTGCACTCTATATAGAAAATCCTTCTCAACGTTATACACTGCGTTACACAGGCCACGATGATTTTCAACGTGAGATGGTCATAAAATAATGATTCCTTACTGGTCTGTCTCGGCATTAAACTTGTATTGGAGCAGGAAAAAATACCTACTTTGTTGCAGCAAACTTAACTTTTAGCCTGGAGCGGAAAAATTCATCTTCAAAATTTAACTTTAATCTCTTTCTAAGATAGAGCCAAAAAAAAAAAAAAAAAATCGTACGTCCAGTTGTTAAGGATAAAAATGTAAGATTTTTCTTTGAAATAATGCAACATTAATGTCCTAAAGAGGAAAGTTAGTAAATACAATGGAACTCGATTTCTGTAATCCAGCAATGATGCACCAGTTTGATTTAAACTAAAAAACTTTTTCATTTAACAAGTTCCCTCTTGGCCGACCACATAGTATAGTGGCTAGCGTCATGAGATTCCACTTAGTGGTCTTGGGTTTGAAATCAAACTAAGACGTGGACGTTTAGTGCTGTCTCTGCGTAGGGAGCAATATTGGTTAATTTATATGGTGCTCCCATAATAAAGAAGCCAATAAAATTTTGCAATGTGGGTTGGAGAATGTCGTCTAGATGGCAAGCTAGTAGGAAATTTTTTTATCGCATGTTTGAGTTGGCCTTAGCAACATTTCTTTTCCATTTAATTCCTTAACGTCGAACTGGACACTAAGGTATTGCCCAGTTTTAATTTTTAATCCCTTTTTGCTTGACTTTTTCCTTTCAGTTTGACTCTTGCAAAACATTTTGCATGTCACTCTAATTCCCTTGTTTTCAAAAGAGACAAAAGTAGGAAACTGTCGGTGCAAGTTAGGATTTAGTACATAAAATACCAGTACAGTATGAAATGTGTTCCAGGGAGAGAAGCAGATTCTTCATTACACTATGGAAATCGTGACCTTTTGAGTGTCAAAACTGTAGTGGACGTCCCAGAATGACCTAAATCATGGAGAAGAGATACCGAGGAGAGGCCATTAATTAAAGAAAACTGAAGCCAACTACCTCCTCATTGTGGGTATCCAGACTGAACCATCACTTTTCCTATGCTTTGAGCGCCGAATGGCCAAAAGGTCAACGGGGATGGCCCGATAGGACAAACTAAATATTGTTATTCCCACTTTAGGTACGTTGTAGAGATGTAGATCGCTCGCGAATGGCGTGGTACCTGAAATAAACGAATCCAAACGTGAAAAGGGGAACAGGCAGAGAGATGTGATAAACTAAATTGTGGGCCAAAAGGTTGCTTTAGTCAAAAATTTGTAATGCGTTAATTCCACTGCCACCTCCGCTTTCGCGTATCGGCCAAGTAGTACCTGAAGACCGGTCTCAAAAACTTGTAAAATTTGTCTCATAATTTGAGACCCGCCCCTCCCGTTTTGCCTCTAGACTCGTTCAGTTTGCGCATGCGTTCTTGCATCGATGGTTGTAGGTAACACGGAGGGACTCTACACGTGTTTTTCTAATCCATGAGGTTTTGGATACTGTCGCATAGTGGTATCCAAAACACGGCTCGCATGTGGTTTAAATTTTCCCATTTGCAAAACTGTCAGAAGCGTTATTCCACATCTCTAAACTCCATTGATTAAACTGGCCAAGGCGCTGGATGATGGCCGAATGGCTAGGGCGCTGGCATTGGGTACCAGAGTCTGGGGGTTCGAATCCCACTCTTGGCATGGTTGTTTGTAGCCGTTCGGAATCGGCTTTAAGCAGTAGGTACCGGTCTAATTAGCCTTCGTGTAGCAAAAATTGACCGTAGCGCTCCAAACCAAACCTAAAGCGTCCAAGGCAATATTAATCCGTGGTGAGAGGTTAGTTGAGAACGCTATGGTCCTTTTTTGCTACACGAGGGCTAATTACACTGAAACCTACTGCTTAAAGGCTACAAACATCCATGCCAAAAGTGAAATTCGAACTTACAGACTCTGGTACCGAATGCCTGAACCCTAGCCATTTGGCCATCCCCGGCTTCCGTGGTGTGAGAGATTTACATAAGAGCTAAATTGATGATTCGTGGACTGTATTTTCATAAGTACAAGCCGTATTTCTCATTTTAAAAAGCAATTATAATTTTATTCTTATATTTAGTTGCAATCTTAATTATTACTTTATAGTTAAGGATCTAAAGAAGCTAACAAAATCGTTGTGTGGTTGTGAAAATATCATCAAGACAAGTGCCCGCCGCTTTGGGGAAAAAAAAAGCTAAGGATCTGTTTTTATAACTCTTACAGCCTTGGTGTAATTAAGTGTTCTTGTAATCTAAGTTTCAATTACCTTAGTAGAAATTTAAATGATCTTATCAAAATGTTATACTTCTTTTCAACAGATTAAAGTTTTCCTCTTTACATCGAAATTTCTGGCAGAATGTAATGGTTTCATATCTTTGTTTGCGCTCAGTTTTTACCCGCTACATTTTAAGCTACGTTGAATTTTTGTACTCAATATCTTCTACCTTTATAAACATCAGCAAATGTTACAAAATATCAGCAAATGTAAGCAAACATTAGAAAATTAAGTTTTATGATCTCTGGTATTTTTTCATCTGGAAATGAAGAGAGAATGTTCTTTCACATTTTGAAAAAAGTTTTCATAGTTTTTTACAGGACATTAAAGAATTGGCGTCTCTTGGTAAAAAGTTAAAACAATAATTGGAAAAAGAATCTGAAAGAAGATTTTTCAAATTTTTACTCTCTATATTTAAAAATCTACCTTCAGATTTGAGAGATAGGAATTCAAAAATCTGCATGCGCTGCTGTAATGCAGTTAAAAAATTCCCATATCTTAACAACAATTGGTTTGAGGATTAGCGAGGTCAAATTACATAGTGCTTTTATGGTGTGTGTGTGTGTGTGCGCGTTGTAAAACAGGGTTTCTGTTTTTAAGCAAAAAAGGATATTTCTGTGGCATTATGGCAGATGTTGATATGCCATTTTTTTCATGTTTTTGGCAAATTAAAAAATGTAACTTTTGTTGTGAAATTTAAAATCGCTCAGTTAAGTTTTCAATCCAAATATTCTTTAGTTAATACTCATATTCAACCTCAAGCATCTAGCTGGCTTTCAATGAAAGTTTTCAATTAGGGACCAAGTAATACCTCTTTTTATAAATAACAGCATTTGCCAATACGAATAACTTAGTATTATTTCATAATTCCACTATCAGCTTTTGACACATCAAAGAACCAGTTTTAAGTGTTATATATCAACTTAAGGAGACAAGGGACCTTACAACTTAAAATTTTCAATTTTTAACTCTATTTACAAAAAAGATAATAATTTGTATTCATTTTTACTGTATTGAAGACCCTTAGAATTAAAAATAAGTATTTCTTGGCAGAATAATGCCTGGTTTTCAAAATAATTTTCAAAATTTTCCAGCATTTTTCAAAATGCTCCATGTGCATTCCAAATCATTTAAAACGCTTATATTTTTTAATATTAGATTATCGTACATACATAAACATAATTATGCAATGATTTTTTTGTATGACACTAAAGCCACAAATAATTATTTTTTAATATGCCTGTTGTTTTCTTTTATGTGTTTGCTTTATTCCATGTTCTATAAATTATAAAAATATTTGTTTTTCCAAAGAATGATACACAGGTTTGTGGAAAACACTTCAATTAACAATCCTAAGAAATTGGGAAGAAATCAGAACAAAAGTAATGCACATGGAGCATTTTGAAAAATACTAGCATTTTTGAAGAATTGTTTGAAAAATAAGCCTTATTTTTCCCCAAAATACTTATTTGGGAAGTCTAAGTATCTTCAACATAGTAAAAAACATATTAATTATTCTCATTTTGTACATGAGAGTAAAATATTGAAAAATTAAAAATGAGAGGTTAAATGTCTCTTGTCCCCTTAAAACATAAAATTGAATTTTTTGGACATATCAACATCTGCCATAACGTCACAGATTTATTGAACTCTAAAAACATACTTACATTCTACGTTATACGTATGGAAACCGTTTAGTAGTTTCTGGATAAGACATGACACAGGATTTTGTTTATAGAGAGATTCTCTCCATCTGAGGGTGATAGGTGATATATGGGTGCTCCCATGTGCATTTGATTCTAATCATACGAACCGGGCATCAGGAAATCAGCTACCGTGTGGCATTTGTTAGCTCGCTCCTTTTCAATTCCAACATATACTACCATGGATTTCGTTCTTTGTTAGCAATACCTTCAGGCATCGCAGACGGAGGGTCGCGGACCCCCTGCGGCACATGCCTGGTACAATGGAGCAGACAAAAGAGGGCGTAGGCACCGAAACGGTGATTACAAGACCCCGATGCGAACGGAATGGGTAATGAATCCAGGAGGTTTTGCAGGGCTTTACCCTGCGGCTGGTAACCGACTTGACGGCTTTGGTTCGAGGGAAAAAGTCGAACCCGGATGAACAGGAATTGTATGTATGCTGGGGGTTGAGAGGAGCAAAAGATGGGGCTGAATACTTTTCGTTCAAGTAAACAGAGGTGGAGTTTGAAACAAAAATTTCTATTTACTCATAAAAATTGGATCTTGATACATTTTTTAGTAATTCTACTCATTTCAAAAATGTTGCGAAAGGCGTTTGGTTTATTTGCCATTTTGAATGAATGTATAAAGAGAGAAGTTATGTGTGCTTTGTTCATAAAATGTTCTGTATAAATGTTGGATTAAAATATCTGTGTTTGCAGTGAAAAGCGAGTCAAGTCCAAAATCGTAGTTTTGAGAAAAACGGGATTGAAAAAAAAACGGCTTTTGTAAAGTCAGTTTTTTTAAGTTTAATTTTTAATTTTTTTAAAAGTAAATTTTTCCAATTTTATTTTTGTTGAGTAAAGAGTGTTAAGTTCTTGACTAGGACAAAACCCCTTTAACACTAACATGTTTGCGTTTTGTTTCACATACCCCAAATTTTCTCTGATGAATAAAAATATTTTTTTGGGCTTTTCATATTATTTTTTGGGGGAGAGGGGGGGTCTTGAAGTTTCTATTATTTATAGGATAATCTTCCCAGTTTACTCGTTTAAAAATAATGATAAATAATTGCTCCGCTGTGTATGAAATGATTCATGTTTTTCCTATTTCAATACCACAATTCATAAGAAAATTTTAGTACACATGATAGAATTTAACTTACAGGCATGTGGTCATCTCAAAGTACAGTAAATGACCTAAATATTTCTCATTATATACCATTTTTTTTGTCTCTCTGTTTGCTGCTAAGAGACCAATATTCTAATCTCTAGAGAAGTACAGTCGACCTCTGACATTATCTGGTGTAATTTTCTCCTATTTGATTATTTGCGAGTTTGCTATTAATAATTATGTAGAGCTTTTTATTTTCTTGAGTTTTTAGCTTCTGCTTACTAAAACTATTTACAAAACACTGTACTGTACTGTATTTATTTGTTCTGTATATAACAAACAAACTTTCAATGTACAAACTTTCAATGATGTTACCGTTAATAAATACTGCGCTCATATTTTTATAAGCTTTAAACTTTAAAGTGTAATACATTCTGTCATAGTACAGTGTAATATTTTATTATTATTGCTTTTTTTTTTTTGTACGTAAAAGACGGCCAACAGTATTTAGGAGGTAGGATAGGAGGAGATATTTTCGGGTTTTCTTTTTTAGGGATACTGAGGCTCTAACTTCCGAGAATGAGAAAGGCCAACTGCTTATATAGGTCTTCATTCAGCGGAATGATATTTAGAGAATATTTATTAAACTTTTGTAAGTGAACAAAAATCTACCCTACTTAAAATGTGAGGTTTTATGATGTATGTAAACAGGAAAATGCTAGCGATTGTGATGTAGATATATCTAATTTATTCATCTTCAATTATCTTCGTAAGTACAGCACGGTAAAGCTTTCATTCCAAGTTTTGATATTATCTCTGCTGATTTATCTGCTGTCAAAATCACCATTTTATTCATCTACAAAAGGAGCTTAGGAATGGAATAATCTTTACCTGTTATATATTTTTTGACGCTAGATTCATTTCTTTTCTAATCTTCAATTTCCCCCTCTTTTTAATTATTATTTTTTTAATAATCACTTGACAATAAGCGCAGATTCATTTTGGGTTTTGAAAGAATGCTGTTTCTTAAGCAATGATTCATAGTTGTTGAAATTCTTCTTGGAAGTTGTGGAAATTAGGTAAAGGGGGTGTACCATCATTCCCTTCACGCAATGATCAACTTTTAGTTTATCTAGATGAGTCAACATGCGGTTATGTCAAAACAAAAATTAATAAAAATCTATCACACAAGGAATTACTTTATAATTGGTTGACATTATGGAAGGGAATGACTGCAACCGAATCCGTATATTGTGCCCTAAAAAATTTCAAGCCAGAATTTGGTCAAACTGGCTTTTTGCTTGGCTTACAGTATTCGCCTGCAGGATGTCATAAGTGTTTGAAGCCCTTCAAAATTGGCTCTAAACTGTAGCTCCTAATTCATTTAACCCTTTTGTAGAAAAAAGGTGACTTTAATGTTGAAACATTAAAGTGAATTTGAAAATTTAGTCAATCAACCTAAAAACATAAATATAACACATGTGTAAGGTTACCTTTTGTAAAGGTAGAAGCTCAGGAATTTCATGAAAGGGAAAAAAAATTGGAATAACTGCAAGCCCCTCCAGCTCATCTTTATTACCATAATTAGCTTAACCATATTTAATTCACAATAAAGTAAAACGACTTATAATGCACTATTTTTTTACTAACGCGGCAGGCACTTGTCTTGTCGACATACTCCCGCTCCCCACCGCAAATTTGTTAGCATCTTTATTATAGGAGCGCCATATAGGCCAATCAACATCACTCCTTATGAGAGAACAGCATAAGAACGCCCATACCTTAGTCGGGATTAGACCCCGAGCCTACTCCATGGATGCTCGTGACGCTAACCATGCATTAGCGCCCTTTACACGTACGCTCTTTCCAGCATGAAAACACGATTCCCCGCGATTGAGTGCACATGTGAAGGTGTCGGAGAGGAAGGGAAAGCTGCTTTTGAGCGTACTGCAAGTTTTCCCGCGCGCAATCCCATACGCTCCAAGCACGCCAAGAGCGTACGTGTAAAGCATACGTGTACTATTAGCGCCCTTTACACGTATGCTCTTTTGCGAGTGCTTGGAGCGTGCGCGCAATCCCGTACGCTCCAAGCACTCACGAAAGAGCGTACGTGTAAAGGGCGCTATTATCTGCTGAAATACTTCGTGTTTTATAAACTACTCTATCAAGGGTGCAGTCTAACACATACACAAATGCACTCATAAAAAGTTTCAGGAAAATAATGTATGTACATTATAGGATGTAATACTTATATTGTATTTAGATAACTATAAAATTATTAAACTGAGTTTCATATACAGTACAGTACTGTAATTTCACTAAAGATAAGTCTACATTCACTTTAAAGTTACACAGTATCATTCTGGGCTTTATAACCTTTAATCGTTTGTAGTTCAGTGGCCAGGCGGCTTGAGGGCAGACTCTCCAAAGTCGAGATTCGACTGCAATTAAATTTAATAATTTACGCCATAATTTATATACATAAAACAGTTCCGTAACTGACTGACTCACTGACATACAACGCACAGACCAAACCGCTGGACCTAATGTGCTGAAATTTTGCATGGCGATTCTTCTTATAGTGTAGGGGTGCACTAAGAAAGATTTTTGAAAAATTCTTCTTAGATTTTTTTAAATTAAATTTTTAAGCAGTTTTAGTAACTTTTTTTAAGTTTGCATTTAAAATAATAATTTGAGAGTTATAAAATTTATATCACGAGAGATATCATAAAAATTCCTTTAAAATGAAATGCTTTTTTAATCTTTACCTCCATTTTCTGATTTTTGGTGAATTTTTAAAGATTAATTTTTAGAATTTAATTTATAAAATGCTGATCACGTGATTTCTTTTTCCGGTACTTTAAATAAATTTATCGTCACGTGCATAACAATGAAATAGACAAAAAAATATTTTTTCCCTTGCTAATGCGGCAGACGATAGACATGATCCAAAAAAATATTAAAATACAGTAAAAGATATGTTCCTCAAACTGTACTATATTAACTGTACTATATTTTTTAGTATGTCCTATTAGATTTAATTTGAATATTTTCTTTTACATTATTTTGTCTATAAAAATATCTCTTCCGATTTTTTTTATAAATATATATATATATATATATATATATATATATATATTTACATCAATTGTATACATTGATCATCGTATGAATTATGCATACATATATATATATATATATATATATACACACTGCTCAAAACGATTAGGGGAGCACATGGTTTTAACGAAATTACGCAAATACTTACACCGATAAGTAACATAAAATAAATCATCCATAATTTAAAGCCTAGCAGGAAACAGAAGAAAAAAACTTCATATGCAAATCAAAGTTCATGACATCAAAAACCAGAAAAAGAACATAAGGGCGGAAATCGGGATGTTGCAGAAACGTCTGTTTCACTGCCTTAAAAGGAAATTCGATTTCTCAGTTATTCTTTTTGAGAAAAGGTGACTTGAAAATGTCTCAACAACGTGATTTACCGGAATCCATGGCATGGCGTATTATAGGCAACTTGAATCCGGGCAAACACAACGTAGTGTCGCGGACGCTGTTGGAGTCACCAGAAGTGTCGTTGCAAGGCTGTGGAATCGATTCCAAGAAACAGGGAATGTTAGACGTCAACCAGAACGTCCGAAAAGGTGACTTGAAAATGTCTCAACAACGTGATTTACCGGAATCCATGGCATGGCGTATTATAGGCAACTTGAATCCGGGCAAACACAACGTAGTGTCGCGGACGCTGTTGGAGTCATCAGAAGTGTCGTTGCAAGGCTGTGGAATCGATTCCAAGAAACAGGGAATGTTAGACGTCAACCAGGGCAAGGTCGGCCACGCGCCACTACAGCAACTGGACCGGTATATACTGTTAACAGCTCGTCGAAACAGAACAGACAATGCTACTCAGCTGCAAACACAGTTGCTCTTGGCAATAGAACGAAGGGTGTCCAGCCAAACAGTACGTAATAGGCTTCATCAGGGAGGTCTCTATGCACGTAGGCCAATGGTCTGCATTCCGTTGACCTCACGCCACCGTGCGGCCCGAAGAAGATGGGCTGCTGAACATCGAGATTGGGAGCAATATGATTGGAGCCAAGTGCTGTTTACAGACGAGTCCCGATTCAGTCTGGAGTATGACACCCGACGTGTTTTGGTATAGAGGGAAAGGGGCACTCGAAATAACCCCACATTTGTTCGTGAAAGCTCACAATACAGACGAGCTGGTTTTATGGTATGGGGTGGAATCAGCATAGGTGGACGTACGGACCTGCATATCATTCGGAATGGTACTTTGACGGCCCGAAGGTATGCAGACGAGATACTGAGACCTCATGTCATACCTTACGCTGCAGCCATTGGAGATTCCTCTGTTTTCCAGCATGATAATGCCAGACCGCATACAGCTCGTCTTGTGGAGAACATGCTTGAAGCTGAAACAATACAGCGTATGGAATGGCCAGCGTGCTCTCCTAACCTGAATCCAATCGAGCATGTTTGGGACATGCTCGGACGACGCATTGCTGTGAGACCAAGGCTTCCTTTTACTCTCCGAGACTTGGAGATTGCACTTCTTGAGAAGTGGAACAGTATTCCCCAAAGTCCTATCGATAACATCACCGCATCCATGGAAAACAGGTGTGCAGCAGTCTTAGCTGTTCGAGGATACCACACGCCATATTAAAAATCTTGCATCATTTCTAAACAATACTTTTTTTTTATCGTTTACATGTAACCAAATTGTTGCCCTAAATCATCTTTTCATGTTTTTTCCACATTTTCAAAGAATTAAAGCTTTATTAAAAAATTTTTTACGTCTTTTTTTCTGTATTGCGCATTGATACGCGTGTACTATCAATTTTATGCCAATACGTGGCTGTCTCGCACGGTTTTCTTAACTTCTTTGCTTGCTCCCCTAATTTTTTTTAGCAGTGTATATATATATATATATATATATATATAAGAATAAGATGAAAGAGAAAACCAGTAATAGCTCTAAAGCTACTTGCAGCCAGGAACAAACATCATGTTAAGAAAAGTATGAATAAGGTTTTTGACAGCATTTCTTCATCAATTATATATATATATATATATATATATATATTGGCATTAATTGCATACATTGACCGTTGTATTTAATACGAATGTATTCCGTAGCGAAGTACGGGTTTTCAGCTAGTTTCATATAGAACAATATCTACATTTTTAATGGCTACGTTGCTGTTGTTTGTCCATAATTATCCTTTTAAAACGAGGATTTTTTTTTTGTTGAAAGAGCCACACATAAGTCATCAGATGTATTTAAGCGATTTCTGGCTTTTGTTTTGATGTGCATAAGTGATGAAAAACTCATTTCACAAAGGTAAGTGGTGGCAAATGGTAAAAGTGTCTCTAATGCTGCTTTTGCCAATTCTGGATAAAGTTCTAAGTGCGTACACCAGAACTGTTCTAAGTAGAGTTTTTCCAATTCCATTTCAATACGTGCATTAGCTCGTATTGCGATAAGATCGTCTTTTAATAAAATGTTGTCGTCCATTGAAGTTAGGTCAAACAAAAATGGATCCATCTATTAATTTTGCTTATATTTCCCGTGGAAAGGTATCCATCAAATAATTGACTCAAATGATAATTTTCATTAAAAATTTAGAATCTTCTCTCGCCCCCCCCCTCCCCCCCAGGGGTGCCTCAGGTTAAGAACCACTGCTATAAATTATTAGAAGTAAATACAAAATTATTTTTCTGTTCATGGATTAATAAAGTACGTATTGATTTTTCAACTTATTGAGATTTAATTATAATATTATAGTATCGATATTTTTATATCTTCATCAAAAATAGATGCGACGAGCTTATCGCGAGGGAATAACGATATAATAATATTTGAGAACGAACTTTGAGATCTCCTGAATGGTTTCTAACAAAAACACCAAACTTTGCACGACTGTAAATGAACAAACAACACTTTAAAAGCTTTATTTGTACTATATATTTTTCAGAGGCACATACACCTGAAGAACGTTTTGTAAAATACAGTGACTGTAATTTGTTATGGGATTTGAACTTTGTCCTAGTATCAGCTACAAATGACATCAAAAAGTTTATTGTGAGTCTCGCTAAAGCAGATGATATGGTTTGATAGGTCTAATGGTCAGTAAACCTGTCTGAAAAGTGGGTCGGATACTGAGGCAGCTATTTTTTTTATTTTTAACAAAAATTTTAAAAAACGCGAGGGAGAATGTGTGGCTGTGTTGTCATATTGGTGTGGTACCTGAATATATAACTTATTTCAGCAGCTGGGTCAGGGGCCTCCTTGGCTTCTTTTAAAGGAAGGAGAATGTGAAGTTCATTAAAGAAGATTTTGACAGGGTTTGATGCTGTAATGTTCGGCACGCTTTTCTAGAAAGAAGGTGGTCTTTCTTTAATATCCGAGGCAGTCTCGTTTGTTTAGTTTTAAAGAGAAAATGTGTGAGCTCTGTGCTTGGAAAAAGCAGGATAAATTTCAATTATAAATCTTGATTGAATTGAAATACATAAATTATTAAATAGGAAATTAAAAATTAGATTTAAATGACGAAATATCATAATTTAATTTGAAATAACCTGAATGTATCATATTATGTAATATAAAAGAAATTAATTTAGTATCCAGTTAAAATTTTAGGGTTGGAGATTGATTGCACCTCGGTCAAGTGCCGTACATTCCACTTTATCCACTAATAGCAGTGTATAATATGAGTCATCGCACATATAGTGGTCCCCGAACAAAAAAATAATTAAGCGATTTTAATTGGAAATAAGACTATCTCCGATATTTGCCTTGCGGGGAGAATATGAAATTACACAGAAAAGACATGACTTGTTGAAGTCTATGATAAGTCATCTGTCAGAAAGCAGAAAGTCTCAGCACGAGTAGCACTTGCAACTTACTCACCTTCTTGACCTTATTGATCATTACTAAACAAGAATTAACTTATTAATCATTATTAACATTTTCTAAATTACTGTCATTAGATGACATAGTTTGTTACTTTTCTAAAAAGAGATGTAAAGGGGAGCAGGACTGATCCCCGTGGTTCGTGGGAGATATGGGTCATAGACCGCATGGTTATTGAGTCGGGAAATTTATAAAGAACTCAAGTTGAATTCTCCTCTCCCCCCAAACATAATCAAATTTCAAGAACAGGATTCAAAATGATTGATCTATCTCGTCGGAAAACGTTGCTGTACGCAGTAAAAATTGCTGTGAGAGATTATTTGCTAGGTAAAACTTAATGCGGTCATTCATTATTTTTTGCAACTGAATAGAATAACTAAGATGCTTTACAATCACTATAAATATCGCGAACACAGTTAGTGGAACTACATTTCGAGTCATGAAGGAAAACCAAATACTGAAAATAAGATTAAATTTATTGATGCTAATTCTTTATGAATAGTGTCTGCATTATGATTAACAGAAGGATTTTTGTTTTGAAAGAGCGGAAATTTAAACAAAATTCCCCTTTCTGTGAACAACCCTTCAAAAATTTGGGGAAAAAAGAAATCCGAGGCTGTCAGGTTAAGTGAAAAGAAGCCCCCAAATTCGACCCCCCTCCCCCCCAATAAAAAAACATACAGTCAAGCGTTTTTTTTTTAATTTGGAAATGCATGAACTATAATCACTGGCGATAAAGCAGTAATGAATCAACACACAGAACGCTAACAAAATTTATATATATATATATATATATATATATATATATACTATATCTGTGGCATTATGACAGATGTTGATAAGTCAATTTTTCATGTTTTCGGCAAATCAAAAAAATAACTTTTCTTGTGAAATATAAAATTGCTCAATTAAGTTTTTCATTCCAGTTATTCTTCAGTTAACTCATATTCAACTTCAAGCATATGGCTGGTCTTCAATGAAAATTTTCAATTAGGGACTAAAATATTCAATTAGGGACCAAGTATTACTTCTTTTAGACATAACAGCATTTGCCAATACGAATAACTTAGTATTATTTTATAATTCCATTATCTGCTTTCGCCACATTAAAGGACCAATTTTAAGTGTGACATATCAACTTAAAACATAAAATTGAATTTTTTGGACATATCAACATATGCCATATCGCCACAGATATATATATATATATACATATATATTCATATATATATATGTGTGTGTGTGTGTGTGTGTGCTTAGTCAACAAAACATTTTCAGGCGCATTTACAGACGCTGTATGTTATTTCCAGGAAAAGTTTGTATATTTCTTAAATTACATAAAGTATTCCTATCATTGTGTGAACCTAGTTTGCATTTGCGTCATTGATCACTTTCAAAGCGTGTTATGTAGAATAAATTATACCTTGTAATAATAGTCTATTTCTGAATGCTCGTATACCCTCTCCGACTGCTCCGAGTTATTTTCCAATGCGTTTATCGCTCGGGGGCAGGATAATTTTCTCCGGCAGTGCACCGAAGTCCATTTGCATGATCTGGAGCCGCGGGGCATCCCCGAGGCTTACGCTCTGGGGACTCGATCCGACTCTTCAAAGCCTTTCGGGTATTCAGTTGTACAAGTGCTAGGCCCCCGGGGGGTTGCATAATGAATCATTTCACTGGATCCATTTTCGCGATGTATTTAGGCGAGCTAGGATTGAATAAATATGCAGTAGGAAGGCAGACCAACTATTTTCTACAGTTCAATCAGATATTGAGTCGGCTGCATCCTCGGACTTGAAAAGCATGGAAAAGAGATGAAGCGTTCATTAAAGGATTTTTATGAAAGGGATAGAATGGAGAGTAATCTGATGAGGCTCATTTGAAAGGGTCGTAATATAGCGTGGTAGAGTTTTGAATACCGGCTGGTAAGTGGAATGTACTGGATTCTGGCTCAGCTAAATTGCTTGTGCACCATAAAATTGTCAGCGAGAATGTGTGGCGGTAGTTGAATCGTTATAACCTGTTGAAAGAAACATTGGGGTTGAAATTTAGGGCGATATGCATCCACAAACACAATTTCAAACCAGAAATAATAGAAAAATTATTTAAAATATTATTCTGTGACATTTCAAGGAAAAGCGTTTTCCATCTGGGAATCGGACGTTGGACACAGTGGAGCAACCAGAAGGTTATTAAAGTGACGGTTTTTTTCCGGGGCAGTTTGACCTCTTCCCCCAGAGGTTGCATAACTAGCGGAACAGTCTACTTTTCCAAAGACATATAAGACCACTTTTAAGCCATGGCAACATACTTTCAAATTAACCTCATATTCATCTTCGCGTGACAGAGGAGTTTGCTGATCCCTGGTCTGAAGTACTTAATTTTTGTTCAGGTGGACCTTATGAAGATGACGGTTCCACCGCAAACTTTCAGGCTATTTTATCTCACATTCGAAATCCTATTGGCTAGTCCTGGAATCAATCTTCAATTTTCAGCTGTCTGGAGGGATGCACTAAACTTTATCTACACGAGCAAGCAATGAAAAACGCGTAAAAAAAGTACCTTTGAACATATATGTTCATTTATACGTTCATTTGATGATGAAAAAAGATTACACAGGTTTGTCTTTACAAACATCTTGTTTCCTTGAACGCGAAAGATCATGCATGCAAACTGTATCATTAAAAAAGTAAAACTTAGGAACTAAACGGTATTAGAGATGACAAAAATGTAAACCCATACGTATGTCATGGTCTTGTCGTTAAGTGCCTTGTTCATGTTATGCATGGACACATAAGCTACTCATACATACATCTGGTTTATTAATATATATTTACAGTAACTATAATACAACGTTTAAGCAATCAGAACAACCGTCACTCAAAGACCAGAGAGAGAGAGACTCCTTATTGAGTTCTATATAAAGTCCCGTCTCGGGACCGTAAGCACGTCTCCCCGTTTCTCTCGTCTCCGTCCGTAGCTCAAAACCTAATAGTCGCAGTCTATAATGCTCTCTTATAATGATCCCTTCCTCTTTTTATACATTTTCTCTCAGAATAGTTCCAGAAGATTCTAGAGGCCTGGTCACCGCTCGTGGGAAACAAACCTTGCGGTTTCTTAGTCGGCACCTGGCCCCATGCGTTCTCTGCGGTTTCTCGTTAGCTGGTCTCCCTGTGACCATGATTATTTTGAATCGCCCACTCTGCGCTATCGACTTGCCTGATTGATCCTGCCAATCTCACTTAAAAATGGTCGTCTTTAGGAAGGCTTTTTCCACTTAAGGGATGTGCTAAGCCTCACTACCTGTGCAGGCTTCCAGAGTCGTTAACGACCCTGTCAATCACACTTAAAATGGGTCGCATCTGTAACGGCTTTTCCCAATTAGGAATGAGACCAGTTCCACTACGGGAGCCTCATAATGTATATTCGCATGTAAAGCATTATGATAAATTTTCAGTTTATTTCGAAAAGTCAATAAAAAAATGGGCAACATTTCTCCAATTGGTTGTTTTATTTAAGATTTCCTATGCCAAGATTTTTTTCTTTAGCTATATTTCAATAAATTATATATCCCCCCCCCCCCCCCCCACAAGCTTCAGTCACCAATTTCTCGGGGTTGTTTTGGAAACAGGGCCCAGAACATCCATAATAGTAGAAAAACACATATATCGCTAGATCCCGAAATCTTAACTCTTTATGATGTTGATCATATTTCATTCACACTAAAACAATACACATTACTGAACATCACATGCCGTCAAACAGAGAAATACCAAACTCAAAAATCCAAAGACACGTTGCCACGTTCTTACTAGATAATGGAATAGAAAAGTTCCGTTATTAAAAAATTGTCATTTTTTAAGACAATTACTAAAACATAGTACCACGCATGCCACCAATATGCAACATGGAAAATAAAATTGATGTGGTTCAACAATTCAACTTGTGTTACACTGGAAATCGAATAAAGGTTTTCACAGTGAGGGAAACGGAAGCATTGGTTTCAATACAATGCAGCCGGTACGGTCAAAGATTTGTATGAACCCGAAAATGCAGGATTCGGATACACATGAAGCAGGTTACATTTTATATAATTCAATACATCATTAAATGCATGCTTGAAGGATTGATATCAGGTGCACTATACGGTTCTTAAACGTTTTTTAATCCACAAAGGAATATTTACTCAAAAGAGCATAATTAAGTAATATAATTAATTATATTTACACTTTGTATTACAAAATATATAATTTAACGTGCTATGTCTGCAGAAAATATCTGAATATTACTGTAGCAAGGTGCAGTTTGTCATCAATGTTTGAAAACAAATATTTAGTTGCGTGATAATTAAACAATCCAGAATAAACAGAAAACTTAGTTTTATGTATGTTTGATCATGAAGTGAATTTCAAGATATGTTTGCAGGAATATCAAATAATTTAATTCATACGGGAAATGGACTATTTCCCAAATCAATTTAAGGTATTCAAGAGCAAATAATTCTACATTTCATATAATTCTGGGGAATATATTTGGATGTTCGCACATGTATTTGTAAACGTACAGATATTATTTACTTTTATTACTTTATTTGATAAACATTTAGAAGTATTTTTGGTATGTGTATTAAATTTAATGTTTTATTGTTGAGATGCTATTTACGTGTATACATTCTGTTATTTCGTATTACATCAACACAATAAAACAAAATTTAATTTCTCTCCGCAAAATTTGTTTATTGCGTCAAAAAGCGTAAAAATTTTAAGATAAGCTTTGTTGATTTGATGCATGAGATAAAAATTTTTACGCCAAAGCTAATTACTTTACTAAAACTGAAAGTAAATCAGGTGAATAATTTGTTATGCATTTCAAGAAATTACCAATATATGTATATGATAAATAATTCTAAATTCCCCTTTACTTCACACCATGCTTTTTTATTTAACCTTTTTCCCTTATCTTCCATTTATACTCTTGCTAATTTTAATTTCAATGAAATTATCCAGCAACACACTCTCAAACATATTGTAATGGTTGCTGTCTTCCTTCTCTCGCATGTTTTCTCTCTTCGAATCCAAGCAAAGTACTGGCTGCAGATCTCAGCAAGTCAATACAACATTTCTTTTTTTAAAGAGCTATTAATATTATAAATCAAACGTACTATCAGTCATTAACTGAGTCCTCCGATATTTTCTCTCATAGTTTTTTCAATGCACGGGATCGAAGTTTATTCAGGGGTTACTCTGCACGAAAAAGATAAGATTCATACTAGTTTGTCTACCAGACCTATCTCTTGCACGTGGTCTGGCTCTTGATATGGTTAGGAAGCCTAATTTCTTGCTCAGTTTTAAGCTTAGAAGTTGTCCAAATTTAATACAGAAAGTCGTTCGCACTTTATGGAAACGATTTCGATAGTTAAGTTTTATGTATAAATGCCGTATTTTTTGCGGCGATTTTATTTTATTTGATAGCCATGGTTTTTGACTACTGTCAAGCACCATGGCTATCAAATAGAGCATATGTAACTTTTGTATTGCTCTAGTTTGAATTTTCAAGGAAAGTAAACTTTTTCCTAGCACTGTTATGTCAATTTTACCTCATTCCTCTTAGACCGTTTTCCAAAGTCTGTTCAGTGTTCTTGGATGCCGTTTTCCTAAGGCTCGTTTTACCGAAAGAGCAAAAGTCCACTGGAGATGCGTCAGGTGATTTTACAGGTATTTCATTAACTGGGATACACTTTATTTCTGTTTCTGATTCTTTCTTTGCTAAATAAGCGGCAGTTGATTTAGACGTGTGACTAGAGGCTTTGTCCATATGAAGCTCAACTTTATCAATGTCCTTTCCATATAAGGTTGAAATTTCTTCTTCAAAAATTGGTTCTAAAGAATTCTGCTGATAGTAGAGTGAATTAATTTTGGCTTTACTTGAGACTTTTTTGATTTTTAATCTGCCGTTGTAAGAAAATCCTGCAACTATCCTGAATCCCTCTGGGAACTTTTCTGTACACTGACGGAGCCATTTCGTACGGTCATTCCCGTCAGTTGAGCAACAGAAAATTGATCTTTTTTATTACAGTCACTTAAATACACCCATGTCTCATTGAGTGTTACCACAAGTTTCCATTTTCAGCAGCTAGGGGTTTTTCATATAATGTTCTACAATTTTTTTTTTTTTCAGCAATATACTTTGGCAAAAGCAGATGAACTTTAGGTTTAAACCTTTCAAATCTTTATGAATTATTTTACTTACAGGGCCAGGAGACATTCCTAGTTTTGATACAATGGATCTTTGAATCGGGGATTTTCTTTTAGGGCCAGACTTTACTTTCTCGATATTTACCTGCGTTCGAACAGTCTTAGGATGAGGTTTCGCGGTCATGTTTTCCTTTTTACTTTCAGTTCAATTTTTTTTCTTTTCGAATTTAATATAGTATAAATATCTTTTTTTTTGAAATGCCATAATCGCGATTTTCATACCGCTTTATAATTTGTTGATACGAATATTTCTCCTCGGAAAGCGCAGTTACGCAACCTTTGAGCCATCTATCAATTTTAGGAGCCATTTTCAAAATAAATCTTTTATTTTACATTCCAATTAAAACAAAACAGTAGCAGATGATTATTCTGAAGTTGCCAAATTTTTATCTCAAAATGCAAATGACAAAAAGAAATTATAAAATAGTTTCCATAAGTGCGAACGACCTTCTGTAGAGCGAATTCGGTCAAGTGACGTTTCTGAGCATTCTTTATGAAATTCTACAATTTTGAACTTAAACTATCACACACACACACACACATATATATATAAACAACTACCTTGGTACAGTCAGGTATTCTTTGTGGTATAATGTCATAGAGCTATTGCACGATGATCAGAGTTATATTCTCGTTTAACTTTTCCCAAGACGTTCTTAATTCCTAGATAATGCTAGTTCATTCGTATCATTTGTACCGAACGTATCCATACATTCCATATGTGCACAACTGATTGTAGTAGTAAAGAAATGTTCTCCAGCAAAAGTTCGATGTGTGTTGGGGTGTGACCATTGATGACACGGACCACGTGGTCTGTGATGTTCCCGAAGGGAATATTTTCTTGACGTTCCTCAGGCATGCAGGGGTGTTTTAAATAATTAGGTACTGTAAAGTGAAGTTGACATTTCATACAAGAATTGTTCGTAGCGCCACCCCAATGTAGCATATCGAAAATTCAGAAAATATTTGAATGTTCTTTAGAATAGAGAGCATTTTTACGTGAAGATTTTTCAAGTTGAAAAATGGGAATTTAAATACAAAACTAAATATTAAACGAAAATTTTTATGATAAATGTAAATATTATACATAAATAGGTTTTCTGGTATGGAAAAGCATTGATAAAATTTTATCATTTTTTTCTAGATTGTCAAGGTTGTGTAATGGATTATTAGCAGTGGGAAATCCTTACATATATTTTTTAATGCTTAAATTCCTAAGTTACTTTAGTCTACACCCCATGTACGAGAAAATACTATCAGAAGAACGTTCTTAACAGTGACATCACACGCAGTAAGGACGCCAGATGAAGTTTTAAGGTTGGTCCGTAATGTCTTACAAAATCTTAATTAACGGCCGTTCTTTGTTAATGAATTTTAATAGTATATGATTGCAAACCGGATCTCCGTGTTCCGATGTATAAGCCACTCGTAATATTAATGTAGACACTAATACATGTCTATTTACATCTTGTTTAATATGCAATATTTACATCGATCTCTATATACAATCGTTTCATTTCGTAGAATCATCATACATAGACTAAGGGGAGCGGGGTTCATAAAAATCCGTTCAATAGAGACGCCCGTCTCTCCATTCTCCCTCTCCTCACCTCGTTATGATCTAGTCCAAGTTCAGTCTGAAAAGAAGCCCTGTCTAATAGTCTTTTTCTTCATTTATACCTTTTCCCTCGTAAAGTTATCGAAGGTTCCATTGTCTCATGTGTCTAAAGCAATCCCCTCACAGATTTTCGTCACCTGGTCACCTCCAGGCCTGCGTTTCCTTTTTGTCAGCCCGACACCCAGGGCCTTGCATTTTCTCTTTGTGTGCTGATGGTCTTTTCCTTACGAATGATCCTTTTCCCACTTAGGGAAGTGGCCGCCGCACCATTGTCTGTTTAACGGTCTGCCCGATTCCTTTAACAAAAAGTCACATCTGCACTGGATTTTCCAAACTTAGGATTGAGTCTGTTTTCAGACTATGTGAGAGTCTCACAATGATGGACGTAAATTTCAGGGAGGCCCTGCCATTCTGATCCACCTTCTTCCTACATTCTTGATCACAGGTCTTATAGCTTGTGACGTCTTAAGCCATACCTCGTCTCTTGCTACTGAACAGTCGTTTCCTCACGATTCACGGCAAATCAGTAGATCATAAAAAAAAGTCAAAATAGGACTTATCAGAGGTTAATACTAATTCAGCAATAACTACAAAGATTTGATGATATGTTTAACATAACAATCCACAAATACTCTATATTCATATTTAAATATGGTTTAGAAGAGACGGCCAAGGCCATAGTTCTTTATATCACAATCGGCATAGAATCAAATTGAATAAAGAAAACCGTTTACAATGGATGTCAAAGAACATATTGTTGCACTAGTCAAATTTCCTGTTACAGAGTGGTATATATTGTTCAATACGATTCGATTGTTTAAAGATTTAAAAAAAGAGTTCATAATGGGAACAAAAGTATGGCTTTCTTTATTTAATTGATAATAACACCGCATTGGAAAATTGATTTTGCATAGTCTTAAGCATAAAACTTAGGCATCTAAATTAAATCCAATCTTGCTTGTACATACATATAATTAATTTAAAACGCTAATGCGGAGTGTGTGGTGGCGTAAAGAATACGAATAGAACTGAGACAAAGTAATTAATTATAGGCTCTTAAATTGCCACTCGTATCTTTTATCTTGAATTCATAAATACATTTAGAAAAGAAACATCCTGTTTAAGTGATTACGTGACCATTAACAAAGAGTAATCACTTTTTGAATATAATTTCTTATCTTACACTGTAGTTGTTATCGGACTGAGATCCTTTATTCTCGTCATGCTTGTAACAGATCTATTCTATTATATTAAGTGTTTGTCTCGCGTGGGTGTATTTCGCGCATCATTTTGGGTTTCTTCTCTTCCCAATTTTCTCTATAAATAATTTAAAATTTTAGAGATTTATAGGCTATTTTTACAATTCTAATAATAAACTCAGTTTTGTAGCTGCAATCTTTTTTATTGAATTTCACTAACATGCGACTAAGTTCGATTCTAATTAAGCATAATAACATAGGAAGTAAAAATATGTTTTTTTTTCATGTCCGCCAAGAAAATTTGAAGGAAGTTTGCACGTTATTCCCCCTGTTGGAAAAGACGATGTCGTTCCATTTAAATACACTCTTCCAAAAATGTCTATTTGAGGAATTTTTTTCTTTTTAAAGTTCTATTTTGCTGTGGTGGAATTAAAAAAAGTACATTCATTAATTTTGTTAAAAGACGCTTTGTGTAGTACCTGACCAAATTCCTACGCATTTGTGAATAAGTGTAATCAGTATATATGCATACATTTTAGATGCAAATAACATATTTAAAACCTACCAAATATTTTCGCAAGAACGTATGCCAGGCTAAATTTTAAGATAGGTGTTGAGTAACCAGAGTGACTCAATAAATTATCCACAACACAGAAAAAAAAAATTTGCCAATGAAATACGGAATTACGGTAATATTATTTTTTATGCGGTTCCCTTATTTTTCAACGCACTTGGTGCATCGTTTCATAATCTTTTTAATGCCCACATAATTCTTTTTTCCCCCTGAAGGATGCCCCACTTTCATCAGTTCTTTATCCATGTTAAATAGTCTTCCTCTCATATCCTCTTCGGTTGGACCAAACAGGAGTTGGTACGAAGTGGCCAGATCAAGATTCTACGGAGGATGATCCAATACCTCGAAGAGAGTGTTGGATCTGTTGAGTTTCTATAAGGTTGCAACAATGTGGGTAGCCCTTATGAGGATAGGTAATGCAGAGCAACAATGTATCTTTCGGCAATAATCGTTAGCTTAAATTACAGGCTTTACCATATCAAGCTTTTCAATCTGTAGAGGGACCACACTATTTTCTCTAAGAAAAATACTATTTTGGTTTGGAACTGAAAGTTTTCGATGGATATTGACCCCTGATACACCTTTAGATCCCTAAAAACGAATCCCAAAACACTTGTGTGTGTGTGCAAAACGCCATGATTGATGTGATGGCAATGAATATGAATTTGCCATGACAAGTTTAAACCTACGCATGCATGATGAGAGGTTTGGTTGAGAGTGCTACGGTCATTTTTTTTGGTATAGGAGGGCTCATTTGATCGGGACCTACAGCTTAAAGCCGATTCCGAACGGCTTCAAACATCCATGCCAATAGTGGAACTCGAGCCCACAGACTCTGGTACCGAAAGCCAACGCCCTAGTGATTCGGCCATCATCCGGCCCATAATGGGAGGAAAACCACTCTTAGAAATACCAACGCAGGTGATAGTATAGCGTATAACAGCAGTAGCAATAGCATCAAGAAATGCGAAACAAAACCCTCAACTATTGCAGATAGTTATTGACTCACATGCGTATACAAAGATAAGATTCAATGTCGTATTTCCGGTATTTTTTACATAGATAAGCCAAATGAATGTGAATTTTTCGCGTGACACCAGGACTGGCAATATGGTGTTATTTAAGTAAGGTTTGCATACTGAGATACAAAAGCATAGCAGCTAAACTATATATACCAAAATTGACTGTGGTGATGACGTGAAGAAATGCGGAAGCAGGCCGATGCCACTTCTACCAAAAAGATCGCATAAACTGAGTAAGGTCTCGTTCACATTGCATCCGGAGGGAGAGTTGCATACTTCCGTTGGAGCAGAGATTGTTTAATCTATATAATCCATCTCGGCCCCTCCTCTTTCGAGTATCGGCCATGAAACACCTGAAGACCAGTCACTACGTAGCAAGAACCTGAATACGCAGTAGAGGGTTAATTTCCCAAGATCGGATGCATTTTCAATTGCTGTGGGGCTGAAGGCTGCCGGATATACAGTACAGATCTGCAATCCCCCCAAGGCACCCCCAGCCCCCAAAAGTTAGTCAGGTTGGGGATTCGATCCCGCAACCAACAGGACGGGAGGACCGCGCTCTACCTCAGTGCAATAGATGACACCCGAGATTGTTTAAATTACCTGTGATTGGCTAGACACATCACGTGGTCATTGCGTTGAGCTCTGTGATTGGTTGGAGATTTTTAACTCTGACGCTACGCAATGCTACGAATGAAATGTGAGCAATACCTAAACATGACAGAAGAAACGTTGAAAATTCCGGGTACGAAATGTAATGACGATTTCATGAGTTCCATCGGTGCTGAAGCAGGAAATGTTTGTGGTGGTTAGTCGCCATAACTATCTGCAGAGAATTGAGCAGTCTGGAGTTTAATGGTTGAACAGCTGCTCTCAAACCTCGTATCTTTATCCTTAAAACAAAACTCAGTTTACATTGATGCATCTTTCCTGAAATGCAGGTGACCGGACGGATTCTTCTTAGAGATTGATGAGTTATACTTTCCCCTCTTCCTATCTGAGGAACAAGCTTGTATTTGGAAGACAGCTTGTTGAAATTTTTACTGGAGTAATATCTTACAATAATTATTACAGTAGCAATGCTTAGGCTGCTAACTCTATATTAGGCTGCAACTACCAGATGTAAACATTAGGAGCCAACCGCGTGTGTGTAGTAGTTCGACGATAGCACGTAATTTGGTACAATTTAATTGCTATATTTTACACGGGAATAATTTTAATTTATTCACTGGATAATTTATTCTTTTGTTCCATCGATTTTTCTAAATGTATGTAAGAGGACAAACTTTTGACAAAATATGTTTAGACCTATCAAATCCAGTGTTTAGTCATGGTGTTTGTTGTAGGTATGTAGGTTTATCTAGAGTCCGTTCTTTTGATTCTGTCACTGTAGTATCTCCTATTTCTGAAATACTCAACTGTGTATATCAAGAAGTTTGAGGAATATCATAGTAAAATATTAATAATTGCATTATAATATCTTAATAGTAAGTAAGAGTTAATTGTCTACACTTTTTTTAGTAGCACTTTTTTTACTTGCTGAATTTTTACTTCATTTTATAAGTGAAGAAATTTTCCCAACAATTTTTAATTTGGTATAATTAAGTGTAGATATCTGAATTGTGAACAACAGTACATATAGAGAGTGATGTAATCCATACTACACTGCCGGCCACTGAAAATGCAACACCCTGAAGGAAACATGCAAATAACATGAAATTTACAACATGCATTAGCGGAAGTGAGATATGTAAATGATTGGAATTTCAGCGCAGACGCACATCACGCGCGCCTATGGCGCCACTTCAAAGCGCTATTTAAGGCTTGGAGATTTCGACGATTTCAAGTTCGGCAATTGTGTTTTTCTTGTGTTTTTAAAAAAAAACGATCAATTATGCCTCGTCGAAAACAGCGATCATCTTTTGATCAAGCATCCGAGTTCGACAGAGGAATGATAGTGGCCTACCGAGATTATGGATTACCTTTCAGGGAAATCGGTAGTTGTGTTGGACGAAACCAAACACCTGTAATGCGGATATGTGATCGTTGGCTGCAAGAGGATACGACGGACCGGCGTGTTCGATCGCATCCACCTCAGCGCACCACTTCACATGATGAAAGGCAAATTGTGCGCATGGCAGTGACGGATCGCTCAGTCACATCACGAACCATAGCACAGCACATGCAGTCTGTAACGCATCATCCAGTGTCTGCGGGTACCATTCGACGCCGATTACAGCAGAGTGGTCTGTCCGCAAGACGTCCATTGCTTTGTCTACCCTTGACGCAGAATCACAGACGTCTCCGCCGCCAATGGTGCGATGACAGAAGGATGTGGACGGCAGAATGGAATGAAATTGTCTTTACTGACGAGTCACGCTTCTGTCTGCAACACCACGATGGTCGCATTCGAGTCTGGAGACACCGTGAAGAGAGGATGCTGAACAGCTGCGTTATGCACCGCCACACTGGTCCTGCATCGGGTATTATGGTATGGGGCGGTATTGGATATCACTCTTGCACACCTCTAGTACGCATTGCCGGTACTTTAAACAGCCAGCGCTACATCTCCGAGATGTTGGAGCCAGTTGTCCTTTCTTACCTTCAGGGCTTGCCCACAGCCATATTTCAACAGGATAATGTGTGACCACACGTGGCACGCATTGTCCAACGGTTCTTCGTCAATCGCCAGATTGAATTGCTTCCCTGGCCGCCTCGCTCTCCGGATCTTTCGCCGATAGAAAACACGTGGTCCATGGTTGCTCTACGCTTGACCCAGATTCCATCCCCAGCTGCCACAGCAGATCAACTTTGGCAACGTGTGGAAGCTGCTTGGTCTGCTGTACCCCAAGATCTCATCCAAAGTCTCTTTGAATCAATGTCGATGCGTGTGGCAGCGGTGATCTCCAACAATGGCGGCTACTCTGGCTACTGATTTTGGCAGGAACCACACTTCACAGAAGTCTATAAATTTAATCATTTGACACTTGGTCAACATGTTATCTACAAAATAAATTTTGTTGTGATATCTCTTGTCATTCTTGGTGTTGCAATTTGGGTGGCCAGCAGTGTATATTTTAGTACTTGCTGAATTTTTATTCCTTTTTTAGTGAAAAAATTTGTCTCTAACAATTTCTTATTTGATGTAACGATAAAGTGTAGATATCTTAATTTTGAAAAATATTACATACAAAGAGGAATGTAATTTTTAAAATCATTGGTGTTGGGTTTCTCAGTCTTATCTTTAACTCTGTTCTGAAGTAATGGAAATTCATATATTTTTAATCACGATGAGAATCAGTCTTATAGAGAGTTTTGCAATGATTATAAATTTTTTGGCTGAGATCGCACTACCACTTAACAACGTATATTTATGATGACAGGTAATAGTAACATTCTTTACATACGTTTCTTTCAGTTGAGCTGTTTTGCAAAAGAAAATATAAAACTGAAAGCGACCATGCTGGTCTCGCAGCGGCTAGTTTTTAAAAGTTACTGTATTAATTTTTATTCCTATATGGATCGCAAACCATACACTCACCAATTAGATAATTTTCCAGACTCAAGGTAGTCTTATTTTGACTACTTTCCTTTAACTATCTCTCTTTCCTGTTTGAGTCAACGAAACAAGATGTTCACCATACCTGTTTATTTATTTTTATTTTCTTACCTTAGTTTACTACAATGCTCAGTTTCCCGTTATTAATTCATCATATTATTTCATAGCAGTTCATCAATTTCAGAAGCATATTTTCCTTTTTGAATGCATTTTCCTCTGAACGTAAAAATGCTTATTTGTTATTCTACTCTACATACCCATCAATAAACTTTCTAATTTCATAACTCTAGTAACATCTCTATAAATATTATCGTTATTTATATCTCAACATGTAACTAAAATATTGAGCATTGTAAAGGGTGCATTGTTTTGTCAGTTCTCATGAAGAAGAGAAGCCGAGTTGCAACGAGAAGAAAGAATATGTAATATGAGGTATCATCGATATCTAGATTAGACTATGCCTTCAATCACTGCTTATTTCTAATTTTATAACTCTAGTAACATCTCTATAAATATTATCGTTATTTATATCTCAATATGTAACTAAAATATTGAGCACTGTAAAGGCTGCATTGTTTTGTCAGTTCTCATGAAGAAGAGAAGCCGAGTTGCAACGAGAAGAAAGAATATGAAATATGAGGTATCATCAATATCTAGATTAGACTATGCCTTCAATCACTGATTATTATGACTGATTGTCAATTTTTTGAAGAGGAATAACTATCGTATGATAAAAATTATGCTGTGTGTACAGCGGCGATTCACAGTTCGTTGCCCATCGGCGGGTCACGTTAGTTTGAGACATTAAAACATTTTAATAGACATGTCTAGTGAAATAACGAAATCGATATCATGCGCCAGCCCATTATTTGACGTCTTCTTCGCCTCGAAGCCCCTGTAGCTTAGGGGCTCGGGACTGGAAGGCGAGTCTCATTAGTTAATCTGAAACACATTCCTTAGGGAAACTATTCCCAGTTTCATCTTCTACGCTGGTGACATCTGGCGGTAAAGGACTAACATTTTCCGGTATATCGAGCAGGTATTATTAAAACGCAACGGACTACTATTTGTAATACTTTTCATCATTTTTCTTCCCAACTCAGGATAGTTTAAGAGCCCATTTTAAAATCATAACAGTAATTACTTGCAATTTTTCTTGTGCGTAGCGTAAGATGTTCATTAATGGATTGTACGTAGAAGGAAGTTTAACATTTCACTAAGGGGTTTCTCTATATAAGACTCTTAGATTCTATTCGATATTTATTGTTAAAAAAACCTTAACTTTTGTGTATTTTGAATCGCAAAGGAAAGATGCTATTTTTCTTTTCTTTTTAGCCACTGGATTTACGATATTGTATGTGAAACTCAAATTCCTGTTAAATATTTCAAGACAATCCACCTGAATATGTAGTGGAAACTTCGACAACAAACTTCGAAACAAAATCTAGGTTCCGTCCTATTTCTGCCTTTTTGTAAAGCTGATTGTCGCAAGAAACCACTTAGAATCCTTTGCATTTTAATTTTATTTAAAGTTTGCCAATGCCGTATTACAAGTCATTTTTGTAAAGCATGACTATTGCCACAAAGTGAAAGAAAAGAAAAATAAAATGATGCTATATGGATTTGATAGTTGTCAATGCTCTTCATATGTTTGCTGTGACAGTTTATAAGTATCATCGAATATAAGACATTGGAAGCGGGACTTGTCTAAAGCATGTTATTACTTACATAATTTATTACTGGAGAGAGTTATGCTTAATATTGATAAAAGTGAAGTGGTTTTTACTTACAATGTATTTTAGATGGTAGGAGAGGACCAATATATAAAAATAATCACATCATAGTAAGAAAAATCGATAATTCTAAAATACTATACTGAAAATTTTTATTTACGAGACTACACCGATAAAATCCCAAAGGAAGTAAATATTTTTTAGAGGTCGCTGAGCTTTTAATTAACCTGGAACTTATTTGATGTATTCTTTGATCAATATTCTGTAATTTAAATAATAATATTTATAGTTTTGTCCATCAGGTGGCGCAGTGATTTGGCCCACGGGTATTCTCTGAGTGCCTTCACCTCCAGTTTGTGGGTTCGATTCCCGTTTGTCCGAGAACAAGCCTGAGATTAGGGAGCTATGTTGACTCACCTGTATGGTGCTCTCATAATAAAGAAGCAAACGATTTCGCGGTGTGGGTGAGTTGATGTCGTAAAAGACAAAGAACCTCCCACTCTGGAAACAACAATTTAATTTTTTTTTCTTTTTTAAGCAATCCCAAAAACACTTTTGGAATTTGATTCCGATTTTACTACACTGCATGCAAGACGTTTGAAAGAGTTCAACAGTTCTAAATGGAATATTGATTTCTTATAAAATACACCGAGAAAAACTCCATATTAAAAGAGAGAATGGTCTTCTGTCATTTGAGAGATGATTAGCCTTCGGAATGTTTGCCTGAAACAACTCTGTTTTAGTTTAAATTCTCTCCCCTATTTTACCTTTAAAAAATATAAATGAAAGTATAAATTATGTTATGGTGTGACTTCGACTTTAGTGGTGACTTCGCATGACGTGACTGTCCTGTGGTAGCCCCGTTCTACCTATGTAGAAATGTCTGTTGTAGCCCTCTTTCTTTGAAGCTATAAATCTTGAAAACACTATGTTAGTAAGCAGAAGTGATTTTTCCTTAAGAAAATTACGTGTTTTTCATGATTTTATTAAGAGGCTCCCCATTTTCGGGTGAAGGTTGTTTGAATGTGGTTGTCAATTTCGTCACAATTGTGACTGACTTTCGCGACCTCTATTTCCTCAACATTTCTGTCAACATGGTTGCAGTGTGAGCAATAAAGGAACTTTTAGTGAGATACTATGCAGTCGAACCCCGTTATAGCGAACCTGGTATATAACGAACTCCTGGATATAACGAGTGAAAATTTTGGTCCCGCCTTTTTCCTATTGTAATTAATGCTAATTTATCCTTTTATAGCAAACCTCCGAAATCTTAAGAATCGGCTATAACGAACATTTTTTTTCAGTCGACGACTGAATTTTTAAAATTTTTTTAACTTTTTAAGAATGTTGAAGGTACAACGAATGTTGAAGAAGAAGATAATGAAGATTTACCTATCGCGATGTAGATAGAAAAGCACGAAATTTCATCATTCTCAGATTGTGGCTTGCAATTGTTCGAAACATATGATGATGAAGTCATTACATGTGAAAATCTGACTGATGAAGATATTATGGAAGAAATTAAAATGAATCATTCTGAAATCGAAGATTCTGCTTCTGATGCTGATGAAGAGGAGCACATAAATGACGAAATCTCCACCATCTCAGATGCTACAGCAGCGATGAGTGTAATTAATAAATTTTTGTCAACACAAACAGTGGAAGAAAGAGTGTTGGAGTCATTTGATGTATTGGACAAAGAAATTCATAAAATGTTTTTGAAATCGGCATCACGTTAGCAGAAGATTACCGATTATTTCTATATAAAAACAGTGAGCAACTATTAAAGATAAAATCAATTTATTTCCATTTGTCTTCATTTTTAGTTAATTTAGTTAGTATTGTGTCAGTTTAATGTAATC